>KK122058.1:365189-444818 GCA_000611955.2 Stegodyphus mimosarum | reverse complement strand
AAACGCAAAATTTATAATTAAGTCAAAAAAGCAATCTTAAGATTAGATTAAATTTTGACGAAAACTATCAGTTTCAAGTGCAGTCTAACATATGTTCTTCTTCTTTAGCTGCAGAAAAAAAAATTAACATATATATTCAAAACTACGTCAAACTAATGTGTTTTTTTGGGGGGGGCCTAACTTTAAAAAGCTGTTATTATAGTTATTTTAGAAAGAGTAATAGAATTCTCCCACTTAGTATGCAGATGAAGAAAAGATAATGAATGCTATAGTTTTTTGCTTCAGGATTTAATAATAAATGAGCTGGAAAAAAAACTGCAACTTTTAAGAAAACGTAGGGTGTTTTATCTGTGATTTTAAAATTAATAAATAAGTATTTTAACTTATTAAACGTTATTAACGCATACAGTAATAACATCTTCCCTTCTAATTAAAATTATTTCTTCACTCACAGTTTTTTTAAGGTTGTTTTTTTTTCTTCAAATTTAAAATGTTTATTTCTTTGCTGAGAATTGGGTCTTTGCAGTCAGTATCAGCACGTCAACACTCTTCACTTTCTGTTTCAGAGGTAAAGCTCTATGAAGTAGCCTTCTCTGCTAAGTCCTGGAGGATGTGGCGGCTATTGACTTTTGTTCTGATTCCGTGAGCCCGACAGGGAACCAACTGACTGTAATTTAGCGCAAGGAGGCGCAAAACAACTGTTTTGTTTTACTGCAATCTTTTACAATTATTAAATGCTCTATGGTGTGAAAAGAAGAATCCTCATTCCTTTCTCGGTGAGGTTACCTATTTTCCCCAAATGTGTATGATAAGATAATATAAAAAATAGGTTAAAGTTAAGAGTATGCTGGAAATTACTAAAACGATTTACAAAAACTTCAGGTAAAATGAAATAAAAAATTAAAAATTATCAGCGTTTAATATTAAGATTTTTGAAAATAAAAAAGTTATTATGAAAAGAAGATGTAAGAAGTAAATTTAGAATAGTTTAGTTGAGACGTACGAATAAAACAAAAAATTTACCTCTAAAATAAAGAGCTTGCAAATAAGCAATGAATGTCCGAAATAAAAGCGGAAATTGTACATATGGATAGGAATTAAGAAATAATATATTCGGAATACAAGGCAACATATAAGTTTAACCCGTGAAATTAACGTTAAAAGTTCTTACCACTGAAAAATAAATAAAAAATAATCTCTTATCAAATTCCTTATCTTGGTCGCGCTGTCCTTCCTTACTTATAAGCTTTGTTAAGTCCGCCTGAGGGCTCTTGTCCAATGCCCCTCCTGCCAGAACCCCCTAGTTATAGGGGCTGTTGCTCCTGCCCGTGAACAGAACGTTTCCTACTCCTTCAGTATGCTTGAAAATTCGTAGATAAAAATTTTTAGATGTGGATTTCACTCTTTCTCTACCAGAGTCTGTAACATAACGTGCATTCTAAATCTGTAACAGAAAATATTCAGGAATTTATTTTGTGCTGTAAGTTATATGGAAAATCTGTTTTTCATAATCAGAACTAATATGAGTGGCATAAGGAAGAATAATATTTCTTTCAGGTTTTAAAACTAATGGAGATATAAGCTTAAATGACTAAGTGAAACTGTTTTACACCAGCCAAATTTAACAAAGCTTTAGTTGGGATAGTTTAAATGCTCTTGTGCTTAATAATAATGATTTTCGTTGCAGAATAATTATGTTTCTTTGTTGATATGAATTTAACGAAGCTTTCCAAATGGAAGCAGCGTCACATATTATAAGAATGGTCACAGTTAAATACCGTATTAAAAGTAAATCAAAGACGACACTTCAGGTTTTAGAAGCCACAAGTAGTATTTTATCGTATAATATTGAAGTTTTATCGTTAAGACACGTGCAGCAGCCATCTCAGTCTTTCTTCTAGAATGACTTTGAGATATTTTAAGTTTTTGAAACTTTAATTGTATGATTTTTTAGCGTAGTAAGTGAAAGTCTTTTCGTGATGCTTAGAGTGAATGCTTCAGTTCGGTATTCTGCTAGACGCAGTTTGTGAGAGTTACACTATTTAGAGATTTCACTCAGAAGGATTTCATTTTGTGTTTCGAGCTTATATCTTCTGCATCTCCCAGACGGTATAGTGGTTAGGGGGGCCTACTAGGGTACCGAAAGGCCTGGGTTCGAATCCCGGAAAAGACATGGATGTTTGTAAATGTATAGTGTCAGTGCGGCATGGCGACGCCCTTAATAGGCAGCAAACCGAAAGTCCTCGCGTGTGGATTGGTGGGAGAGGAGAAGGGTGGGAGACCCCTGATCCCCCCCGAGGTGCTTTTCCTTCCTCGAAATTGGGGGCGGAAACTAGAAGTCCAATCTATCTTCGGAAGTAGGCTGTGGCAACCTATGTTTAATGTAATAATGGACATGACAACAGCTTTATATCTTTTTTTTCACACCCACTATGATCAAGAAACCGTCAATGTGGGCTTGAATATATATGTCAGGATCAATATTATTAGGTTCTTGCAATCTTGCAGACCTTAATCGGCGACTAAGTTCCAAAGTGTAGGCTTAAATCATGAACCTTATAAGCAGTTTCTATCTGTTATTCTTATAAAGGTTGCGCCATCCGTGTTGATGTAGACTGATCTGTTGTATAATATAATAATTGATACAATTGCAAAGTATAGATAATTTTATAAACATCCGTCTCGATACTTTAACCGTTTCAGATCAATGAAAATATATGGCCACTATAGATGATCGAATGCATCTCGAATAGCGAAGGAAATAAATGCAGTATATTTTCTTTCAAGATAAACTATATGCTCATCAGCAGCCGACAGTTGGGCACTGATGTTTGACTTGGATTCGATTCCAGGTGGTCAGGCTGGCTGCATGAGCGCTTTTGTGGCTTTTCCTTATGTGTAACGTGAATCGAACCTGTTCCCCTTAGAAAATCTTCCAAGAAGACATCCCTCCTCTTAGGTAGATAACCCTCGAGTGCTTAGCCGTAATCAAATATACTAAGCCAAAAATTCAAAAAAAAAATTTTTGTGAATATCATTTGTATTGATAAATGTATGATCTACTGCGAGACTTTTTCTAAAGGCGTATTAAAGTCATATAAGTAGTCATCCACACCAAATTAATAGAAGCTCATATTTTTTATGTATTTTACAAAGGTTCAATATGTTTACCTTTGTTCGGAAAAGTGACTAAAAGGATTTTTTTTTGCTGAGTGCCTTTTCATTACAGCGTTATATACATGACTCCATAAAACATTTTAAAATTCACAGCATATAAATTATCCAATTAATATCAAATTTTATTACACTAAAATCGTGGTTAATCATTAACTACCTTTTTTTTACATATTTTATAAACGTTCAATGTGTCCACCTTCGTTGGTGCAAAAGACATCTATTCGTCACTGGCAAGATTTGTTTCGGCGTACAAGAAAGCTGGTTGATGTTAATTAATTTGAATATAAACAATGATAATTTCCTTCGTCAGCAAGACAGTTGGCTGGTCCCTTACCATAAAAGCCATTTGCAAGAGTATCTCAATCAGAATTTACCTCTATCATGGATAAAACGCAAAGTAGGATGACGCATTAATGCAGTAGTCACCCAAATTTTCGGATTTAATCCAAAAATGTGGGAGATGTGTGTTTTTTTCTCTTTTTATCACTCCTTCTTCCTAATTTCCAGAAGTTTTTCAATTAGATCACTAATAATATGTAGCCCTAATACATTGTGATATACTATCACGAATGAGTGATGCAGAAGTTTGTTACATAGATGTCCACCGTTTCAACAGCGGTAGACACATCCATCATAATTGCAAAGAGTAAAATAAGCTTCGCTAGTTGTTTCGGTACCATAAAATTTACTACTAGTTATAAAGTTTATTTACTATGAATTTTTAAGTTGTTTCATATACTTTCAAACACCACCTCTAGTAAAGATGTAATAGCTAAACTCCGTATTATTTTAAATTTCTCCTTTGATTCTTAAGCAAAATACTGTTATGATAACTAAAGATCTCGCCTTTTATTTTCCCACATCATTTTTTTCGTTGGGGGAGGGGATTACTTATCAGGAACAAAAATAAGACTTTAATTTTAGTTTCCATTTTTTAAAACCTTCTAATTTTTTAAAATCCTAGAGAAATGACTAGTTAACATTCACCACTGTGTGCTTCGCTATGCTTCTGATGAGATCACTCCAGATATACGGATTTGTAAGCCCAAAGTCGGTACAATAAAATTTGGAATTTTGGAATACATTAGTATTCCAAAATCCCTGTACCTATGCTTAACGATGCAATACAGTATTTTATTATTTTACTTTTGATGCTCGATTGAGACATTGTTGTTTTAGACTAAGCTAACTATCCATCTTCGAAAAGTGCGTTCTAGGGAATGCCTGTATCGCATGTGGTTGGAGCGACTTGATTTCGAACATGAAGAAATGCAAACTATCCCACACACGGCTAGCTTTCCTATAGGAGTAGGACTTTACTTCAGTTAATAAGAGGCTCATGAGATAAGTCATTTTGCATTTATTAATTACTATGAATTATTATTTTTGGTAATTAATTTATTTTAGTACTTATTTTGAATTCTGAATTTAACTGTTTTTAGTTTCTGCGGTTTCCATTGTAATTAGAATTCAAATGTTTTAACAGAAACTAAATGTGCCTCAAACATCTGCTTAGAGTAAATAATAATTATCATTAAATTACGCATAACAACATCTGTGTCAAATAATGGAGCCACGTGCTTTCGAAAAACGCTTTTCTCGGCATAGTTACAGTGATGGTACTAAAAGCTTTCGTGGTGGTTATTTTCCTAAGGCTGCCACTTTTGAAAATGACCAGTATTTCTGAAAATATAAACAAACATGGGAAAGTTAAACATCTTTCCTGCACAATGACCAGTTCTAAAAAAGATTTAGGTCGTCTGAAAGGTGAGTATCATCTTAGAGAGGATTCATAATGTCTTCGGAAATTAACGATGTAAATTAATTCATACAAAGTTATTAACGAATGCTTTTAAAAAAACGTAGATCGGAAATTCTGCAAAAAAATTACATTTTAATACTTATTAAAACTATCACTTTGAAACTGTTAAGTAAGTATTGTCCCATGAATGAAGTTAGAAAAATTACGTTATAACACTTAATAAAAGTTAAAAGCACTTAATGGCTTTGAGACTCATTTGTGCTTACAGAAATAAATGGAACCTATAAAAGCAATAAACTTAAACGGAAAAGAAACGTTTTCTTCTGCTAAAAACCTAAATTTATTGTTATTTATTAATTTAAAGTTTAAATTTATGTTTTTTTTACTGAAAAAAATTTAATTTCTGGTTATTTATGGATGTCATCAGTATTCAAATAGCCATAAATTTCTCCATTCAGAAACCGTATTTTGAAAAAGTCAACATCAGTGATTAGAACTGAAAAATGTTCTCACAGAATCACAGGAACTCATTTAAAATATACTGCGAAAAATACTGTTATAATTAATAGCAATCTTTGACGGTTTTACTATCGGTAACTTCACAGTTTTCAGGTAACACTTCAAAGACAACTTCAGTAATGTAATTTATCAGTGAACGCAAACGTATGAAACTATATCTTAAGGCAGAGCTTGTTTCACGTTTTACTGTTCTTTGTTATACAACACTAAGATCATTTGTTTTTATTACAAAATAAATACTTAACTCTAAATTACCTCTGAACTCAATGATTCAGCACTGTTTTTTTCATCGATTTATTTGATCGTTTTACGAATAAGGGGATATTCTGTCAAGTAAAGGATTTTTAGTCTATTTTACATTTTCTCAGAAAAGAGTTACAGTAAAACCTTGGCAAAGCCATCATCCATTGTTCCTAACGTTTTACGAATTCTTTGAAGGTAGTCTCATGAGAGAACGTGCCCAAAATTGTTACTTTATTACAATTTGGCACCTTTTAGAAATGATCACTGTAAGAAGCTTCATTATGTTTTGAAATCATGTTCCCGTTCAAATAGTAGCTCAAGTAGTTACCAATTACAAATAACTCAAATAAATTATTATTAATAACTCAAATAAGTTTCTATGCAAAATCGTAAAAATGATCCAACTAAGTAATTTTCAATAAATGTTTCTAGCTAGAAGAGTTATCAGGTATTAATTAGATAAGCAGAACACATTGTCTAATTTTAATACATTTGGAAGGTCACTGTAAAAATTTGCATTTTTTAATTACAACGAAAGGGAATTAAATTTATATATTGCGAGTGAATTATTATGAATGCTCAAGACTGAAAATAACGCCCGCGGAGATTTCAAGGTTTCTCTTCATTAAATTCCCAAAAGCATTTTCATCGTTAATGACTTTGACTTAATGCACAAAACTTTTTACCGAAAATGTAATGGAATTTTTTACCACACAGAAACAAGTTATAAACAGATAGCAATTTGCAAGCTCAAACTTGGGTAAAAAAAGTGTAGTTATTTCTTCAAGAATAATAGCAGCTGTCCCGATGGAGAGAGGAACTGCCACCTCTGCACAAAGCATCTCATCTCCGTTAAGTCCTTGACACAACTTGCAAGATCCCGGAAGAAGAAAAAAAAAATATGTGTTTTCAATGACGCATTCATGAAACGGTACGCATAACGAATACATTATAATGATAAAAAATATTACTTCGGAATAGAGGGAGAAAATAATAAGAATGAAAGGAAAAAACATTGCGTGTTTTCGTGATAGAAGCTTCCAATAAATATTAACTGTTTTAACGTAGTCTTATTAAACTTTTTAATATTTATTCATAAATCTTTCTTTTATATTTTTAATTAAAGAGTTACAGTTTTATTAGAAGGCAGATTGCTCACAATTTTTAAACAAAACTGACGTAATACGAAATCAGCATAGTACGTAAGTAAAGTTTCATGTTAATTAATCTAATTATCTTATAATTTTAGCTACTACATTTCTCCACTTTCCCCAGAATGCAGATAAGTATATATTAGCTCAGAGTTCCTGAATTTTCACAGACAAAGCCCTCGACAGCATAGGTTGACATCACTCTTCTTAGCTTTCTTAGCTTCTGTGCTGCTGAATTTAACAGCTGGTTTTAAACTACAGATAGCTGCTATTACTTCACGAACACTGTCTTATCAACAAGTGGCTTTTAGTTTAAATTTTTACTTGAGGTAGAGGGCAAACGGGACGAAATGTCGTTTAATAGTCCCTACGGTGATTTGATTGTTAAAAATAATGGCGTAACATTACATGGAGATATCTAAGTTTTATTTTTATTTTGTTTTATTTTCGGGCGAACATGCCTAGTCAGTTTTAGAAAACTAAATCCATAACAACTCGTTTCTTTTACGTTCTTAATTTATCAGTTATCCCTAGATATGGTTCCAGACATCTGAGGTTCATCACTTGGAATTTATGAAGTTTAAACTGCACATCTATACGCATACAAGCTTGAGTTGCCAAATTTCAAAATAAATCGACCAATTGCTGTAACCTGAAGAAGGAGAAATGAAAAGCATTTGATACCAGTTGTAAACAGGCCCTTTTTTTTAAGTGTTTTCAGCCATACAGCCAAGGAAAATTAGTATAAATAGTTCTAAAATATGAAAAATGATTTAAAATGTATCACAAACGAGCATATAAAATAAGGTAAAGATAGGTACGCTACGCTAAAGTAAAGATCAAATTTGCATTTTAGAAATGTATAAAAAAATTTCCTGTTGTGTATACATTTCTTGATTTGAGTACTACAGGAATTCCTTTGCTACTACGGTTATTGTTGCCATGAAAACTACCGAAATAATTACACTCGAGTTAAGCAAGCCTGTGAAAAAGGTGCTCAATGGAAAAGAATTTTCAAATCTATTAAATAAATTTTTTAATACATGAAGTAAAAAAAAGGCATGAATACATATATGAAAAAAAAAATCTGAAAGGTTTAAGATTTTAAATTACGTCCAAAGGGGCATTTATTTAACATTTTGTGTGTTACCTTTATTTATTAAATAGCATATTCTTCGCACATAAACCATAAAATTCAGTTCAAGAGCAATATCGCAAAATAATTTTAAATTGAGCCTATCTTTAGAATTTCCGATACACAGTCTCTCGTGCTGGAGATTAAAATGTTTTTTCTGTACAACATTGCCATTGATCGCTTTGAAATCCTTGAGTTTGTTAATCAAAAATTCGCTAAAGTTTTACAAAATATGAAATCGATAATAAAACAAATTCCAAATTTCAAATTTTGGCTTCCAGATGCCCGTATTCGCAGTAGGATTGCGTCATTCAAAATTGGATGGCTCTAGGTACCGTCGTTTTATGACAGTGCGAGAAACATATATGCATTTATGCATATTTTCCATTATTTAATTTTTTCATATATAATACAGGGCGGTAATATTTGGTGGCAACAATTTGAAAAGTGAATCGGACATTCAGAGTGATTCGACGCAAAATCGCAAAACGAAAACAGTAGTCCTTCAGGGACAAAGCCCCTTTAGACTAATAATTCTTTCTTGGATAAAAAATTAGTGCAGAGTGTCCTGGTGGCAAATTGTTTTCTTTCTTTTTTATATACGTTTCGGTAACACTGAATGGAACTTTCATTATTCACTTGAGATTACAATAACTAATCAAGGTATTTTCTTAAAAATTTCAAAAATTCTAAACATTTGATCTATTTTTGGGAATATTCCATCAATTATATATTCTATCAATATTCTATCAATTCTATCAATCAATGTGTTAATCATTATTATCGATTTGAAATTAATTAGTATTTCATCATGCAGCTCCTTATAATGTGACTAAAGCAGAGCCTAAACAGCATCTATTTCATTTTTTTTTTACTTCATGATCAGAGCCAAGCTTATTTATGCCATTCATAACAACAGTTGCTTCTCACGTCACATTTAGGGCCAGACATTTTTTTTTATTCTGAGGTACCTGTTCCATCAGTATTAAATATCTTAATAACGGTATCATTTCCGTTTCAGCAATCTTTTCAATTCAAAAAGAAAGATAGTTGTTGTTTTTCATTGTGTTCGCGATAGCTTTTTGAACCGATCAAATCATCATAAACTTCCAGAAAATGTTTCTTCAACTACTGACGCCAAATCGGTTTTGTTCTAATTGTTCCTAAATGGTTTCTTTTTGAAGTTTGAAATAATTTAGTTTTGTAGTCGATGTATGCCTGTAATTTATCTCTGCTAATAATAAATCCTTTTCTAAAAGTAGATAAGAAAGGGAAGGAAAACGTATTTTAAAGATAAGGTAGAAGTAGAAATAAGACGTTTTAGAAGATGAGTAAGAAAAGGAGAAAAGGCGTTTTAAAAGTAAACAAGAAGGAAGAATGAAAAGTATGAAGAGGAAAAAAAAGGTACAATAAGAAACTGAATTCAAATTTAAAATCCTTCATTCTTACAGAGTAGAAAAGATTATGATTTTTATAGCCGAGAAAGTTGAGACTTGACGCATCAGCTGTACTCTCGGCGGGATTCGAATCTTCCATTTGCTAACTGGAGTTGCTAACTACTTAATCATAAAAGCGTGGGGGAATTCAGAAATTACGTACGAGCTTTCCCATTTACACGGCGACTGAGTAGACTCACAAAACCCTATGAACTAATCTGTAGAGATATTAGGCTATTTTGCAGCTGGAGACGTGAAAATAAGCAATGCCCTTCCCGGGACTCGAACCATGAACCTCTCGAATACGCGCCAAGCGTGCTGACCACTACACCACGAAGGCATGCTAAGAAGGTGGGAGAAATACCTTATAAACCTAGTAGTGGCACGTTGTAGTTCGGGATCAATGTCGAGTTTTAATTGGTCGATCGGTGGGTGAAGCTTTGAAAAATCAACCACGCCTTGACCGGGATTCGAATTACAAATCTTTCTCTTGATTATTTGCATATGCTATACAGCAAAAGAACGTGTACGGGAGTGATGCGATCGTATCTTGCCGCAGCATTTTTGACAAGCGAGAAAAAATTGTTATTTCTAAATTGGAGCGATTTTAAGAAGATCTCGAACTGAATTTAAACTGAGTTAGTGCGTGTTGTGTACTTATAAGTGCGATTTCTATTGCGTGTTGATGATCGCTGCATATTCAATTCAAAGTCATTGAACATTAAATAAGCGAAATTCTCGAAAAGCTCTTATGTCAGTTATAAAGATGTTACTACGCAATTTAGTCTGAGTATTATTTGAATAAACCAAGCATTAATAAAATTATAATAAATAAGTATAGGTCTGGTCCCAAAATTTGAAGCTATAATTTGCATGCTATTGTATTTAATTGCAGACTTTACTAAACATTCCCATCAATATACACGTAAATTTTAACAGTCGAACTTTTTTCCTGAACAACAGGAACTATCTGCTGGAAATCTTTTTCTAGTAGAGAAGATTCGTGATTTGAATTTTACATATTTTGTGGAAAATAATCACAGAATAAATAATTGTTTCATCTATACAACCGTTTTTTGTATGCCTTTAGTAATGCCTTTAGTATGCCATGCCTTTAGTAAGTTTGCATGCAAGATTTGTAGAATTATCAACAATTAAAAAGTTGTTTAAGCGCGTTTATGCCTAATCATTTTTCATATGGCAGACATATTTACACTCGGTACACTTGGGAGGCAAGGCAAGGCTACGCTGTGAGACCTAACGACAATACTATTTAAAAGTCTTCTATCTGAGTTAATGGGAAAGGGAAAGAAAATTGCTGCATTTCACTTTAAATTTAAGCCAATATCTTATTTTGACCACAGAGTTTAACAAAGAACTTAAATATTAAATAAAGAAAGAAACAAATGTAGTATATTATCACTGTTCTTCGAATTTTTCGAAAAACACTTGACTCAAAATGACCTCACATGTTTAGAGAGGGGAATTTATTTTGAAGGATACCCGCATCTGAGAAAATTGGGACCACAGCATAGACGCCAGCGTTTAGAATGGTGCCGGACTGGAGCAATGTGAATGACAGAATGGTGAAACGTAGTGTTCTCAGATAAGTCACGCTTCTGTTTATCCAGTGACATTTTAAAATTTATCGAATTTACGCAGTATCTATGTGTACCAATACTTAATTTTACATATATCGTAATATAGTGTAAGTGTCTACGTTTCTTACTGTAAGAGTCTACAAATATCAGTGCATTGTATCCATGTGTAAGTTATTGTAGAATAATAGAATAATTTTATTAAGTTGTTTTTATGTGCATATCGTACCCACGTATTAGTGTCAACGTATAGTAGTCTAAAGTATATTGCGTCGCATTTTGTAGTATATTAGTGTGTCGCATTATTAGTGTCTATGTATATAAGCGAATTGTAAACATGCGAACTTTGTATATGCGTAATTATGAGTATATTGTATTTACGTAGTAGTGTCCACGTCGTTAAGTGTATAAGTGTCTATGTAAATTTGTGTATCAGCGTCCATAAGTGTACTAGCATCCCTCTATAAGCGTATAAGTGTCTTCCTCGTATTAGTGTCTATGTATAAAATCGCACAAGTATCTAAGCACACAGTGAATACGCACTTCTCTATCAGGCGCATTGTGTCCATCTGTTATAAGTATATTAGTATCTTCTTGTATATTTATGTCTATTTGTAAAAGTTTCAGCTACAGATAGTTGCAGGGTTCAAACAGCAACCGAGTAGTCACTGTAAGCCGTCCGGTTGTCCGGCCCTGTTGTCACCTATCACCTATCCAGTGACAGTCGCCGCATACGTATGTGGCGTCGACGTGGAGACAGATCTAATCCGGCAGTAACTGTGGAACTCCCCATCGCGCGACAACACGGCATAATGGTTTGGGGCTCTATTGCCTACGATTCCAGGTCACCTCTAGTTCGTATTGAGGGCACTATGACGGCCCAACGATACTTGGATAATGTACAGCGGCTGATAGCAATACCCTACCTTCAGGAGCTGCCTAATGCAATTTTTCAGCAGAATAACGCCCGACCACACAGTGCTAGCATCTGCCAACATGCTCTGCAAGCTACACAGATGCTTTCCTGGCTAACGTACTCTCCTGACCTGTCGCCAATCGAACATGTGTGGGATGTGATTATTCTGACTATCATTTTGAAATAAAGATCACTTATTGCTGCTTGCTGTCTCTGTCTTTTTTCCAAATTTCATCACTTTCTGACCACTCCTTCTTGGTGTTGCATTTTCAATGTCGAGCAGTGTATAAAAAAATTTCGATGGCTTTGCTTTACGCGAACAGCAATCTCTAATTAACTTTCCGCAGTTTCAGGATCTTCCCCCCAGACCACTACTTTCGAGAACTCTCTGGCCTGTTATGTAACCGCTACTACAAATAAAATACGTGCAATCTGACGAAAATATGTGCCATTTTTTGTCAGATTGCTTTCTGTCATTGCCTGCTATTTGAAGGCGTAGCTCTGTCTCTTCGTCTTTGCTAAAAATATTTATGACGTCGAGGTTCTAAATTTAGTAATATTACTATTTAAATCATTATTGGATATGTGATCTTCTTCTAAGAAAATGAGCTGTCATTTAATTGAATAAAGACGCGGAGTTTTTAAATTGAAATGCTTCTCTGCCTTCCACTTCGCCAACGACAACATCCGGACTCTGATTGCTAAGCTTCAGCATTTCCAATGCCCATCGACTGCAAATATCACATGTGTATATATATATTAAAAATAAGACACAGTTTATATATAAGGACTGAAGAATCAACCGCATAGGAGTGGTTAATTCTTCAGTCCTATGGTAAAAAGTTCTTTTACACACTGGCATGAGAAGCGATTGATTCTTCGATCCTGTGGTTAAAAGTTCTGTACATTGGTATGTATTGGTAAAGTAAAGCATTTAAGAAATTTTGCCCCATCCTGTCGCGCAATCATTTGATAAAGACAAGGTAAACAAGGACTATCTGCCTAAGGCGAGAGATGCTTTCGGGGAGGACTTTGTAAAACACTTACTCGTTTCCATGTTACACGAGAAGAAAATCATGAAAAGAACCATCCAGTCAGCCCGAATAGACCCGAATCGAGTTTATAGCTTTTAGGGGCACTGTAACAGCTCTAAATATTGTTTTTAATCTTTCGTACAGCTTAAATAATTGAACATTAATATGTATCTTAATGGCAATGTTTTAAATTCAGGCTCGAGAGCCGCACGAAGAATGTAATTTTTTTTAATTTTATTTTAAATAAGTTAGAATACGTTTTCTGATCTTGCTTTATGTCGCCATTTCGCCATTTTGAGTGTAAAATAAAGTTTTTGCTAGGTTCCGTCAATGGGGTTTGCTTCAACCGCGAAAGAAGTATGATGCGTTATGTAGTTAAATTTGACTGATGATGCGTTATGTAGTTAAATTTGTTGAACATTAAACATTGATAGTTCGCCCTGGGAGGGGGGATTTTTTGCTATTTTCTTTATGTCTAACGTGATTGAGAACCAATTTCCCTCAGAAACTTTGTAGAGACATTAGGTTATTTCGAAGCAGGAGACATGAAAAATGAGCAACGCCTTAGCCAGGAATCGAACCACGGACCTCTCGGCTACGCGTCGAGCATGCAGACCACTACACCACGAACGCAGGCGAAGAAGGCAGGAGAAATACCTTATAACTTTTCCATGAAATTAAACTTTCTGAAACAGTAAACGAACCCTCATTTTCCCAGAAAAATTAATCACTTTTCTTCCAAATTTATAATTATCGATACGTTGCTAATAGATGTAATGTACGCTCAAATTTTCTGTTGCACATTAACTTTTGCATTTTCAAAACACATTTAGTTGCATGCAAATTTGAAAAAAGTGTTTTAGTACTTTAATAGAGAGGTTAAGAAAGAACAAAAATAAAACCGTAAATTTTAAATTGCAGTACTGACTTTGAAAATTTTTTAATTTAATTTTAACATAGTATACTTAGCCTTCACTTCCGCTTTAATTTGTCTGTACGATCTTAAGCAGGCAATAATAATTCAGCCTTGAGAAAGTCATTATGTATGTTTTTTTCAAGGTAATGAAAGAGAAAGAAAAAGAAGAAATTTTTATTCGATGAGTGAATTATGTTAGCATGTTATCATAAAATAGTAGTTTTATTTTCCGGTTTCTTTATTAATGTCTTTCCAGCAGCGTGTCCGCTGAAATCATGTAACCTTTCATGATTTTATAGTTGTTCTCTGTTACAGGTATACTTTTAATCCTTAGCCAGAAACAAGCATTTCTCTGTACCAAAGAAGTTATAATCTTTGTTTTTTGCCATAAATGCAAACTAAATATTAAAATCATAATCAAAATTTTTCATCAAAATTATAACTATGTATTAAAAATTTATCAACGTGGACAGTAAAAAAGCAATATCTTTTACCTTATGCACCCAAAAAATAGACAAAACTCGATCACAAAAACCGAAACTCATAATAAATAACAATGGGCAACTGAATTCCTTCATATGATAATCATCCATAGTCAAGAATGAATTCTCATGCGCTTTCGGCTCACAGAATTCCATACTTTGCCTTAAAAAGTCGCTAAAAATTATCCGTATCTAAACTAAAAATTCCCCAGTCCCTACACTCGTATTTAAGAAAATTTCTCTAATAACATAAACATAAAACAAAGTATTTCTTTGAGGCCCAAACCATAAAACATTGACCGAGATATTTGGTATTAAAGTGGAGGGGTGGGAATAATACTTAGGGGCCGTACACAAATTGCAGAGTAAAATATTTGCATGTTCACATGACTAAAAATAAAGCATCAGTTTGGAAAAAAGGTTTTTTTAGCACAAAGGGAGTCAGCCAAGAAAGGCTATTAATTTCGTTTTGGCATTCTGCGTTGGTTCACTATAAACGGCGTTTCACTTTTCAAATTGATGCCAAAAAATATTAGATCCTTGAATTATATTTAAAGCAATTAAATAATGAAAAATCTGCATGAATATATGCATGTTTCTCGCATTGTCAAAAAACAACGCTACCTAGAGACGTCAAATTTCGAATAACGTAGTCCTCCACTCGAATATGGACATCTGGAAGCCCAAATTTGGAATTTGTTTTATTATCGATTTCATATTTTATAAAGCTTTGTAACGAATTTTTGATTAACAAACTCAACGATTTTAAATCGAGCAATGACAACACTGTACGGAAAAAAAGATAAAAAAATTATCTCCAGCGCGCGAGATTGTGTGTCGGAAACTTCAAGATATGCTCTTTTTAAATTATTAGCTCAAATGGTGAATTTTTCGAGAAAAGCTATTAATTTCCTTGTGGCATTTTGAGTTGGTTCACTATAAACGACGTTTCCGTTTTCAAATTGTTGCTACCAAACATTAGAACCCTGCTTTATATTTAAAGAATTAAATAATGAGAATCTGCATGAATACATATATGTTTCTTGCCCTGTGAAAAAACAACGGTACCCAGAGACATCAAATTTTGGATAACGTAGTCCTCCTCTCGAATATGAGCATCTGGAAGGCCAAATTTGGAATTTGTTTTATTATCTATTTCATATTTTGTCAAACATTAAAGATTTTTTATGAACAAACTCAACGATTTCAAAGCGAGAAATGGCAACACAGTACGAAAAAACAATTTATCTCCAGATCGCGAGACTGTGTATCTGAAATTCTTAAGATATGCTCTTTAAAATTATTTTCTGATATTGCTGTTAAATTGAATTTTATGGTTTAAGTTCAAAGAACATGATATTTAATAAATAAAGGTAACACACAAAACGTTAAAAAAAAGGCCTACTTGGGCGTAAATAATAATAATAATAAATCTGAAGGCGTTCATATTTATTATATTATTACTTGTTAAGAGGTTAAGCGACGAGTATTTTTGTGGAGATTATTGTGAAAAGTATTGACGAATGTAATTTTTTTCGAAATGGTGATCTTATTCACACAGTCTTGTAGAATTCATGTTTTAGGCTTCAATAGTGGCACGTAACCAATTCGTAATTTTATTTTGCATTAATTAAAAATGAAAAACTTTAGTATTTAAATCAAAAAAATTTATGATTTCCAGATTATGACTGAGGAGTAAACTTCATGGGAATATTAATAGCGTTTTTTAGACTTTGAAAACTTATAAATTACTCGTGCAGCGTTCTATAATAAACGCCCTGAATATGAACTTCGTGGGAATGTTTTTGGAAATCATATGTCAGCAGTGGCTCCCTTGTGTTTTGTAAGTCAAGCGTGCAAAATTTCATCAAGGACCTGAATGTTTTTTTGAAGCTCCTCATTGGTCTGGAATAAAACTGTAGATGTGTATGAATTACAGACAAATAAAAGGACTTTGTGTTTTATGAATACAGACAGATAATTTTAATGAATGCAGCTAAGGTAATTTCACTAATTAATAACAAGTGAAATGATTCTCTGTTTGTTGCTTTTAAAGAGCTTACTTTGCTAATTAATAACAGAATAAATTTGTAAGTATCTTACGCTTTGCTGAACGACTTACTTCTGTGTTGAGGGTAAAAATATTTTACTTCTTTTATTTCAGGCAGTGGCAACATATTTCTTTTCAAATGCTGAGGTTGTTTATCAAATTCGAAAGGCAAATACAAAGGTCTTTTCTTTTCAGACCCAATGAAAAAAAGACAAAAATAAAGAAAAAAATCTGAAAGCTTTCCGATTTTACATTACGCCCAATTTTTTTAACGTTTTCTGTGTTACCTTTATCTATTAAATATTATGTTTTTCGCACTTAAACCATAAAATTCAATTCAACAGCAATATCGCAAAATAATTTTTAAATGAGCATTGTCTTTAGAATTTCCGATACACAGCCTCGCGCGCTGAGGTAAAAATGTTCTTTTTTTCGTACAGTGTTACCATTGTTTGCTTTGACATTGTTAAGTTTCTTAATCAAACATTCCTCAAAGTGTTACAAAATATGAAATAGGTAATAAAGCAAATTCCAAATTTGGGCTTCCAGATGCCCATATTCGAGTGGAAACATACGTTATTCAAAATTTGATGACTCTAGGTACCGTTGTGTTATCACAGTGCGAGAAACATATATATATTTATGCAGATCCTTCATTATTTAATTTCTTTAAATATAACACAGAACGATAATGTTTGGTGGCAACACTTTGAAAAGATATACGGACATTTACAGTGAATCGACGCAAAATGCCAAAGCGAAATTAATAGCTCTTCTGAGCTAACACTCCTTTGGGCTAATAAAATTAAATCATTTTCAAAAGTTATGTACAAAAATGCTTAATGTAAAACAAAATCACTGCGAAGATTCAGGCAATTGTCATACTGCATGGACGTACCTCTTTAAAGAACGTTATCGGCAGTGATGGGAGATGAACCTGAATGTTCTTTTGAAGCTCCTCATTGGTCTAGAATTTTAGTCTCCTAGCCAATTCTCCAGTTCAGGCCAGAAATGAAAATTAGTCCCTGCTAAGTCTGGGCTGCACGCAGGGCATCATCAAACACTTCATCTAAACGGCTTAAGAAGATATTGCATTACAACAGCATTGTGAAGGCTTTGTGTCATGCGACATGCGATGGAGAACGTGGGCATCATCCCTCTGCCAATTGGTTAATTGGTATAGCGACACGTCCACCTTTATCTAAAGTTTGGCCAGAGTGTAGGGTCACACCAATGCCTCGCAACGAGCGCCCAAACCCGGGTCCATCCGAATGGCAGTCCAGCCGACCAAAGCGCCCATCCGGAAATTCACTCCTCCCCTGTCGCCCGGGCCCAGTATTTATTGAACAATAATTAGTTGCAATACAGGGCAAACAAGGGCATAATGATACATTTGGATGCACATTTTACAGAGTTTGTGAACACAAATTAATTGAGAATTTAAGCACATTTGGATACATTTTACATACATTACATACAAATTTAAGACATTTATATCGTATACTCTGCTTTCGCATGCATTTACTTATTAGGTTCATTAAATGGTGCTATTTATCTTTATATTGCATTTACCTTATGATTCATTTACTTTGCATTATCTCCACATCTAAAACATAAACATTTAGCAAGGACACATGCTATGTACATTGTTTACTAATTATCTATGTGCACCACCTTTACAGATTCATTATATGATGTTGTTTACATTAATATTACATTTGCATTACATTGAAATTATGTTACTTTCGTAATTAAGACATTTATAACATATACACGGCTTTCATATGCATTTACTTCTTGAGTTCATTACATGGTGCTACTTACATTTATATTGCATTTACCGTATGTTACATTTACATTGCATTATCTTTACATCTAAAGCATAAGCACTTAAAGAGGGCACATGCTCTGTACATTGTTTACTGGTTCTCTATGTGCACCACCTTCACAAATTCATTAGTGGTGGTGTTTGCATTAATAGTACATTTGAAGGCTTTGTGTCATGAAGGAAGACAACTCCTGAAATCAGCAATCCTCTTCTTTTGTTTTGAATATTCGAATGCTTATGCCCATCTCACATAGCTGGCGGCTGGGCTAATACTTTCCTCAAAAATGAAATTGGAACACCAAGAAAGAATGCTTGTAGCGTCATGCAAATTGCAGGAGCGAAAGTTATGAGATGGATATGCAAATGATTAAAAGCCCAGACACATAAAATCATTATAAACCAATTTATTCAGAATCTAATGTTCCCACCTCGGGCAGCGATGCAGGCCGCAATCCGGCGAGGCATGTTATCAATGAGTTTATTGATGGTTGCTTGAGGTAGCCTTTACCAAGCCACATTCACTGCTGTACGCAGATCATCCAGGGCTTGGGGCCGTGGTCCTCGGTTAATGTCACGTTCAAGGACATCTCACAGGTGTTCGCTGGGATTCAGATCTGGAGAGGTTTCCGGCCAGGGTAGGATATCAAATTCGGTCAGGATGGTAAGAGTACGCTGTGCGACACGCGGCTTGACACTGTCTTGTTGGAATACCGTGTTGGGTGCGCTCTGCAGCCAGGGCAGAACAACAGGCTGCACAACTCGCGTGACGTAGCGGTCCGCTGTCAAACTGCAGTTAATGTGTACCAGGGCATCTTGTGATCAAACATTATGCCATCCCAAAACATAATGCCCGGTGCAGGACCGGTGTTACGCTCGGCGAAATGGGCTGTTTCGTAGCGTTTCCGGGTCGCCGTCATTCCTCCACAGACAGAAATGAGATTCATCCGTGAACAAAACGCGATGCCATTCGATAGTCCACGCACTATGACGCTGACACCACATCAGGCGTCTAGTCTTGTGTTCAGCAGTCAATGGTACCCCTGTGGCTGGTTACTGTGAACGTAAGTGTACTTCATGCAATCTGTTGCGTATAGGTCCACCTGCTCCTGGAAGCAACCGGCTTCGGATGTCACGTGACATAGAGAAAGGGTCTCTAGAAGTTGACCGCCGAATACGCCAGTCTGTGCGCTCTGACGTGCACCTGTGCGCACCACTTTCCCTTCGACGTACACCTTCCTGAATCCATCGTGCCACGCAACGCTGGATGGTACTCACATTGTGCCCAGCCCGAGTGATTATTGCGCGCAGCGACAAACCAAGTTTATGGAGTTCGATAATACGGTCACGTTCCCCGGTCGTTAATTGATGGTATTGAGCTCGCTGACGTCTCAGAGGCATTTTCTATGCTCTTCTAAAGTCGCCAATGCTCCGTAAACCCTCAGATGCTGTTTGTGAGAATCGAATCGAATCGAACCCTCATATTCTGCGAATATCGCGCAGTGCGCGACGTGTCCGGATTAATGACACATATTGTTATAAAGGCACATTACATATGCAGTCATGATAAGTAGGGCCTGAAAGGGAGTACCAGTGAGTGGAAGCAAAGGGAGCAAGAGGATCATAAAATGATAGACATCGCAAATAAAAACGGCTGGAATGTATGAAAAAGCAAGTCAATAAGTGTAGTAAAATCAACTGGCATTGGTTTAAAGTAAGAAAATCTCCTCATAGTGTAAAAGAATACAATGCAAAACAAGTACAATGAAAGACAAAACAAATGCAAAAACAATATGGAAGGAAAATGTGAAAAATAAGTAAGGGAATGTGGCTGACTTTTATAGCCCGCATATGCGTACCACGTGATCCAATGCGCACGCAACTTTTATCATTGGCATATCCATCTCATATTTTTAGTTCTTGCAATTTGCATGACGCTAATCGCATTTTCCCCCATTTCGATTCTACGACTCAAATTATGCCAAACTGCCAAGTTTTGTAAAAATCGCACGAGCAGTTTTTAAAAAATTAGCTCTCAAAATTTTAGCTCCTCAATGTTAATTGCATTTGGTATGTATTTATTAATATCTCTTGTCGATTTATTTCTAAGCCTACCTGCAAAAAATTAGAGATTTTTATTCAAAATTTCCGAAGCTATACGTGAATTTATATATTGGCGCGTTTGAAAATGTGGTTTACGCACTTTGTTAAAATTATTTGAAAGTAGAACGATGTGACTTTTTTTACTCTCATCCACAATGTAAAAAAGGCAGAAACGATGTGACTTTTTTTCCTCTCCCGCACTATGGAAGGGAAGGAAAATAGGTTGCCACATATTAAGAAGTTCGCCATGTAAATTATTCTTGGCTCAAACTGAAAAAAATTCGCCAAGTTAAATTTTGAATTTCTCCGTAAATTTCGCACCAAATTTTACAAAATTTAATATTGAGGCATAATTTGAGTCATAGAATCGAAAAAAATTGGAACGTTATTTCAGAAAAAGTCCTATTTTATGTCAAAATACCTATAGTAGAACAAAGCTATATAGAAATCTAATATATATCCTAAGGCGCGCTTTCGAGACATGGAAAACGCAATTTGAATTTCGTCAATCGGTTCAGTACAACGGGATATTGAACTGCCCCCCCCTTTTTTTTATTTGCGCAGTGTGCCTAGTTAACTAGCCATCATGAAGAAGATAAGGAAGCACCTTGATTGTGTAAAGATGCACAATGTGCTCCTTATATAAATTCTGCCCATTATGTTGTGTATGTACGTACACTGCGCAAAAAAAAATTGGACAGTTCTGTACCTCCCGTTCTACTGGGCCCATTGAAGAAATTCAAACTGCGTTTTTCATGTCTTTAAAGCGCAACTTAGGATATATATTAGATTTATATATAGCATTGTTCTAACATAGGTATTTTGACACAAAATTGGTCTTTTTTTTTAAATAATATACTATTTTTTTTTCATATTTCGATTCTACGACTTAAATTATGCTTAAATATTAAACTTTGCAAACTTTGGTGCGAAATTTACGGAGAAATTCAAAAATTTAACTTGGAGAATTTTTTTCAGATTGCGCCAAGAATAATTTACTTGGGGAACTTCTTAATACATGGCAACCTATTTTCCTATTCCTTCCATTGTGCAGGAGCGGAAAAAAAAAGTCACATAATTCCTAGCTTTTTACATTGTGCATGAGCGAGGAAACAGTCACATCGTTCCTACTTTCAAATAATTTTAGCGAAGTGCATAAACCACATTAGATGCTAGTATCGCTTTCAACAAACATGCCAAATTTCAAAACGCGCCAACATGTACTAAATTCACATATATCTTCGAAAATTTTGGAAAAAAAAACCTCTAAGTTTTTGCAGGTATACTTAGAAATGCATCTAATTTAAGATGATGTTAAAATTTTATAGGTTATAATTCAAATTTTTTTTCCAAAAATTTATAAAAGTTATTTAAAAATGCAAATTTAAAAAATAAATCATAAAAAATTGGCGAATTTTATTTAGAGTGAACATAAATTTCGAACTGTGAAAGAAGGAAATAATTAAGTGTAATAAAAAAAGATATATTAATAAATACATATCAAATTCAATTAACACTGAAGAGCTAAAATTTTGAGAGATAATTTTTTAAAAACTAGTCTTTCGATTTTTACAGAACTTGGCAGTTTGGCATAATTTGAGTCGTAGAATCGAACTATGGAAAACACTGGAATGTCATTTCAGAAAAAATCCGATTTTGTGTCAAAATACCTATATCAGAACAATGTTATATATAAATCTAATTCATATCCGAAGTCGCGCTTTCAAGACATGGAAAATGCAATTTGAATTTCGTCAATCGGCCCAGTAGAACGGAAGACATAGAACTGCCTCCCTCCCCCTTTTTTTTCCCCAGTGTTCTTAGTTAACTAACTATCATGAAGAAGATAATGATGTTTCAAAGAAATGAGTACTTGGAGATAAACGTGGGGAACTTAAAAAAGAAAATTTCCAAGCTAAAGACAAAATTTGACAAAGGCAGCAATAATTTCAGCATCATCTGAAAAAGAATTTTATTTTTCTCTAATTAAAAGGGAACTTACTTCATTTTCTACTTACTGTATTTCGAAATATAAAAAAAATCTATTAGCAAACTTCATGTTTTTCATAAAAGACTGCATTCAGCACTTATTTCTGAGAATATTAGATTTCCAAATTTATGTACAATTCTAAACTTCCCGAGTGTCTCTCTGTACACTTATTAAATTCAGATTTATTGCTAATGGGACAAGAAATCATTAGAAGAATTTCGGGAACGTTTTTCAATTAAACTGAAGAAATTCTGTACCTTATTTTTGAAAAACCTAACGAAAAATACCACTACAACTGGATCATTTATAGCAACTTGCTGTTATTAAGGCTTTTATGAATCTCAAAATAAGTAACGTTAATTGCTATGACTTCTCTACCACTATACACTTCTCTACCAGTTCAAGAAATTATTTGAGATTCTAATAGCTGGAAAAACTATCTCAATTCCTCGCCCTTTCATAGTTTTATTAAATTTCAAGATACTTTTCCTATAAGTCAGAGTTATCCGAATGTGCAGAAAATACTCATCTCAACTCTGCAATCTCTAATTACTTTCTAAAGAATTTATATTTCTTCGTTCCCTTCCGTAGAGTCATTTGCAAAAATTTGCTTTCCCCTACAATTATGTTGATGATATAATATCCTTTAACAGTTTTAATCTCAATGAAACAGCAGTATTTATCTTGAATGCTGGAAATTAAAGAAGACTAACTTAGATCAATTAGAAGCAGATTACCTTGATCTATGTATCGTCGGTCTAAAAGAATTAAGACTTTATGACAAAAGAAGAAATTTCACCTTTACAATTATAAAACTTAAAAATTAGTTTTCTAACATTTCCAAAAATAAATGTGTTATTAAATAATACTATTAATAATTAAATAAAACATATGAATAGTATTTGTATTGAAATAGAAGAGCAACAAAATTTTTAATATTTATAGACAACTTCTGTGATAATCAAGTTTGACTGTCACTAATTTACACTTAAAAAAGGCTGGAATAGTCTAAAACATATGAAGGCCATTCTTAAACCTTTATTTTAGGAGGAATGTTACGGATGTGTTAGAAGGAATTTCATACTGTATAAATGGAAAAGTAGTACTTTTGTAAAATTCGTATGATATTTCTATATATTTTTATTCTTTCTTTGCCTAAAAAATAAGCAATGTTTAATTTCTTTAGTCTCCCGGTTAAGGTGAAGCGTTTCGTTTCCTTCAAAACATTTGTTACTTAATTTTGATTTTCATTACTTACGAAAATTAATTTTTTAAAGTAGCGGTTTATTTTTTTAATTTCGTTATATTTTTTTCTCCAGCTAATACTACATGGCAAGGATATAAATTTGCCAAAAGTAAACCAGACTGCACTTTCCTTAGTCCATTCTCAAAAATGCCGTTTGTTTTACCAGAGATCCAACGACATACAACGACATATAATGTTATGGCTCTGTATTCACTGTTGTGATTATTTCTTACTTTCGTATTTAATGACGCGAATTTTTAAAATGTATTATGTAAGTATAATGGATTAAAAAAATTTTAGGAATTCGCTTGAACTGGTAAATATGGAATATTGTTACGGATTTCATATTTATTTGGCTATTTATTTCGAATTGTAATTAAAATTTGTTTATTTTCCCGTGCAACGCAGAGAAAGCTACGTTGGAAAAGTAAAAATAAAAGAGCGCGTGCATATAATAAGTAAATATCTCGTAATTACTGTTGCCATCCACAACTATCGAGAAAAATCGAGGTTTTACCAGAATATTCTAGTAAATAATTAAAAAGCTTATAAAAGCCGAATTTAAACACCTCATCTCAGTTGTAGTTGTAGCTGTTTTAAGCGAACTGTTTGTTTACTTAATGCTGTGATTGATTGTAGCGAATTCGCTGTGAGATTGGATTAACTTTATCTGTTTTGAATTAAATTCTGTTTAAAGTTTGAGATATTGTGATACTGTACGAATATCCCTGAGGAAATATTTCAGTTTTTTGTTTTATTTCTTGTGAAGAGAATAAATTTTGTTAACATTTTTTAATGACTGGTGCATTTAATCCACTACGAACCCGTACGCACGCAACAATACATTATTAGGGGGATGTTAAATTTGTTCCATAGGAAAGGAGTTTATAATTTTCATGGAACATGAACGTATTTATATTATTAATTCAATGGCTCGGATAGTTTTAAACTTACAGAAACAGAATAAATCTAACTGGTAAAATTTATTGTCATAAGAAGGCTTTACCTCCTCTTGACACCGAATAGTCTTAAGATATTAATATAGTTTTCTCCATTTTTTAGTCATTTATACGACTATATTTTAATTCATAAAACATAGCAAATATTTTTTACTCCATTTGTGTTTTTAATTTTTGAAAAATTTAAATTAACAAAAAAGAATTTCAGTTTACTCCTATTATAATTCGCAGGGCCATTAATTTGCACAATTCATATTTTATTGCTTGATCTCTTACTAGTTTTTCTTTTGCCTGTTTAATTTTTAACTTAATGTATATTTAAAAATTTTATAACTTAGCAGCATTAGGTGCAAGAATATTTTTGAATTCTTCATTACAAATATTTTTTTCAAATTATGTAAGTATATACATATATATCCAGCCCACCTCAAATAGGCAAATAGTCCTCGAATGCTTTGTCATAATAAAATGAAACAATTACTGACCCGGTTGCATATTTCATAAGTGCACATCTGTATAGCCACCGAGGGAGTGGCTTCTAGAATGGACCAATGGGCATGCAGTAATATTTCTGTCATTTCACATGACCTTTGCCGTGCTTTAAGCAAGATGGTAAAAAATGTTTTGCCACGTAATTTGCTGTGAAAAATAATTAAAGCATCATGAATTTCTTGTGAAACTTTACAGTACGAATTTAGATCAAATATAAGCGTAATTATATATGTAAACAGTAGCAGTTTTAGCATTTTTATTGCAGTCTATATGAAAAAGATACTCTACAATGCTTTGATGCTTTGGTTGCATATTCTGGTTTACAGAGGGAATTAATTTCGCTCAGTGCTCTACAGTAACAGCCAATGCACAGTTTTATTCAAAGTGAACTTCCTTAATTTGCATTTTACACATTTAATGTGTTAAATTTCACATTAATAACCGTTCACTCTTAAATGTATTGCCTACATATGAAATACTCTTCAAACAGAATGAATTTATCATATTCACAACAAATAGATTTAATTTATTCATATATAACTTTTAATGCTAACAATAGTTATAATCAGAACATTCACAAAATATATTTTGAAGCTTAAACTTTCAAAATGAAAGGAATACAAGCATTGAGATAAGAAAATAGTAGATTCATTGTAACACTTCCAGTTATTCTCAGCTCAATAAAAAAATTACACACTTGAATTCTCTTAATCCGTAGGCGTTGGTAAGTACATAACATTCGAGGATAACTGTAGCTTGAGTCATTTTCTCGATATAAAGAGCGATAATATGCCACGAACATTAATCCGAATATCGAATGCCTGATAAATTTCGCGAAAGTGAAATGTTGATGATTAAATAAACTTATAAAATGAAAGCACTACGAGATTTTCTACTAAAATGATAGTGGCATTTATACGCCATTCACTTATAATTGCGAAAACAAATGAAAAATAAAGCGTAAACAAGAAAAAGCGCTCATATGACAGTTTCAAAGGTTCAGCTTCACAACAGCAATATAAGCTCATTGGTCTATCTTTGAAATTCATCCCTCAGTAGCCAAACTGATGTGCATCTGTGAATTATGCGACTCGGCTTAATAGTCTGCACCTAGTCTTTAATTTCGCAATGGTTGTTCTTAGTCACATACTGCCAATTACGGAAGTGTTTTGAACGAAGAAAATATTCATCTTTCGGCAATGACAGATTTAAAAAAAAAATTTGAAAGGTTTCAGATTTTAAATTACATCCAAAGGGGCGTTTTTTTTAACATTTTGTGTGTTACCTTTATTTACTAAATATCATGTTCTTCGCACTTAAAACATATAATTCCGTTCAAGAGCAATATCGCAAAACAATTTTAAAATGAGCATATCTTTAGAATTTCCGATTCACAGTCTCTGGCGCTGGAGAGAAAAAAAAATTTTTTTTTCGCGTACAGTGTTGACATTGCTTACTTTGAAATCGTTGCGTTTCTTAATCAAAAACTCTTTAAAGTCTTACAAAATATGAAATAGGTGATAAAACAAATTCCAAATTTAGGCTTCTAGATGCCCACATTCAGGTGGAAACGTATGATATTCAAAACTGGACGGCTCTAGGTACCGCTGTTTTATCACAATGCGAGAAACATACAGATATTTATGCAGATTCTTCATTATTTAATTCCTTTAAATATTAAAATGTGCTTTAATATTTAGTGGCAACAATTTGAAAAGTGATTCGCTGTTTATAGTGAATCAACGAAAAATGCCAGAACGAAATTAGTAGTTCTTCTGGGCAAGTTGTCCTTTGCGTATATGACGCCGGAAGGGGCGTTTTTTAACGTTTTATGTGTTACCTTTATTTATGAAATATCATATTCTTTGCACTTAAACCATAAAATTCAATTCAACAGCAGTATCACAAAATATTTAAAAGAGAATTCTCTTCAGAATTTCCGACACACAGTCTCGTGTCCTGGAGATAAAAATGTTTTTTTTTCTTCTTTCGGTACAGTGTTGCCGTGGCTCGCTTTGAAATCTCTGAGTTTCTTAATCAAAAACTCATAAATGCTTTACAAAATATGAAGTAGATAATAAAACAAATGCAAAATTCCAAATTTGGGCTTCCAGATGCCCATATTCGGGTGGAGACATACGCTATTCAAAATTTGATCTCTCCTAGATACCCTTGTTTTATCACAATGCGAGAAATATACATACATTTATGCAGATTCTTTATTATTTAATTTCTTGAAATATAATGCAAGGCTCTAATATTTGGTGGGAACAATTTGAAAAGTGATTCACCTTTTATAGTGTGAATCGACGCAAAATGCCAAAACAAAATTAATAGCCCTTCTGGGCAAATTGCCCTTTTGGGCTAATTATTTTCGAAAAATAACAAAATCTAACTTTTAATGCTACCTTCTGATTCCTATACTTATATTTGGGAAAATTTTATATTGTTCATGAAAAAATAAAATTCCAAGATATTTGACTCCCGGGCGACAACCGAGATTTTTAATTTCAAAATTTGAAGTTTTCGATGTCATTTTCAATTTGCTATGAAAGATCGGTTATTTGAATTCGAATAATTCCAGAAAGTAAATTTAATGCAGCAAAAAAGGACGGATAGTTTAATAGACCGTCTTGTGGTGTCCATATCACATTTTTTTATTTATTTTTTTCCTATTTAAATTTTTATTTAAGAATTCCTTTCTTTCATATTTATTATTTAATTTATTTTATTGTCTTTGTTTTTAGATAATTTAAATCATAATTTTGATATGCTGAGACTGAATGAAATGAAAAGGGCGATAAAAGCGCCAACAGGAAAGATCCTACTAAATTATATAAAACCATCTGCATAAGAATTCTCTTTAATGAATGAATGATGTTTTATAGAATATCATAATACAAAATGTAAAGGGCGCACTTTATATTTTATAATTTAAGTTCTAAAGATTCAAATAGAAATAGACGTCTCTGTTAGTGAAATTTGCAAAAATTATGATTTGTGATAGGTGAAAATTAAAATACAGAATAAATCTAGGTCAAAATTTCAGATAAAATTAGAAGAAAAATTTCAGTTCTTTAAACAAGTTAATTGCTAGCATGTATCATTAAACTTCTGTATCGATCGCTTTTCGTCTGCCTGCAAATCCTTTGGCGAGGATTATTTGGCGCACTGCGTCCGCCAGCGGTATGCAACCTTTCGGAAGAACTGTTTGATTAAAATGGTGAGAGAGGAAGAAACCTGACATTCCTTCTCTCTCACATCGTGCGTAACGTGTTGACCTAGCGAAGAAGTAAAGGGCGAATATTTTCTTCTGCTCGGTTGTGTAACGTCTATTGAACTCGGTGTTTTAATTTAACGTCATTTAAAGTACTTCACTTGCGATTTCTCCAGAGAGGTCATTTAATACATTAGAATTAAAAGAAGTAATGACGAAGAAGATATGTATTATAGGTGGAGGGGCCAGTGGTCTCACTGGCATCAAAGCCTGTTTAGAACAAGGCTTGACACCTGTATGTTATGAATGGACAAAAAAAATCGGAGGCCTTTGGAGGTACAGAGAAGAAGACGTTGAAGGTTTGGGTTCCGTTATGCGATCAACAATCATCAACAGCAGCAAGGAAGTGAGTGCTTTCAGTGATTTTCCACCACCGAGGGAATATCCTAATTATATGCACAATTCGAAAATGATTCGTTACATCGAAATGTATGCCAAAAATTACGATCTTGCACGTCATATTCACTTCGAACACGAAGTTAAGAAAGTTGAACAAGCTCCTGATTACGACATTACAGGACGCTGGGTAGTAACTGTCCAGAAAGTGGGCTGCGAAGAACCCACGCAGGATGTTTTTGACGGAGTAATGGTATGTGCTGGACACCATGTCTTCCCAATCATTCCGAAATTTCAAGGTCAAGAGAAATTTAAAGGAAGAATTATTCACACCCATTCTTACAAGAAACCTAATGGATATGATGACAAGAAAGTTCTGGTTATTGGAGTTGGAAACTCTGGTGGTGATGTGGCAGTAGAATTAAGCAGTATTGCTTCCCAGGTGAGCTCTTCTGTTTATTTTAATATAGAATTCCATTAACGAAAAAAATGATATTCGTACATAATTTTGAAATTCTCTGCAAATTTTACGCAAAAAACCTGCAATTGTTTTGTTATGCGTAAAGTATTGGAGGTATGCATTCTTAAGTACCAAAAAAATTCTTTTTTACTATTTTCCAAAATGTAATTTTACTATTTCCTTTTATTCTGAAGAAACAAAATTCATATTTCTGTTAACAAAATTTACATTTCTACTATTATTCACCATTGCCAAGTGAACGAAACCGCTAAAAGCTGGTAATTCGACCGAGATTCAAATCCAGCAAACGATGGGTTTCCGTAGTGTTTCTCACTTGTAACGTAAATACGAACCAGTGTTTCTTCGAGTCCTCCACGAAGACATCCTTAGGTAGATATTCCTTATGAGCTTTGCGTTAATCAGCTTATCTACCTTGCTTTGATTGGTTTACTACTTTCCTAAAAGGATTATATGGTATTTGATGGATGAACGATAACTTGATTAAAATTTCGAAATGTTTCTTTTGATAACATAAGCGACTTAAACTGTAAATGTAAGCACTTTCTAACCTATATTTACGATTTTAGAAGCATTAATTGGTTATTTGAATATGACAAAGCACGCAAGAGCTATCTAAGGAGGACTTTGTAAGGGAAACTGGCTCGTATATACATGGAGAAAACCACGAAAACGCCTATGCACCTAGCCCTTTCCCCGGTGTTCGAACCCCGGAGCAAACTACCATTGTTCAGCGACTTTACCGCTCGGCCGCTGGTGAGCTTATTTGCGTGAAGGATGCCTTCGCCTAGGACTCAACGTGAACATAATCCAGTTTCTTTACGTGTGGGGAAAATCAACCACGCAGTCAAAGCACCCGAGTTCGAACCATAAACGAACTACCAGTGTTCAGCAACCTTTTACCCCTCGGCCACTGATTAGGGGGATGTAATATGACTAAAAAACGTAGACTTCTTAAGCTTTCACTTGTGCCTGTCTTGCTAGTGTTAAAGAAAATACTAAAAACTATGATCAAAATTAAAATAATGCAATTAAATTTTCCCTCCCTTTAACTCGTATTATACTCCCGTATTCATATTATTCGATATTGGATATTCTGTGAGCTATTTATTTATAAATGAAAGTTTTGGCAGTTGTTCGCAAATCAGATTCTGGTATAATTAATTATCCCTCCAGGAGAAAAAGCTGTTGAAACCCCATTCTAACTTTTCTCCCGGAAGTTGCCTTTTTCGCGTAATATGTTATAACCGGTTCCTCAAAATGGACATTAAACCCAGTTCAAAAATGAGTTCCGAGACTGGCCGCGTGAGCAATTGTTTCTTTTATGTAATAAAACATTCATGTTTAGAGAATATTTGATGAAAGGAGTTCTTGCATATGCTAGGAAAGTAATGTCCAGGTCCACATTTGGAAAAGAATCTATATGTCATGGAAAAGTAACCTCATAGTAAACTTCGCTTAAAATAGTTGCCTTATTTGATACCTAGAAAATGCTCCTCGCTGTTATATTTAATTTTGGGACACATTGCATAAACACGGTGTATGAACCCTTCAAATGGTATACAAGACGAATTTTCATAGTTATTAACGTCGCATGTGATGCGTCCAAAACACTTGTTTTTGTTTTTTTTTAATATTAAGGCTAATATTTACTTCGCGAAAGAATATATTGAAGATAACTCATTATATTGTAACAAATTATAAGTAATTATGCAAAGGCGTGAAATAAGACAAATTATAAAATGTATGCTATGTATGTAAAGACTAATGTTATGTAAAGAACTAATGTTGGTTATGTATGTAATTACGAAAGTCATGTTACATATGTAATTATGAAAAGACGTCTGTTCGGTATCAATTTCGAATGATTTTATGACTCAAAACTGGTATATAAAAAATTTCATAGGAAGTTAAGCAAGGACAGGATCTTCGCTAAATGAATCAATTTTGAAACTCTCATCCAAAAATAAAATCTATGACTTAAATGGAGAGGAGAAAATTTGCTTGGTTAAAATTACATTCAATTATTTCCTTGTATTTTGAGAGCTGCAGTTGTAAGCTAAAGAAACAACTATGTGACAGCAACGAGAGAAAAAACGGGTTCTTATTCATTATTATAGTTACAATTAATAAAAATTCGGAATACATAAATGTATTAAAATTGTTTTCAACGGATTACTTTCTTCTTTACTTGATATTTTCAATATATATTCTCATTCAAGTAATACTTTTTTATGCGTTATTATTCGAGCATACATTACAAAGGCCTTGATAATGAGAATAATTCTTATCTCCACGTGTATTCAAGATGTTTCGGTTATCTTAATTTCTAATGACTTATAAAAAGTTAACCTGTTTTCTTTCACTTGGGGTAAGAAAAAAGATATATTTAAAAACAACCTTCAGGCATTAATTCTTCAGGCAACCTTCAGACTTCAAAGTAAGCATTAATAACAGAAGCATTTTGTGTGCGTATTCCTTCCCTTACTCGAGCAATATATAATCGTCTTCCATAACTTTTCTTCCTTTGTCATCTCTAAAATATAAATTGTTAGCAGGGAGAGAACTATTATAGGTTCTTTGAAAATAAACTAATTTCTCACGACGGTGTTTGCCTCCAGTTCCGAATACTGCTGTATTTCAAGACTATAAGACCTCAGCTTGAATAACTTAACTACTTATTTCTCAAAGCCATCCTGATGATATGTTAGGTTAATGGAATCAGGCTCGTCAAACACTAAAATCAAGGATGGAATTCCCGGTAGGGCATCGATGTTAATAAAATCTTGGCTGAATGAGAGTATTTAAAATCTGTCATCTCGAAAATGTTCTCGAGAGAATTGTGGTATAAGAAAAAGGCCTCTCAATTCATTTCTCTAGTACTCTTGATTAGAATTGGGTTGGAGTTAGGCATATCCTGTCTTGTGTTTTGCCTTATTTAATTATCCATATCGAAAGCTGTCTGAAATGAATCTTCCTGCAGTTTTTTTCAAAGACAAATATTGGTCTGTTATTCGTGTTTCATCTCTAAGATAAAGCGCGATGAACATTCTTTTTAATCTTTAACCAAGTTATGTTTCTGAAACTCCCGAGATGAAAATTTTGTTAAACTGCACACTTTGCAGATTATTTCTCCCTTAAATACCAAAGGGGAGGGGCCCGCTGAAGTGGGGGTTTAATACCTCGGCTTTTCAGTCCCTTTTTTGGATATAATTTGTAAGAGCCGAAACATGTATGTGCGATTATTCCCTCCTCCCCACCTTGCTATAAATGCAGGCAAACAAAGTGTCAAATTTTTCGTAAATCATTAAATGATACGTTACCTTTAAGCTCTAGGGAATACATTTAATTTATCAGAAATTGATTTCCAATGATTAAGTGATTGGCTGTAGGAAGTTTACCTCATGCATTATCTGAATAAAAGGAGAGTTTCTATTTATTCAGCATTACAGAGAATGCAAATGATATCTAATTACAGCGAATGCAAGCCCAAGTTCTTCATGAATGAATACGTTTGTAAGGCTTCACTTTGGCGTTATGTCACATATCTCCAGCGGACTAAGCAATTTCTAAGATAAGCGCGAAGTTACCTTTCTTTTCCAGTAAAATGAATTGGTTGAAGTTTCTTATTCATCAAAATGTTACAGTATCGAGTAATTCCAATACTTTTTCTTCAAATTGCCGAGCTATTTGCGAGTAAACCCATGCTAAGATCTGGAATGTATATGATATTGCCAAGATTATCTGCAGGAAGAGAGATGCTCAGATTTCTGGAATTAGTACAACACTTAATCCTTCGTTTTATGGTATTAACTAGTAAGAATAAAAGAGTCAACTTTTCTCGGAGGAGGTAACTGACTTATCTGGAGGAAATTGCACTTTCTGGATGACTGATCTGGATGAAATTGCACAGGTCTCTGGAACTAATACAATACTACTTGTAGGTTAGTTTTGTTTTATCAAGTAGCAATATTAATTAGCACCTTTGTCCTAAGAGATCACTTAACCGTAATGCTTTTGTTTTTCTGAAGGATACATAGCCTAAAACTGCATTTTCATGGCTTTTCCTCGTAAGATAAGTTCTTTGGTTTAAGTATCCTTTTTGAGAACCTACCTTTACTATCTTGGTTTGTTTAGTTTATTTGATTACCGCAAAGTATTCGAGGGCTGTCTGCCTACGGGGAGATGATTTCGTGAAGGGCTTTCTAAGGGAAAGTACCTCGTATATACGTTAAACATGGGAAAAACCACGGAAACGCCCATGCAGTCTGCTCGTTCGCCGAGATTCGAGCCCCGGGAAGAACTACCAGTGTTCAGCAATTTTACCGCTGGGCTACTGGTAGGCCTACCTCTAATGTCCTCCATTTTACCATTTTAAGTGACCTCGCTGAATCTACTATAACAATATCCAAGACAAACTGTTAATTCTTATGACTTATAAAAAGACGTTGGCAGGAAATGTGTCTTTAATAAAATTTTGAGAATTTAAACTTGAAATAAAACTTAACTAATTTATATTTTAATGACAAGAATCTTTTTACAAGTAACTGTTTTGACGAGGGAGTATTCTATGCTTATAAGAAGTTGATGCTTGAATGCTGTCATGTATATAGCAAGAGTGCAAATAATGAATATCTTCATATGGAACATTTTATAGGAAACTGCACATATTTTTTAGAGGTTCAAAAATATGCAATCAGCTCATATAAATAAGGCATAAATGCGAGCCCGCTTCTCTCAGTCTTTGACAAAGACTTCAAATCAATCCTTGAGCAAATAGAGTTCATGTGCTTTGCCGTGTTCAATAAAATATACTTAAGCACAGAGCAAATTAAATGCTTCGTAATTTGCCCTTCCGTCAGGTGTCACGTAGGACTTATTTCAGCTATTTTATTTATCAGCAAATAAGAGCGGGAAAGAAAAGTATTAAAATATCATAGGAAATACATTTTTCCCACGAAGCTATTTACTATTACTAATTATTTGAAGGGTTTAATAATGTAGCTATAACAATGCTACTTCATTCTATTGATGAAAATAATTCTAATGGACATAAAATGATTGGCTAGTTTTCCAGAATTCGAGCCCACAATCGAGGTAGCTATGATCAGAACTGTAATTCACTGGCCATTGGATTTTATGCCCATAAATTAGCAAGCCAAAAAACATGGTAATTTACCAGGAAACCTAGAATCCTGATTCTCCAAGATTTTTTTCCTTACATTTTGAGATTCTCTATTTTGGAGAATATTCTGATACTTTCTGATTACCCGTATCTTCGCTTTCATTCGGTAAAGTGGACATTTTTGGTATATTTTTGACTAAGTGCACGTTAATAAATAACCCATGCGCCTACCAGCGGCCGAGTGGTAAACTAGCTGAACACTGTTAGTTCGACTTAAGTTCAATCTAGACGAACAGGCTGGCTACATGAGCGTTTTCGTAGTTTCCCTATGTAGGACATGAATAGAGCCACATTCTGGTTGGGAAGTCCTCCCCAAAGTCCTTGGTGATCTTTCATAACCATAAAGTCCGTTTTTGATGTAAACAATGCATGTGTAGGAAAGTCGCAGGAAAGCTCTTAAGCAAATACAAATTCTGTCTTCTGCTGCTATTATACACATAATTTTTGGTGTGTTTAATGTACGCTAAATTATACAACCGAATCTTGATTCCTAATTGCAATAGTAGCTATGAAAATATTAGTTTCTTCTGTCACCATTCGAAGAATCAATCTGACAAAACTTGGCGTTTGTAAAAAAAAAATGTGATTTCAGTTTGTTAATCCAGTACAAATATTCTAAAAAGTATAAAATCTCCATAAAATCATGACTAACCCTGAAGAAAACAACGTAATCATTTCTGGAATTTTTCTACGCATAGGCAGCTTAATTAATATGCACAAAAATATTTTATGCCAAATGTTTTTATAAAAATTCTTTTAAAACAAGTATTGTTGTTTTCAATATAAGTAAGATTAAATATCAACCATTAGTCTAATGCAGCGTTTCTTAACCGGCGGTACGGAAAAGAGATAATTTTGATCTGTGATGAATTGATTGAACAGGAAAGTAAAAGTAAAACCGGCCGACACACAATGATGGGTATACTTCAAGAATCATTGTTTTCCGTAATAAAATTTTATTCCTTCGATGAATCTGGCATAATATAACATCTGAATGGACTGAAGGCAACTTTCGAAAAGTACTTTCCCAAACGTGGAATAGATAACGTCTGGATTGCGTTTTATTTTCAGTGAAAGGTATTTCCAGTGTGCATCTTTATCAGGCCGAAAAAAAGGTTTAACAAAATTGGATTCTTCACTTAAGATAGAATTTGAAAAGAAATCTCTCATCGCATTCTGGACCGACTTGAAGAATATCCTGAACTATTTAAGGCAATCACCATTTTGTTACTGTTCACCGTTCATTAGCACCGTATTAGTGGAGAAAGCTTTCTCGTCCTGCCCTTATTTAAAAAAAGTGCAGGAACCGATTTTCAAGTGTAAATTCCGACTGCAATTTTTCCTCTTTCGACCCGGGTTTCAAATTACCGGGTGTTGCCGAACAGCCTCAAAATTCTCATTAAATATGCTTATTTCTTTAATTTAATAAGATGTGTATAGTTACCAATATACATCTTTTTGTTATAACTGGTAAAATTTAAAATGCCTTTTATAAAATTACTGTACCTGCAGCTATTGAAAATTTTACTTAATGGGGGTGGAGTACATGGAGCAATAATGATGGGTAAAAAGGGGTACGCGAGTAAAAGCTGAGAAACGCTGTCCTAATGGATAAAACAGACAAGCCCAGAGCCCCATCGAACCCAGAGCAAATGAAGCCTCTTATGCCCGGTTCGGTTTATGTTGGACCACCAGATGTAATTTCGCCTACAGTTCGTATATTCTTCACTTTCTTTGGGTTCGATATTTCTTGAGCCGACCTGTAAATTCCTATTTCTGGAGAACGGGCTGGCTGCAGGAGCAATTTTATTTTCTCCGTCAGCATGGTGAATACGAGTTGATTTCCCTGACAAAGTAAACCAAGAAAGCATCTTTCCCTTTTGGTAGATATTAGCTTTGACGTTATCGATTAAACAAAAACAATCAACATCGTACCGTTCTTATTTTATAACTTGTTCTGCTTCATTTGGCTTTCCTCTTAAAATGTAAGAATTTTAAAACCCTTATATCCCTCAAATCAGAAGATTCTAATTTCGGGAGGTTCGCTAAAATAATGGTCGCTAAAGAAATGTTCGATAAAACAATGGTCGAGCAAAATACGCAGCTCCTATCGTAGCAGGAAAAGTCTACTCCTTAAGCTTACAAATTTAACATAAGCATTTCATGTAATCTTAAAAAATCTATTTGTAATTTGGTTATCGGTATTATTCATTCAAATCTAACTATTCGAATTATGTACTTAAATGCCCGTCGACAAAGGAACACGTCGTCATTCATCACAAACAATTAACTCAAAAATGCGTAGGCTTCCTCGTAAAAAGAAAAGAACGTAGATATCAAAAGATTTGTCATCTCCGATGAAAAAACATACGAGAAAACATTCCGCCAATAATTTTTTCCCGTCTTTTGACCTTTCGCCTGAAGTCTTTTGCACGCTTAAAATACATGAAATCATTATCATGCATTTTACAAGATCTATTATGAACAAAGTGTGTGTGTGTATATATATAGATATATAATAGTTATACTATCTATTTTAAACTATTATAAACTAGGATTTATTATAAACTATTATAAATTATTCTAAGCAGGTGCTTCTCAAAGCGGCTATCACGTGTATTGAATCGTCGTAAACAAGGGTCACAAATGCTCTGCAAATTCGTTCTTGCAATTCGCCCAAGCATCAATCCGGAGATGCACTGTACCTCGAAAAATCGTTAACTTCCCAAACTTGCAGTCGAAGGGCAGCACGCGTTGACCTTCACGGTAAATCACTGGTTACTTGGATGCTTTCTAATTATTAGGGCTCTGGGTTTTTAACAGTCGGCAGAATTGCCATGTTTCACGCATATTTTCGAGTATGTGCGACAATAACCAATCTATACATGTGCGGTACCACACACGTGTTTAAGTGCATGTGCGTTTACGTACTTTATATTTAACCGAACAGTATCCACTGGCTATAAAAATGACCATATAGATTTTTTCCAAAACGTTTTTTCTTATGAAATATTTATTTAGGAGCATAACCGTAGTTATGAACCATAAAAGATAGCCAAGCAAACGTTTTTCGTTAGTTCATAAGTCCTTTATATTTAGGCGACTTTTCATGGGAACGCGGAGAATTTTTATGAAGGATATTTAACTTGTCCACAAATGCAATAAGAAAGTACTAAAAATCGGAACGAAATGCTGTTCTGCTTCCGGTTTTGAGGAGCTGCAACATGCAAGTTGCCCCGTTTTCTAATTCCATCCATACCTTTATTACCCACTTGTCTAATTTGTTTTCAATTTTTACGTAAATCTATAAGATGTTTAATTTTTAATAAATGTTAGCACTATCAGTTAACTCTCTCCAGCAGCCTGGCGGCAAAGTCACGGAACACTGGTAGTTCGGTCCGAGGTTGAAATCCCGCGAACAGGCTGACTGCATGGGCGTTTGCATGGTTTTCCCCATGTGTACCGTGTATACGAGCCGCTTTCCCTTAGAAAGTCCACGAAGGCATCCCTCCCCTTAGGCAGATAGCCCTCGATGCTTTCCCGTAATCGCATAAAACAAACCAAACGATCACATAATAATACTGACGAATTAAAGACCAACATATTTTTTCTAATCGTATGTTTTAAATAACCCATATTGAACATATAACTTTGTAATTTTAAATGAGGAATTTGAATTTAAGTATTTAATGTTAATCTGTAAAATACTTTCCAACTAATCATTGATTTGGGGCCAGCCAGTCGTCAAATGGTTAAGACTACTAACAATGATTTTCGTTCTTCATTCTAATCCCAAAGAACGGGTTGGCTGCCTGGATGTATTCCCCGTGTATAATGTAAATATGAGCTAGCTTCCCTTAGGAAATCCTCCATGAAACCTTTTTTTCCTTTGAGCAGGTAAACCTCATGTGCGATATCGTATCCGATATAGTTTCGGGACCTGAAATTATGTAAGATCATTGTGAAGACACTCTCTCGTGAAACTAGTTATCATTTTCAATTCAATAGATTTAAACCAATGCTTGAGATTAGATAGTTCAGATCCATAATTTTCAAAATTTCTTTTTTGCGGGGATGCTATTTACATTGCATTCAATCCGAATTTTGGATAGATTCGCCTTTGGACAAATACTTAACGTATTTTCTTTCGTAATCTGTATGTGTTTAATATTTCATTAATTTTGCAGTATGATTTCTTTTTAATTTTCTGATACGACGTGTGCAAATATGAGAGACAACTAACCTTATACACTTAAATATGGAGTTGACAAAAAAATTACTTGTCTAATACAGCGGGTTTTAAGAACTTCCCCGATAAATGAATCCTAGGGCCTGTCCGCTCAGCCAATCAAAATAAAATTTCGGATACTGTTATTTGAAAGTATGCGTTCGAGATTATGATGCTTTAGAACAACGGAATTCTCACGGTTACGGTGAAAAAATTTCGAAATTTTCAAATGGCAACATTCACGTTTTCTTGGCAAATTTATCAGCGCATTGAAAAACTGTAAACGGCGTTGGAACGATATACGTATGACGAAAATTTTGGGCGTAAAATAGTTGCAAAGAAAAGCATTGTAAAGAACCAATGATAACACAAGAGCAGAAACGGAAAAAAAAATTTTATGAAATTTTCAAACGTGTCAGCTTCAGACGTAACGCATTATATGCTGGAGATTATTGGCAACAATAATGAACGTAACATCGCACGAGGAATATGTATAACTTCAAATTTCATGGCATGTTTCTATTTCGCCAAATGTCATGGATTTGATATGCCTACCTTAGATTTCAGAATCTGAAATTCATCGCAGTGACCCCGAAGAATCGGGGTTGTCACAAAACTGCGAAGGTGCGGGAAATGGTACTTTCTTGAAATGTTAGAAACTTGTAATTCCAATAACATTTCTTCCTCCCTCTCCTCTTATGTTATCAATGGTCCTTTATAATGCTCTTCTTTGCAAATCTTTTATGGCCGGCAATTTTGGTCATACGGGAATCGTTCCAACGCCATTTATGGTTTATCAATGCGCTGATCAGCAGAAAAAAAGTGAGTGTGTCCCATTCGAAAATTTTGTTGCTCTGTTGTGTTAAATCATCACAATCTTGTGCACATACCTTCAAATAAACAACAGCCGACATTTCATTCCCATTGGTTGAACGGATAAAGCTGCTAAGAGCTCTTATATCAGTGAATTTCTTATGACCACCTGAGTTTTAATCTTCTTGAGGCTGAAAATATCCCATGGATCCCGTATGTTAAGATTCAGTGCGTTTTAAAAAACGCTGTAGCCCCCGACTCTTCCTGACAGCCCAAATGGCTTAAACTCTACAATACGTGACCCATTCTATACCTCTAACCCTCTAGTATACCTGGAGGGTCAAGATGACCTAGTTTATTCCACGTAGTGACAAAAACTTCCTTTTTATGACCTGTTTACGTGCAGTTTCCCTTAGAAACATTTTTCGCTGTTGGCGATGCTTCAGTTGGATAAAAAAACCTGTTTGAGGCCAAGACGCTCTTAGAACAGAGTATTTATTATTACATCGCAATGGAGCTGTTAAATTTGATGTTAATTAAAAAATCAAACTATATTTTATTTTAATGAATTTTTACTGAGTAGATTAGGAAACGTTTTATATTCAAGGAAAATCTATTATGCAAGAGTGCGGGTTGTAGCTTTTAAGCATGGTTATTAGCTTAAAAAACTTATATGCTAAATTCTAACGCAAACATTTTTGCTTAGATTTAATCTTCGGCAAGATTTCTTTCGGATAGCTTGTTTTACAGTAGTAATAACAATGTTTTGAAAATTTATTTTTAAATTTTCATTTTTACCGCCGTGGATGTATTTGCGCTGCGTGCAAATTAGACAAAATTATTAAATCGTTAGCGCATATTTGAAATGTCTTTCAGTTGTAACGTTTAGATGCTCGAGATTTATCGTCAAGAGCTACTTTATCGAATATTTTGAAAAGATTGTTTTTCTAGAGTTTGTTATAATAAAACGATATTCATTATTTAGTTACATGCCTTCCAGGAACACATAGGATAATTTTTCTGCGTAATATAATTGCATGATTGATGGTGATTTGGTGTATAGGTTAACGTTGCGACTACCCTCCATTTGAACAAACTTCATCAGTCCTGCTGTCTGAAAGAGAACAGCACGTACCTTTTCCTATGAATGGTATTTTTCCGGCTTTAATGTTAGCACACCTGACAATGTTGTTGGTATTTATGAAATTTCGGTCAACCGAAACGGTCTTGAATTAGATACTGAAATAACAATTGTATTGTAAAACACCTACTTTTTAATCAAATTTTCTTAACATAATACTGATCGTTGATAATAAACTCAACTTAACTTTTCATAACATATATAAAATTCAGATAATTTTACATAATTCAAAAAAAAATTATCTCAATGACCGCTTCATAATATGGACTTCACAAAAATTTTATTCTACATAACTTTCATGCAAAGGGTCGCGACAACTTTTCTCATCGGGAAAATCGCGTATCAACAAACTTTGAAATGAAAGGATAAATCATCTTTTGTGTATAATTATTCAACGTATCACAGTTCTTTGATAAGGCTGTAGATTGTAATGCTACATTATTTGTCAGTCATGTTTTATTTGGAGCTCGCAAGCAGCTGAGCAGTAAAATAGCTAAACGCTGGTAGTTCCAACCTGGCTTCCAATCCAGGCGAACAGAAATAGTATGGCATTATGGACGTTTTCGCGGTTTTCTCTCATATGGCCGTGTGTATACGAGCCAGTTTCGCTTAGGAAGTCCTCCTGCAAGCCGTCCCTTCCCTTAGGCAGATAGCTATAGTGGGCTTTAATAAATTAAACCAAGTAAAAAACATTTTCTTAACTGTCCTATTACTTTCCAAATCAAAACCTCTGTTGTGATGGAACATTTTGGCTCGTTTAACCCATTCCTATTTCAATTAATTGAAATCAACCCTTATTTTAATCTGTGCTAATTCTTAAGATACAGGCTTTTACTATAAACTACTGCTATATTAAAACAATACTTTAAATGATAATTAAACTTTTTAACTCGGCATAAAGGGTTACTAACATTATGGACATGTAATACTTGTACAAACTGTTTTTAATTACTTTGCCGGAATATGTTTCACGTGTGTATCTTCTTTTACACTTGATGGCAAACCTAGGATTTTTCGATTTCAGCTTGTTATTATGGCATACCTTTTGTCGCTCTATCTGTTCTTACCATATGCTTGGCGCATCATGACTAAGCAGATTATCGTCATAACACCCCATCATCATCGATGAGTCAATTTGCGAAATAGTCGCATGTTTTGCAACATTTCGACGGTACTTTTCTGTTATCGAGACCGGACTCAGAAATGCGCATATATAATATACGTGCATGTATGTGTTCATGTTTGTATGTTATATGTACGTGTGGTGTAGACATACGCACACACATTTGGAATGAACCTAAATTTCCAAATGTGAAAGGAAGAATCAAAAAAGATATAAAAATATATACCAAATTCAATTAACATGAAGGACCTAAAATTTTCAGAGCTAATTTTTTAAAAACTACTCATGCGATTAATACAAAACTTGGCAGTTTGGCATAATTTGAGTCGTAGCATCCAAATATGGAAAAAAATTATTATTTCAGAAAATTATTATTATTGTTAAATTCAAAAACTTATTATTGTTATTTCAGAAAGTTCGATTTTGTGTCAAAATACCTATGTTAGAACAATGCTATATATAAATCTAATACATATCCTAGTCGCGCTTACGAGACATGAAAAACGCAAGTTGAATCTCGTCAATCGGCCCAGTAGAACTCGAGATATAGAACTATCCCATTTGGGGGGGGGGGCCGCTGCACATCCATATATGCATTTTAGAATCTGGTCCTGATAACAGAAGAGTACCGAATCTCCCTAATTTCATGAAACTTAATGTTAAAATTTTGTTATTCAAAATTATACATAGCAAATGGTACTGTTCCGTTATCACGACCGGGTCCAGAAATTAAATAAAGGTGTAGTGCGTATGCATCAGTACGTGTTCATGTATGTATGTACGAAAGTATGTGTATATATACATGTAGAATAAAAATATGTAAATCAAAATTATAATTTAAACTAGGGGTAACCCTTTGATTCTTCCAATAACTAATAATTTCTCTGTATTGCGTCACTTCCATCTTGCATATTCTGTGCCGTGCTGGTGACTTAACTCCGAGAATTAAAACCTTTCTAACGAATACCTAAACCAACCTTTCTCTTAATAGATTGCCGTACTGGATGAATGCGCAGTGAGCTTGCAGTTCTGTTGCCGTTTGCGCAGTTTCATTTCACTGTGCTTTGTCGTGTTGCTAACTACGCCGTTATTTAAAATGTGATACTGTATGTAAAATTGTGGTGCGAGTAATCTGTTCATGATCATAAGTAATGAAAAATACGGTTTTGATAATTAGTTCGTGTCCGGCAATAAAGATTATGCTCAATTCGGCTACGTCTCTCTTCCTCCTTCGAGTATTATCTTTCCAATTATGTAGCAGTCTGTCCAAGTTTATATCACAGTTGCAGACATAGCACAGAAATGCTGATTCTTGACACTTAAAACGTAGAATTCGTAAAGGACTTGGAAATCAAGACGGTTTTAATTCCATTTTTACTTGAATTTGTAGGAACAATTATTATTGATCATAATAACTACAACTACTTCTATTAGTTAATAGCTTCTACTTTTACTTCACCCATCGCGCAGCACGTTTGTGGCCACAGCTTACTTGACATTCTAATCATGCCTTTCCAAAGAATTTACATTTTTGAATACTACTGCAATATGAAGAGTGCGAGGAATATAGCGTCGAAACAATACAGAAGTTAAAGCTAAAAGTGGCACATTTATCCAGCATGGAAGTTCGCCAAGAGGAAGGTTTTGGTTTAGTTTAGAAAAGTTTGTTCTCAAAATTGTGAGTTTAGATTCCGAATTAGATATATCATAGCGTTACACAAGCCATGCGAGATGGATCGATCTAGAAATGACGCACTCTGGAGTAGTTACTAGAACAGAGAGAGAGAATTAAAGGGTTACCGCTAGTTTAAATTATAATTTTGAGTTACATGTTTTTATCTTGCATACATATATGTGCACATACATACACGCGTTCATACATTTCTGAATTTGGTCCCGATAACAGAACACTACCAGCAAATTTCTTTTTTTAATGAAATTTTTATGTAGCTGTAGTTTCTCGATTCGTAACTGTATGTAAAATTCACTTCGTCTCCCCCCCCCCAGTTTTCAGATTTCCATGTCTCTAATTTCGCGACAGCGTCACGAAGTGTTGTAATGCATGTGCAAAATCTCAGGGATTCGTGTGATATTTTATGCATGTATTCAAGTGTTCTTTGTCTTGGCTTTATTTCATTTCACATTTCCTGTCCAGTAGAATAGTTGTAATTTTCATACACATCAGAATGCATTGAAAATTTATAAATACTTAACAATGCTAAAAATTTCTAATAAAAGTGAAAGTATTGGCGGCAAAGTAAAACGAAACTAAATGATACATCCGAGCTGAAATATGGCAAAGTTGACAAAACATTGATCAATTAGATATTTACATTAACCAGAAGTCTGTAATTTGTATTTTTAGTAGTTGAGCATAAAGTACTTTATTATTTAAAATTAGGTAACTAGAATTAGTTTTGTTTCATCTGCTAATAGAGCCTAGTTCTTATGAAGTATAGATTGTGATATTTTAAAAAAATACCGTTTAGCGTTTCATAAATTTGTTGCGAGTAATATGTAAGTATCTTTTAACTGTCAGATCTGCCTGCTTTAATGAAGAATATTCGGGAAATTATACTTTGTGACTTAGCACGGTAGTTTTTAATAAAAATTCAACTCTGTAGCAACTTTCAACAGCCGAGAGGAAAAATAGCTGAAATTTAAAAATAAATCTTAACTCTCGGGCATTAGAATAGCTACCTGAATTCCAAAGTGTATTAGTTTGGTTTAACGTATTTATTAACAGCACGGTCTGTTTCATGCAGAATATTTTTCTGTGACTTCATCTACCCATTTTCTTAAAATTCTTCCTTATCCAAATGACTCTTAACATATGTCAAATATGTTAGTAAATTTACTGAATTTTGGTTTTAGTTCTTCTGGCAATATTTCACGAATAGTAACTATTATCACAACTTTCTAATACAGAAAGAGCTAGTTAGGTCCGCTAATTCAGAAGGAAATTTTTGCCTGATAAAACTAAATTTTAATGCAATTTTTACAAAATGTTAAGGGAATTATTTTATTGAAAGTTTTCTTTCCTTTTAATAAACCTAAATTCAAAAAGCAATCACGGGAATTTGATAATTCTGCCTACATCGATTCCTAAATTTTCCATGAAAAAGTTCTAAATTCCACAGAAGTGCAATCTTTCGTATCCCTGTAAACGGGCTGGTTGCATGGGAGCTTTCTCCACGTGTAACTTGGAAACGAGCCAGTTTTCCTTACGTAAAGTCTTCCAATAAGGCATTCACCTATATAGACAAATAGTCCTCGAGTTGCTTTGCCTTAATCGATTAACCTAACCTGATTGCTTAGGAAATTTTAAATATGTATCAGATTACTCCGTTTACGGATTCCAAGAACTAGTAACACTGCCGAAAATATTAACAGCTGCAGTCAAGCAAGCTGCTGTCTAAACTAAATGTGTTCAGAATGGCAGACTTTATTAACAAATTATTGTATTTCCAAAGCATTTCTCTACACCTGTAGATGATAAATTCTCTATTTTTAAATGCTTCATACTTTTACTTGGGAAGTGGTAACTCATTTGCCGAGATCTATTGTTTGCCTTTGTAGAACGGCATTTCATTGCGATGCCTGATTCTTTTAAAGTGTTTACTTCAAATGGAATCATGGAGGGGTGCAACATACATCACTTCCACTTTATCTCAACTAAACTGCAAGGTTAACAATTGCAATTTGAAATCTTTGATCATTAAAAATGTCCTGAGACAAATTTTAAAAGTATTCGAATCGTCTTTTTAGGTTTTTAATTTAATACAAAGTTAAAAACATTTCTATCACCTAAATTTTTCTGAAGTGTATTCGCACGTTTTATGTATATGACTTTGTAAAATAAACTCTGAATGGCTGCAAGATGAATGACGTAAAGATCTGTTATCCACTAAATTAAAACAAAATGTATATTACTTAACGAACTAATTCAGTTATACTTCGGAATTATAACGAAAATTCTAGGAAAATATTACTTGGAAGTATGTTCTGATCTTTAGTTTTGAGTGGTAACATTTGAGAATTTACAAACTTTCTTTCTCTTCGCTATTGACAGAATAGCTGATACACTGGGTAAGGTGCTTATCATCCTGTCAGGTCTCTTGTTATTGTCCACGAATTTATGGAAGAATGATTGCCAGAGCTTCATGGAGAACCTTCCTCACTACTTCCACCCCAATTTTGAGGGAGAGCAGCCCGGGGGTGGGGTCCGAGGTCCGTCCCATCCCTCTCCGCTACCACCAAACTAGTTTGTTTAGTCTTGTGGTAGTGTGAGTCTGAGAACTCTGACTTTAATAAAAGTCTGAAGTCTCGTACATAACTCATGCTTTAATGCAGTATATTGCGCGCCTGTTTTTGAAAGTGTTATTATCCATGCGTGCGCGCTTGTAGACTCCTGAAAAAGGGAGTTCGAGATAACTGGACAATTGAGTACATATTGGTTGTCGTTGCCAATCTCGCTAAGGTCACTTTAGGCGAAACCAAAATATTTAGATAGTTCATGAATGGCCCATGTACAGTAAAGAACTTGAGAAGCTCTGGGATGCCACTTTTGAGAGCGGCACTAATCTTTGTATGAAATGAAATTCCTCTGCCGTTAACTCCAGTGCTCCCATCTAGTTAGCATTTATTTTCATAAAGCTGATATTTTTTGCTGATCTTAGATGAGCAGATTAGTTGTATACTGACAGTGCTCACATTTAATATATGTTGCCGTTAATTTGGCAGCAATCTACTGTTTAATTTCAAAGATTCAAGTAAGAAACAGTACCTCCTGCAGCTTTGGTGTCGGGTTTATTGGGCAAATAGAACAATAGTTTTTGTCTTACGATTGCCATAAATTGCCTTCAGGCTTGATGCAGAGTCTGCACAGATGTTAAATTAAGAACATCAGACATAAAAGTTCAGTGTTGCTTACAAGGGAGCTAGTTCCCTTGAAAGACAAGCTGTTATGGTAGATTTTCGGGCCCGTGTTCGTATGTTTGTGCCATTTAGAATATAATAACCAATTCGTGTTTGCATTTCATCTTTGGAACCGTCGGTATAGCCTTTTTAATATACGTATAGCAGGGGCTGTCCGTTCGATTATCATACTACACCCTACCGGGTAGCCTCAGAATACTGTTTCATAATCTCTGTATGTAACTTCACTAGTCCAGAGCTGACTATTCATTTCTGTCTGAGGACAGGCACAATGGTGCTTTTCCGTGGGCCGCTAAATGTAAAGAATGAATACCTGCCAGAACATCAAGGATACTGATAAGGGTAACTCGGCAGATATCTACGAGTAGGCTCTAAGTATCTAAGACTAGGCATGTCAAACTTGAGGGCCGCATGTGACCCTTGACTCATTTTTCTGCTACCGTGTTTTTTCCTACTCCCAAAAAAATAACGAAAAGAGGATAGTTACAATATATTAATAAAAAGTGGAATTCTCTTCAATATCGGGACGTAGATATAACCTGGGGAACTAAAAAAGGATTCTTTAAAAGTTTTTAGATTAATATTTTCTCAACTGACGTTTAAAAAGTGCCAGTCCGTTTAGTGTCATTAGGTTTAATTAGAAACATAAGATAAGCAGTGGCGTCTCCGTGATTCAAAAATTATTTACACCTAAGTTGGAATTAACAGAAATTCATTTGGACTCGGTTGTAAGTAAAAATTCAGTGGAGTCTGTATCCCTGAATATTACCAATACTTGTCTTCGTTAATCTGCCCAGGAAGCCCCTAAATTGCATCGTACATGATTTCCATGTTCGGTAGCACTTATCAGTATAAAAAAACTTTTCTCACTTATGAAAAAGAACAAGTCTTCAGCGAAATCAAGGTTAACAGATATTTATCTGAACTCTATTTTAAAATCATTAGTGCGAGTAGCATGTCTTCAAATATCCGAGAGCTGGTTGCAGAAAAAAAATGCTGTGTTGAAAAAGAAAAATAGGTGTCTCTTTTACACGAATTTCTTCTGTTTTTTAAAAATGTTACAGTATTATATCAGATTCCTCTGTTTACTCTTTGAGTGCACCATTAAGAATGAAAATGGCTTTTTCTTTATTGCGGCCTGCTGCACTAGTGTATGAAGATGACTATTTGGCCCACTTCAGGTACCGAGTTTGACATGCCTGCTCAAGTGGAATGGGTGCTGGGCAGATTTCAGATGATTCGCCCTCAATATTGAAACTTCATGAAACGTGATTATTTCAGCTGTCTTTGAAATCTTGAGAATCAGCGAGAACACTTCCAAGAAGTTGGCGTTTTTCCATACATTCTATTAGCCGCAACATTCTTGAACAGATGGTCATCAAAGACGAATACTGATAGTCATTCATAAGGAAATAAAAGGATCAATCTATATTTTCTTATTTTCTTGTTATTGTTTTAATAGCCCACCTATTTGCTATGATTTCTAGAATAAATCTTTGGTCCAATGTGTAAAACATTCACTGACAAGATAAATGAAGGATCAACTTCAATGCTATTCATAGAGAATATTGTTTTTTACTTCAAGCTTTTTAAATTCACGTATAATGAAGTCGGATTGTTATTTATCTTTAGCCATTTTATTCTCTTTTTTAAAGCCATAGATAACAAGCATCTTTCTACTGATAATATTTAAACATACGTTAATTATTTAAGAAGGACTGAATTGATTTTCTACGCCTAATGAATCAAACAAACATGTAAGCTAAATGATTCTACTCCTTCTTCCATGACAACATTTTTTAACCCCTGAAAGGCAAAATGCAAATTCCGAACGCATTTCTGGCACATGGTTTTATTCTTTTTACTGTATTGCTTGAAATTAGTAGTTAGTTTCATGCACTGATAGTTAACCCTATTTTGAACTTCGTAGAATTCTTATACTTTAAGTAGTATGATTTTATACGATATTATTCAATCCTCAATGTTAGTTTTCCAAATAAATCTTTCCAGCTCGTATGTTAAGCTACTGCTGACTAAGAAAATTTCTGAGCAATTTCATTTTAAATTATTTATTTTCAACAGCGTAGTGTTGTCAGGTAATTAGATAGGAAATTCAAGAAACTTACGACTTATTTTTCCTTAATTCCTTAAATTGTTCACTTCCATTTTATTAGGCGATCAGTCTACATATTTCGCCAAAATCCGCCGTGGACAGTGAAAGTTTTGGTATGAATAAAAATCCGGTATAATTATGGAATTATATCTAGCTCTGAGATATAAATATTAAAAATGTAATGGAGAAAATGCCAATCATATATATTAAAGTTGCTAAGATCTAAAAAAACCGCTTTGGAATTTTAATATATTTAAATAATTACTTGGTAAATTACCTGGAAATTTCTTTTGTTCTAGATTTTGGAATTAATTTCCAAATCGTATTAAATTTCTATTCTCATTGAAAAGATGAGACTATTTACTAGTTTTAAATTCACTGTCATTCTGAAATCCAACTTTATTGTAATAAGATGAAACATCAGCTTGTATTGGTGTTCAGGAGTAATGTAGGTACGATCTCCTTATGAAATTTTTCATGAATGTATATCTTCCCATAGATATGCAGCTCATTTTAGGCTATAAAGCCCAAATTCATAAACTAGGTGAGCCAGGTTGCACCTTCCTATAATCTGAATTATTTAATTATCCTTAATGTGTTTTCCTGTAACCAGATAATTTTTTATGTAAAATGCGTTTATGTAAAAAGTAAATCTCTTAAAATTCACTTAAGCATGGTTAGCAAATAAAAAAAATGAGTATGAAATGGTCTTGACAGAAGTCAATGTTAAATATTTTAAAAATTAACTGATTTCGTTATGATTCAGTCATTTCGGTTTTCATTAATGAAATGTTACTGTAGAAGTAATGGACTGAGAGCTAATGTTCATTTCTGAAATACGTGTTTCTCTCTCGTCAGGCATATGTTCTCCATTGCACGTTTCAGTGAGCACACGGAAGTAAATTCTGAAACAAAAAATGAGGTCAAGCGCATGAAACATCCTTACCCTTGAAAATCATCTGAAGTTTCGGTCCATTGAACCGAGGATTCAGTGACTGAAGTTTTTTCCTCTAGTATGGAAGTATTCAGTGTATTACGATTTACATGGTTACCCTTTGGATTATTTCTCAATAAAATAATTTCAATAGTGGTAGTTATATAATAGTAATTTCTAACAAGCTATTTCAAATCTAAATTGCTTTGAGAGGTTTAAATAAATGTATTTTTACTAGAATTATTCCTATCACCTAACTCTGATAAAAAGTATCGTGTAAATAATTTTCTACAATGTTGCCGTGCCAATTAAATCTTCCACAGAATTTGTCAGCTTGTGCAAGGAAACAGCGAAGACTATTTTCCTTCTATAGTTTTTTAGTCCAAAGGGGCTTTGTCCTTGAAGAACTATTGTTTTCGTTTTGGCATTTTGCGTTGATTAGCTATAAATGTCTGAAATATGAACGAAGGGAAATAAATGAATGCTATAAAGATATTGATTTAAAGATTTGAAAAACGAAACTGAAATCAAAACGTAAAAAATAGACTAGACCGGCAAACTTGCTTATTACTGCGAAAGAAAATTACTTTCAAAGCATTTAACATTTGCAAAAGTTCACGCAATGAAACCCCTTAGCTCATTGCGGAGTGGATAAAAAGTAAGGAACTAAATCTTATTAATTTTAAATCTATGCTTATTGTTGTAGAGTCATTAGGATTTTTTTTACTGGAGAAGTGAAAAATGAACGCCTTCGCCGAGACTCTAACCACGGACCTCTGGAATGCGCGTCCAGCGAGCTGACCGCTACACTACGAAGGCATGCGAAGAAGGCGGGAGAAATACCTTATATTATAACAGCATAATGAGAACGACAATCTACGAAAACATTTTCTGATAACCCATCTATTGACCATATTTAAGTAAGAGTAAGCTAGCAAATCAAGTTTTCTTTAAGTTCAAATTAGCCTTTCTTGCTTTGATAATTGATTTCAGTGACAAACAGTATGCGAATATTAAAGAACTGGCTCATGACTAATCGACTATAGTAAAGTTTGGATTTTGAAGCGGGAATAAGTTTATTGTGGGAGCAAATTATTGCAGAATTTATGCAGCACAATTACAGTTCATATTAAAATATGAGATACTGTTAGTTACAGGACATGTGCCAAACAATTTTGTAAAGAAACATACATGTACTAGTGTTGTCTATTAGCCATCATTAAATTAAATGTTATTCTTATGTCTTCCAATAGAGCTGTTATTTTCAAAGCAAGTATTGCTAGTGAAAGGCTTTCTAAAAGCACGTTATTCTGTTTCTTTCATTGTTTATCGAAATAAATAACTTGAGAGAGATTTTTTATATATTTTTAAAAACTTTAAAGCTGTTGCAATGACACAGCCATATTCGATTTTGAATTCTTTCTAAAATCAAAGAAGGGAAATAATTTTCTTTGATATTTGACTGTATACCAAATTTTTAGCATCATGAACAACTGTGTTTGATTATTCGATAAGTACAGATATAGTTACTTGTTTTGTGCATGTATATATTGGGTTGGCAACTAAGTAATTGCGGATTTCACTCATAGATGGCGTCAGTTGAATTTTTAGGTTTGCAGACGTAGTACAAATGTAAAACACATTTTGTTATTTGATAGTTGGCAATTCAGCTGTGAATCAGTAAAAAACGTTTTTTGATCGGTTGCGTAGTTTTCGTTTGACGTTCGTTGAAAAATGGAAAATCAAGAGGAACATTTTCGTCATATTTTGCTATTTTATTTCCGCAAAGGGAAAAACGCATCGCAAGCTCATAAAAAGTTATGTGCTGTTTATGGTGACGAAGCCTTAAAAGAACGGCAGTGTCAAAATTGGTTTGTCAAATTTCGTTCTGGTGATTTTTCACTCAAAGATGAAAAACGCTCTGGTCGTCCAGTTGAAGTTGATGACGACCTAATCAAAGCAATAATCGATTCGGATCGTCACAGTACAACACGTGAGATTGCAGAGAAGCTTCATGTATCACATACATGCATTGAAAATCACTTAAAACAACTTGGCTATGTTCAAAAACTCGATACATGGGTTCCTCACGAACTGAAAGAAACGCATTTAACGCAACGCATTAACAGCTGCGATTTGCTGAAGAAACGTAATGAAAATGATCCATTTTTAGAACGACTGATAACTGGCGATGAAAAAAAATGGGTTGTTTACAACAATATCAAGCGGAAAAAATCGTGGAGCAGGCCAGGTGAACCAACTCGAACAACATCAAAAGCTGATATTCATCAAAAGAAGGTTTTGTTATCAGTTTGGTGGGATTACAAAGGAATTGTCTACTTCGAACTCTTACCACCCAACCAAACGATCAATTCTGATGTCTACATTGAATAACTAACGAAATTAAACAATGCAGTTGAAGAAAAGCGGCCCGAATTGACAAATCGAAAAGGTGTTGTATTCCATCATGACAATGCAAGGCCGCACACATCTTTGGTCACTCGGCAAAAATTATTGGTGCTTGGTTGGGATGTTTTGCCACATCCACCATACAGTCCTGACCTTGCACCATCTGATTACTTTGTTTCGATCTTTACAAAACTCCTTGAATGGTAAAAATTTCAAAAATGATGATGTCAAATCGTACCTGATTAAGTTTTTTGCTAATAAAAACCAGAAGTTTTATGAACGTGGGATTATGATGCTGCCTGAAAGATGGCAAAAGGTCATTGATCAAAATGGGCAACACATTACAGAATAAAGTTATTTAGTTCCATGAAAAAATTGTCTTTGATTTTCTAAAAAATATCCGCAATTACTTAGTTGCCAACCCAGTAAATATTTCTTCTCCCTCCCCTCTCAAATGGTCGGATAACTTGCATCGTATACAGGGACGCGAACTTACCGCTTTGCCTCAGGTGAAAAATTGTGCTGTCACGGCTCTGATATATATGTACGTTTGGCGCGGCCGATTGCAATTAAATAAAAGGTGCACATCTGCATTTTATAGCAGTCCTACATACAAAATTTCAACGTTTTGAGACTACTCGTTTTTGAGTTATGCGAGATACATATATACGTACGTACGCACAGACGTTACGACAAAAAATCCTTTCTAAATCCAATTTTTAAATCAGTTTTATAATATTTTGGGGGGGAGAGAGTCCTTTATTCTGCCCTTACTTAACGGATATCAAAAACATCGTTAAATTGCTTTCGAAGCGGTCAAAATGGATATTTTCGTTGAAATGTGATACCCCAAAATTTTTCGCGATGTAAAAATGCAAAAAATTTTAATTTATATACAAGCCTTGTACAGAAACGGGCAATGAGTAAAATGATTTTTAAACCCAAGTGAAAAATAAAGCAGCGGTTAGTCGATTAAAGTTTAAAAAATTATCTTCCTCGTGTAATCAAAATGTTAAAGATTTGACAACGTTTTCAAATGTAACCAAAAAATTGCCATTTATGTAAAGTTTCACGAATACAGATTTCTAAAAGATATCTATTTTATGAAAGCCTTTAATTCACAAACATTGGTTTTAAAATTTCTATTTGAAAAAGGTGAAATTCAGAAATAGTATTTAATGAAATTCACTTTTTTGCGATCTGTAATTTTTTGAATAACTCAAATTTTAATTTATGTATTACTGATAAAGAACTTTCTCTCCTGAAATATTTTTAGTATTCAGAAAATCTTATAAATTGGAACTTTTTTTCTGTAAAAGGACCATGTAAACATTTAAATTTCGTACATTTTTGCTAAAAAATTTACATTACTATCGAAATTTATGTCGCATGATCAAAAGTGCCGTAGTTTTGAAGGCCTATCTATTTGATATATTTCTTAAAACCTTGGGTCTACAATAAACCATTCAAGAATTTTTTAGTTTTATGCAGCCCCTTTGGGAAGAAAAGTGTTATAACGATTATTATTTATGGACCTAATATAAAAATGAATTTTTTTGTTCGCATTGATCAATTTTTACTTGTACGAAGAAAGTATTGTAATCGTGCAAAATTCCGGGTACCATATTTCAACGAAAATATCCATTTTTACCACTATCGAATGTCATTTAACGATGCTTTTTGCTTGATAGCTGTGCGTAAGGACAGAATAAAGGGCTTCCTCAAACTAATTATAAAACTGATTTAAAATTTATTCGGAATTATACGTACGTATTTATGTATGTATCTCGCATAACTGAAAAACGAGTAACCTTAGAATGTTGGAATTTTGTATATAGGACTGCTATAGAATGTAGTTGTGCACCTCCCTTTTTGATGGCAATCGGCCACACCAAAGTATATAAATATATGTATGCATATATACCCATCTGTTACTCGGCTTCGTCAGTTCAGTTTTTTATTCTTAAATGTTGGCAAATTGTGCGTTTCTTGTTTTAAAAATGATTGAATTATGTTGTTCTTATCTTTCTGTTAAGATTCTTATGTCTTTAGTTAACCTGAATGCAATAGTGTACAAGTATCAACAATTTAAAAGCTGTTTCAGTGCTGTTAAGCCTAAATTCTTCACCATAGCAGTCATATTTGTTTACATTTGAAACATAGCAGAATATTGGATTTTTTGCCAATCTAGAGAAACTAAAACTAAGCTTCGCAACAACAAAAATAACGTCTTCCTTTATTGCGAATTAAATCATTGTTAATCCATTCTGGAATTATCATTTAAGTTATTAAATTATCCCATATATTGACTCAGCATAGCGTCTGCAAAAAATTAAATCAGTTTCTACGCCTTCAATGTCTTTTTGCCGAGTCAGACCAAAAGTAAACTTTCAGTTTTGTGCTCCGAAAAATCTGCCTTTTTGCCCGCTGGCCGAATTGCTTGCTTTTGCGTAAAAACTCTTAATTTTAATTGTAAAAATTTTTCTTTAAATTTTTTAATTGTAATTGTTTCATGTTTCTATATTTTTTAATTTTTAATAAAGGTACTTTGAGATTTTGTGTTTTTGGCTTGTCGCGAAGTGAGAATTGAATGAGAAATATATCTCTAATAAAATTCGGGGAACTAAGTTTAAATGAAATGCTGCAAAAAATGCGTATAATTTAATATTCCGAACAATGAAGTCGTGGCGTAGACATCAAATTTTTTAATTGGTAGTAGAATAGTTAAATTTGTCATTGTATGCGGCAGCGTACAAGAAAATAAGCAGGAATTGCATTGTGTAGACTATCGGTGCATTGAGAGCCTATGAATGGTCTGACTAATCGTGGGGAGTCAATGGTGTAATAAGTTTCAATGAAAATTTTGATTGCGCAAATGTCACGACATGCTTTTGTCGAGAACTGCGCCTCTGGAATAGCCGTTAAGGTGAATTTTATTTGAAGGAATTGTTTGGAATTCAGAAATGAAGGTCATATTCTGACACTTTTATGAAATAAAATATTGCTAGAAAATGTCGGGAGAAAGTCTAGTTGTAGCTGAGGTCGATAGACAGACAAGATTATGCTCTTTCAAGGTCAGATCTTCCTCTTTCTTACGCTGGAGACAGTGACGCGTCGTATCAGCTCAGTAACGTCACAACCTTAATTTTAATGTTTGTCATACAGACTACTTTTTTGAAGGGGGCGGAGATAATAGTATAATATAGTTACTTACTAGTATAATATAGTTATAGTTACTTTCGTAAATATAGTGTAGTTACTCGCTCACATTAGTTTCCGGACACGCGTATTTTTTAAATTTATTTGCATAGATCTTGTATGAAAAGTATTAAAACATAAAGAAAAATATATTGGGAAAACTTTATCTTTGCTTGTTACAAAATTAATATGGAACGTTTTTGCATTAAAATAATTTATTTCAGAAGTGTTAATCAGAAACTCTCGTTAATTCGGACAAATGAAACTTTTGTTGAAATATGTTAGTACATAATGCTTTTTGTTAAAATTTTTGTTTGAAATTAAAATTATCAGAAAAATTATCTGAGTTTAGAAATTTGCTTGCTTAACAAATTATATTAACATATTTTGCTAGTTCTGAAGTGAAGAGAGTGGAACCTTACAAATTAACAAGTTCAGTTCGAAATTTAACTGTTCACGATTTCAAAGGCTGTAAAAGTTCTCGAAGTATTCAAAACCTCCTTGATACAAAGCGTTCAGCTACCTTTGATGTATTAAAACGATGGAAACTGCATGTATCTGATCAGTATGTACTAGAGTCTGAACGATATTTCAAGTTAACACCAAGGAATCTGAAATTTCGCGTCCGAAAAATCAAAATCCAAAATTTAATGCTGTAAAACTTACAGCGGATTTACAAGAATGGCTTGCAATAAAAATTAACTCTGAAGATGTCAGTAAACTCGTTAGAGAAAATAAGTGACAAGGGCAATCATCAGTCCGATGGACAAACTGCTCTGAAGTCGAATGAAAGTTTGAATCCGAAAAACTACTGCTTACTGTAAGCATGAAGGTGGAAATATAATAGTTTCGCTATGTTTCACTGTTCTCTGGGATGAGAAATTTAATTTTTATAGAAAATAATGTGCTTCAGTATAAATTTTCCTAGTAAAAACCTGAAAACATCTAGAAAACAAAGCAAAATATATTTAAGTTCTATCAGGATAACAATTCTAAAAATCTGGTGTATACCCCCACCATATGACTTCATTGTACGGATAATTCAGTTATACGCATTTCATTTAAACTTATTGAATTGAATCAAATCTACATCGTTGATAGTGCATAAACCACAATGAAACAAATGCACTGTTTAAAATTCACCGTATTTGTTTACCATAGCGACACTCTGGCGCTAGGTTCACTTAACGGCGTTACATCTCATTCAATTTATCGGGCAGAATATACAAAAATTATGTATAGCATCTGAAGAATTATCTAATCGTTGCCACGTGTTCTATTCAAATACTATAATAAATCTAAAACGATGTATAAAAGAAATAAAAAAAAGTTTTTCACGAACGATTCAGGATTATTTCTCATTCAATTAATTGTTCTCACTTCGCGACAAGGCAAAAATACATAACTCAAAATATCTGTATTTAAAAATTACGAAGTAAATCTTAAACACTTATTTCCTCGAATAAATTCCAGAATTGATTAAGCACGATTTAATTCGCAATAATAAAAAGGCGTTATCTTTGATGTTTCGAAGCTTAGTTTCTCTGGATTGGCAACAAATCCGCTATTCTATTAAGTTTCAGATGTAAACAAATATGGCTGCTATGTTAAACAGAAATTAGGCTTAGCTGCACTTAAACAACTTTTAAATTTTCATAATTCTATAATTATTGCATGCAGGTTAACTAAAGGTATAAGAATCTTAACCGGAAGATAAGAACAACATAATTCAATCCTTTTTAAAACAAAAAATGCACAATTTACCAACATATAAGTATAAAAAATTGCGCTCACTGAGCAGAGTAACAGAGCGGAGATATATATATATATATATATATATACATACATATATTTATATAATTTGGTGCGGCCGATTGCAACCAAAATAGGAGGTGCACATCCAAATGTTGTAGCAGTCCGGTATACAAAATTTCAACGTTCTGAGGTTACTCGTTTTTGAGTTATGAGAGATAATATTCACAGACACCATGAAAACAAAATCTCTTCTGAATCCATTTTAAATTAGTTTTATAGACCTTTATTCTGTCCTTAAGTACAGATGTCACGCAAAAACGTCGTTAAATTGATTACAGCAAACATCGCGTCAAAAACGTTCTTTACGGAATTTCTTTACGGAAAAAATAAGTTAAATCCGTGCTAAAGCGCGTGAAAATGTAATTTTAGCTAAAAAAATTATATCAAACGAAATATTGGATATACCGTTATTTTCTTGTTTTTATAAAAAAATAAATTGTTTGTTCGAAACGAAAGTGATCAATAGTATATTTGAAAGACAAGTCATTTCGATAATATTTAACAACTGATATTTACGAATAAATCTGAAAAGCACAAATGTCGGAAAACAAATATAAGCCACTGTAAATGGTTATTTAATTTCTTTCGAAATCTACTCAAGAGCATTTAAAGAAAGCTATTTGAGCACCGTATATTAATGAGTAATAAATTACTAAACTTTGTCTAATGTTTATAAATTTAAATATAATTCACAGTTGCAAAAGTTTAGTTTTTACTCGAAACAAAGAAATGTAGTAGAGATTTTACTGATAAAAATGTCCTATCTGAATAGTCGTATCGTTCTTTCTTAATGAACACTCTTAATGAACTATTTGAATTATTTTTACAAATTTAGATTTATTTCATAAAGTTAAGAATATTGCCTTAGAATTACTAATGACTTGCAATTCAGTACTAAGACTGCTGTGTAGAATATAGTTGGCAGTTTTTAGGAAATGTCCACGAACAACTCTGAAAGCTGTTAGATGTTGAATTTATCTGGAAAACTGTTTATTAGTATAAACAAAAGTTAAAATGTATTTAAGAATAATGAATTGTTGCAAAACAGTTTAGTGCATGGAAATCGGAATCTCATGTACGGTATGTTAAATTATAAATTTCTTAACCAAAAAATCGGAAAATTTCTGTTTATTTTGTTATGCCTTAGATTAATTCCCGTTTCGATGAGATGAACTGGGCCAGTTGGATAAGATATGACAATGTAAGTACTGTTCAAGAGAACAAACAATATAAGTAATAATATAAAAGCAGATGTAACGGGAATGATTTTTTCCCAGAATGCTTCAATGGTCAATAGGCGTACTAAAAGCACTTCATTCCTTTTGAGTAGAATTTAGTAGAAATAAACATTTTCCTAGACTAGGCTAAAGCCAAAACTTCACAAAAAAAGTCTGATGTGAATACCACATGACTCCCCCTCCCCTCTTTTACAGCCTATTAAATTACACATAATTGTTTTCTGCAGTTCATTTGAACATATTTCCCCGAATTATTCTGACTTAATTAACCGATCTCTCAAGGCAAGTTAAAAATGATATCAAAAACTGCAAATTCTGGACTTTAATATCCCGGCCAGTTTTTGTCGTATGGGAAGATTCAAACTTCTTATGCTTTTATTTTTTCACAACTATAAAACTTTCCTAAAATAAATATCTGAATCGGAAAACTACTTTAAAAGTTAGATTTCATTATTTTCCGCGAGTTATTATTTTAATTTCACATTGCGTAAACATGAATATTTTCGCATTTAAAACACTTCTGTAATTAGAACTACGACAAAGACCAGCGATTGCAAAAATAAAAAACGGATAAAGGGTGGGTATATAATTATACACCGTTGATACTGTCGATTGAAGTAAAAAATAGAGGTGCAGCATTAAGATGTTATAGCAGGCCCATATACAAAATTTCAACTTTCTGCAGCTACTCATTTTTGAGTCAAGCGAGATATATACGTACGTATAGACGTCACGAAAACGTCTCTTTTTAATCCATTTTATAATTCATTTTAAAGAATCCTTTATTCTATCCATGCATACACAAACGCAAAAAAAATCATCCGTATGAATTTTGGAGCAGTCAAAATGGATATTTTTGTTGAAATATAATACATGAAATTTTTTACTATTATAAAACTTCCTTTACTTCGTACAAGGAAGTAAAAAGCATAAAGGTCATTTTTTCACTCTCGGATAAATTTTCATTAAATTAACATAGAAAAGTAAAAACAGAATTATCATCATATATTGTTTTCATTGAAATTTACTGCTCAAGGTTAAAAAAAATGTACGAGTCCCAACTTTTGAATGATTTTTATCCGTTAGAAATTTTCAATTATATACCTATAACTGATAAACTGTTAGTAATTTACGTGAATTCCTAGATCAGTGAATCTCAACCACTGTGCCGCCAAATTTTAGAAATGTATGTAGTAATAATTACTATAATGGGTTTAATCCTAGTATATGGTACACATGACAATTGGCGAAATTAGTTTTTTAGAGGACATTAATAAGCACGCCAATTTGGTATCCAAGCCAATTTTGGTGCTCTGGAAGAGCGCGCAATTCGGAGCATTTTCGCGTATGTTCGGTATTAATTTAAATTGAGAAGTTCTGATTGGTTCAGATGGAAGATTAGCTTACTTATCAGACATTTTTGTTATTTTTAATAGCATAAATTCAAGTATGCAAGGGCCGAAAGATTGTCAAACTTGTCAGATAAACTGGTGGGATTCCAAAAACAAATAACTTTATGGAAGAATAAAGCTCAGGAAAGCAATTTGGAAAAGTTTGAGTCAGTTTCAAAAAGTTTTAATAAAGCTATTCATAAAATTGTTATTGACTATTTGACAACCTTAGAGGAGAGAATTATTCATTATTTCCCAAAATTAGATACAAAAAAATTTGATGGGGCTCGTAATCCGTTTGCGATAACGAATACTTCTGTATTTGAATTAACTTTGAACGAAGAGGAAGAACTAATTTCACTTTCTAATAATATAGATTTAATTTTAAAATATTCGGAAGAATCAATTCATTTTGGATTAACATTAGGTGCGATTATCCCATGATGGCCAAAAAAGCTTTAAAAATGTTATTAAAGTTTTAAATGTAAAATACAATAATGAGAGTAGCATTGCCATTTTTACGACCAAGTATAAATGAAATTATCAAAAAAGATAAAGCTCAAATTTCCCATTAAACATATTCTTATTATTAACATTCAAAATTATTTATTATCATAAACTATTTTACGCAGTGTATTATAGATAAGTGAACAACTTTTAAACTTATCTTTTTCTTTGTGTGCCGCCAAATTTTGAAATTGTTAAGTGTGCCGAGACAGAAAAAGGTTGAGAATCACTGTCTTAGATTATAAAAGGGCCATTTTCAGGTATTTTGATGGCCGTTCATGATAAGGACTCTATTATGAAAAAGCACACGAGAGCTATGTAAGGAAAGGGAGGTCGTCATGAACAGCATTTTATCTGGCTCGAATTCGCGTAAGACAGTCAACCCGTTCGTCGGAATTTGTAACTGAACTTAGTGTTCAACGGTTTTACGAATAGTAAGATTTCATTATCTGTCGGTGTTCAGTTTAAAGAAATTAAACTAATTCTTTAACAAATACGTTCATCATAAAATATCTCTTTAAAAATAACTGAAATATTCACGAGTGGCATCTTTATTAATCTAATTAGTCGTATAAACTGTTAGTTTTTGTATTAAATGTAGTAGTTGATAATATTACTATGTTATGTTCTTCGAAGAAGCTGTAAACTAAAGTTTTAGTTCCCGGCAAGAAAAATGAACTATTCTTCTTGTAGAATGCGCCTCCAATACCTACATATTCCAAAGAAAAAATTCTCCTTCACTTGAACTTTTCTTGGAATTTACTGCCAGGGAAGACTCTAGGTATTTTTGCGGCTCTTGGCAATCGCTGCGAGTGCTAAATTCTTCTGTTTTACGCCTTCATAAATTCTAATATTTGCACTGCCAGAAAATCTTACTCGGTGCTACCGAACCGATTGCACAAGCTCTGGCGCCACTGGCTATAGCTAATAGCTATAAACAAGATGCCTCAAAAATACAAATGCTGCTTAATGTCTTAAGATCTCTTCTTTTATCTGATTTCATCGTAAGAAAGTAAATGAATTATTCAAATCGAAGGACTTTACTGAATTCTCAGCGAAGGCAGAGTAAAATACTGCAATGTTATTTCCTGTTGCAGTAAAGAATACAGTATTGTAAAAACGAATATTTCACTTCCGAGAAGAGTCTCCAAAACTTGTTATTTTATTTTTCGTCCTATCAAATACCTGTTTTCTAAAATTTAATTCTTACTCAGTATTATCCATTGCACATTATGAATTATGTTTATTATTCTAGGTATATCTAAGTACTCGCAGAGGGGCATGGATCATCCACAGAGTGGGTCCTAAAGGAAGACCTTTCGATTTATGGCTGATGAAGAGATTTTTCAATATTTTCTTCAATCATGCGCCTTACCCTATAGTATGCTACGTTGCAGAGAGGGAAATCAACAACAGATTTGACCACGAATTATATAGACTAAAACCAGAACATCATATCTTCGGTCAGCATCCTATGGTCAATGATGCCCTGCCGAACAGGATTTTGAGTGGCACAGTTCAAGTACGAGGTAAAAAGATAGTTGTTTCTCCTCTCTAAATATTAGATGCTTTATTAATTAACAAAAACTTACATAATTTGATTTTATAAATTGTTGCATTTCCTTTTAGAGAGGATTTCGAACACGAATACGAGCGAGATTTCTGTAAAAAATTGTTTAACTTCAATTTTATCCAATTTTTAATGAAAATATTGATTATTTATTTTAAATGACTATGGCTCAGCTTATCAAAATAGTAAAACTAAAATCCTTTGAAGCTTAAGTGGTATAAACGTTATAAAAGGCACAGTCATTAAGGCATAAGAGAATTTCGTTCACACCTGCGAGACTAAGCTGTGGCCAGTTAGAGAAGCTAAATTTGGTCATGCGTGTTTGCGTCTACACGTTTCCCCACTCTGATTGGTCGACTCTTATACCAAGTCGGCATAAAGTTGAAAACTTTGAACTTTATGCCAAAAACCCCTAAGCCACTTTTTGTTTCGTAGCAAAGACTGCTCATCTAGCAACGAAGCTCGGCTTAAACTAGTTATGGTATTTATACCACCGTCTGAGCAGAGTCTAACATGCACTTCATTTTTTCGCTCTCATTAACCTCGTGAATTCCAAAATCCCTCTCGTCAAGGAAAAGAAAAGTGTCTGAGCACAAGAGAGCTACTTTAAACTGTCTAAAGACTTGTACCTGAATAATCCTCAGAGTTAGTCGTAGGACTTTGACATATAACTACTTAAGACAGACACAATTAGCTTATTACTTCGAATTTAGTCCTCAAATATATAACAGTAAAATTTATTGGTTGGCTTAAATTCAAAATTTGTTGTTATTCTTTCCAGTATTTAAATTATCTTGAAGCTTAAATTCGAAGTAATGCGGTTTTGCGGAGGATCAGATACAAAACGAAATCCCCATATCTTTGAGATTTAAATACTAGGGACTCAAATAAATTTCTCAAAGGTAAGAAACGTTATTGTGAGTGCACTTGTATAAAATTTTATTTGTGCAGGAGAATTTACGCCATTTTATTAACGTAAATCTGAGATACGTTAAATAATCTTAAGCATCTGTGTTTATATCTGAATAGTACACAAAAGTCTTGAAAATAGAAAAATATTTGCAAGTTTTCGAGTGAGAATAAACTTAAATTTTAATTCATACAAACATTGGTTAAAGCATACTAGCCCAATACTTCTGTTAACTTTTTTTTTTGCTGTGTATGTATTACATATCAAATTCACAGCGTTAGAATAATTCATTTTATAATTCATTTTCGTAACCTAAGTTTCCTTCTCTTCTGCTTATTTTTTAATTTTTTATAAATTGAATATATACGAACTTATTTAATTCTTCAGTGATCTTGTGCATTTTTATAACATTGCTTAGCTGTAGTAACACTGAATAAAGATATGTGATAATGCTGAAGCAAGAATTTCTGCGTTTAGAAAGGTAGAGAGGCCAGAGGGTAGTTGTAACAGGGGCAAGTCGTAAGATGCATGCTACGGGGAGGAGGGATTTAAATCTTTTATCGGGATTTTTGCGAAGCATTCTTATGACGGGACCTCATTATATAAACACAGTCAATGCACCTACCGAAACTGGTCGTGAGAGCTTTTGTGCACGTACTCCTTATCTAATAAATGAGAAGTGTTTTGTAAATTTCGGTTTAAGGTTAGCTGATTTATCATTTTTAAAATAGTTTTACTTATGTATTTTGTTTATGCATTAGATTTAAAATGTTGCTGTAATTTTTTACCAGCAATATTTTTTTATAAATAACGAATTTTCGAAATCATAAGATGGTACCAGTTCTAACATTTTAGAACTTGCTCCGAGATCTTGATTCATGTAGCTAAATTTTCTTCATTAAATGTTAACACGCAAATTACTTTATTCTATGTAGTTTTCTTTCGCAAAATAGAAAAATCTATTTTTCATATTCGAAGATTAGACCTCTCCTTAAGGCTTCACCTCGGAAACTAACCCAGGCAGACGCATAAAAAAGTCTACCGTTTTAACTGACGCACCCAAAACAGAAGCACTGGAAAAAAAAGAGATAGTTGATAAGGAACGAAAGAGAAAAATATAAAAGAAAAGGAATGGTTCAAGAAAAGCATCCGTAAGGAAACTTAAGCGATAAAATGGGGAATGAAGGACACTGATTTCGAATACAAATTCTGAAATAAAAAAGTGGTTATACTTAACTTTCGGAGATGCCTACAGCGATATTCATGAATGGGTGCAATGCCTAATTTGCAAAATGTAGGCACACGTTAATGTCTAAATGTCTGAGGGGAAACAATCTATCGTAACTGCACTTTTGATGAACACTTTTATGTTGATTGGTTAAATAATTTTATCTTTTTTTCACTCTAAATCACTCAGTGTTATTCATTGTCACTGTACCAAGTAATAGGTCACTAATATTTTTTTTATATTGTCGTTATAAGGTATTTCTCCCACCTTCTTAGCATGCCTTCGTGGTGTAGTGGTCAGCACACTCGGCGCGTATTCGAGAGGTCTTTGGTTTCGAGTGCCGGCGGGGGCATTACTCATTTTTCATGTCTGTTTCAAAAAATGCCTAATATCTCTACATCGTTTTGATCGTTACTATTTGCTCCAAGTCTATTACAATTTATCTTAAATATGCGGCAAATTGTAGCAGACGAATAACTTTAAAATTTCTTTTGCTAAAATCAACAAAATTACCGAATGTTTGTTTTGTGCTGTGATAAATAATTTTCTTATAACAAAATTTGGTTGTAATCGACGAATGGTAACTGCATTTAAAACTGTAAACATTTTTCCAAAAATTATTGAAGCTAGACCTAGCTCCCCTATATGTAATGTAAATATATAAGATTAAATGTATTTGGCTTTAAAGAATGCTTTTCAACTGCACCTTCATGTTTGTGGCCTGAGCAAAATAATTAAGAGGCTCCATAATATGCGAAACGTAAATATTCAGCAATTAAATTTTAATATGGGAAATGCTCCAGATTCTCATAATTTATACTGGCAATATAAGCCCTTAGTTTTCAAAATGTAGTTTTCTAAGCAATGTGTTAAATTTGTAACTGATAATAAAAAAATTCATAAATAGCTTTACCGTTCTTTCGTCGGTGCGTGATTTTTGTTTTTAATTTAACATAAAATTTCAATAACTTTTCACTTTAATGTGTTCTAATTTTCTCTGCAGGAGATGTTAAGGAATTTACAGCCAAGGGTGTGATCTTCGAAGGCGAAAATGAAGAAGTTGCCGTGGATGAAGTCGTTCTTGCCACTGGATATAAAATCACTTTCCCGTTTCTGAGCACAGACATTGTTTGGGTGGAGGACAATAAAGTGGAACTCTACAAATTTGCCATCCCTCCTAAACTGAAGCACAAGACCTTGATCGTAATAGGGCTTGGCCAGCCCGTCGGACCACTGATGCCGATCTCTGAACTACAATCTAGGGTTTTCGCATTGCATATGAGTGGTAAGAAAAACCTGATAGATGGTCTCTTATGCTAACGGTATTGAAAAATGTCAGGAAATTCAAAAACTGGTTTTTGTAAACGTGTTTCGGATTCCTTCCATATGGGAAATATTTGTAATATTGAGTTTATTTTGTTAAATAAACGCAGTTTTCCTGAGGATTATTTAATATTTGGTATATTAAATTGTCATTAAGTTATTACACAATTAACAGCTCATGAAACTCATTATGTCGAAGTTTAATATTTTGTTTACTAAAAAATATTAATTTAAAACGTCAAGTATCGTAATTTCTTAACAAAACTGGGACTTCTTTTAATTTTGAGAATTTTAGCCCACAAAGAATTTTGTGATTTGAAATAATGTGTTGAATGGAAATTAGGTTTTTCAAGTATTCATGTGTATTTTATTTAATTAAATCTTAATAACAATGAATGAAGCAATCCATCTGGGGTTCCTTTACTTATTCCTGAGTGAGCAGATTAGTAGGGCAGTTTCTTCCTATTCATCTGCATAGTGTTTGCTTAATATGTAAAAATTACATTCTTAATTATCTTTTAATTCAGAAAATTAAAATTTACATTCTACCTTTGAAGATCGGTTGCTTTTCTGAATATGACCGGATGGACTAATTAAAATTTAAATTCTGTTATGTACTAAGTCTCGGAAATTATTCTCGCAGTTTAGTAGTAACTAACCAGCACTACTTCATTGCTTCTTGTAAAATTTAAATGAATTAACTTCAGAAGATATGATGCTATTGTTCCATTTGACTGCTTAATAGTTTTAAATATTCGCAAGTGTGTATACATTAAATGTACCAGTCATGTTCTTGATCTAAAATGATGGCTTAATTTGAGATAATCAGTTTCCTTTGTTCTAATTGCAGGTAAAATTCAGTTGCCATCTGAGGAAGAAATGATGGAGGATATTCGTAAAAAAGACAAAGAAATGAGAAAACGATACTTCGGTGGCCCTCGCCATACAATTCAAATGGACTGGATTAATTTCATGGACGAACTAGCAGAACTCGCTGGTGTCAAGCCAGACCTCGCATCTATGTTCTTCAACGATCCCATTTTGTTTTACTTCTGTTTCTTTGGACCATGCTTACCTTATCAATACAGACTGAAAGGCCCCAATGCTTGGCCCCAAGCACGAGATGCTATTCTCACAGCTGATAGCAGAATAACTGGAGCTCTTGATACTCGTCGCTTACCTAAGAGAAAAACTGAGCAAGTAAATGTGATTAAATTTCTTACGGCATGTGTCAGTATTATCATGTTAGCCTTGTTCTTAGCAATTGTGGTCTAAATCTGTCCGTTCTTAATATTTGTGTATATGTATGAAAGTATATAGATGAAATATATTGTTCCATATTTTTCGAATTTGTGTAAATTTTTATGTGAATTTCTACTTTTTTAAATGTTGATGTAAAGATTTGTTTTTATAAATAAAGCTCAACTGTACAGTACTCGACTCTAAAATCTTTTTCGTACAATATCCCATGCCTTTCGTCCAATCATATACACGTCAAATTAATTCTTTGAATCTTTGAACTGTTGAGGGATGTCTATGTTAGTATAGTTTCTGTCGTTTGTGATGTTAGTTAATGTTTCAAAGAATAACGAATGACATTCTTACAAATAAATGTTTGCATTAAATATTTTAATTGGCGGTTCACTGTATAGTCACCTAAGTGAGCGTCAGATTTTGTTAAAAGATGAATGACGGCAAATTCGTTATTTGTCACTTCTAATGTTTCTCTTTGGTTACACATTATTAGTAGCAGTTTTCATTCACTGAAGCATGTAAAATGTCAACCGGTACTGCTTATGAAAGACTTTAAGGAAGCACTTCGAATTCTTCAGTAATTAATCTGCTGAATGTGGTGAAATTGATTGCATGTTATTATAATTCCGATAATCATCTGCTTTTTAGTCCAAAGGGATTTAGTCCCGAAGGACTATTACTTTCGTTTTGCGATTTTGCGTCGGAAGCACAAAAACGGCGTATCACTTTTCAAATTGTTGCCACTAAATGTTATCGCTCTGCATTAAATTTTAAAAAATGAAAATCTGCATAAATGTATGCATTTTTTTCGCATTGTGATAAAACCTAGAGCCATCGAATTTTGAATGACGTAATCCTACTGCGAATATGGGCATCTGGAAGCCCTAATTTTGAATTTGAAATTTGCTTTATTAATGTGAAATTCGTAACAATATTCTCTAAAACTTTAACGAATTTTTCATTAACAAACTCAAAGATTTCAAAGCCAGCAATACCAACGTTGTACAGAAAAACATTTTTATCTCCAGCGCGTGAGAGCGTGTACCGAAATTTCTAAAGATATGCTCAATTTAAAATTATTTTGCGATATTGCTGTTGAACTGAATTTTATGGTTTAAGTGCGAAGAACATGGTATTTAACAAATAAAGGTAACACACAAAATGTTAAATAAACGTCCCTTTGGACGTAATTTAAAATCTGAAACATTTCAGATTTTTTTTTCTGAAGTATTTAGACTTTTGTAGGATATATCAGTTTGGGATAATGTTAAGTTTCCTATGATTCATTTGCAAGAACTGATGTTTTCAAAGTTTCATAAGTACTTTTATAAGTCTTTGAAACCTTAATGTAAACTACAGTTTTTAACGATCATAAAAGAAGTTTTTGTTAAGGCCGAGGAATAACTCTAAACAATTAGCTTGAACTTTACGTACTTTACTGCCGATATTTATCTGGAGAACTTCAAACTTTAATAAAGGAATGTTTCTAATTCTGAAGAATTTTGGCTCGCATACAGAAGATGTGTACTAATAAATTACACATTATGGGATTCAGAACAGGGAAAAAAATAAATTACTCATGTGCATGGCTAAAGGCCTTAAACTTTATTGCACTGAAACATTTCCTTACTCAAGCAATAAATTTTGTAATACAAAGAGTAAATGAGTAAGGTCTCCAAGTAACTAAAATAAATTAAAATAGACGAATGCGATGTCGGAATGGAAGAAAGATTTTTCTCTAAAGATATTTTTTTTTCTGCACATTTTTCACCAATAGTCTCCATTTACTGCTATATTTTTTCCGAGGTGCGATTCTTCTTATTTAGTTCATGAATAGATTTTGAGTCGTTTATGCACAGCAGTTTAAGTACTGCATAAAAAATATTGATTTTATATTATGATCCCTAGTTTTGGAAGAATGTGTGTGCTTAATATTGTTGCGTGAGCACGAATTCGTAATGGATTGAATGCACAAGTCGATAAAAAGTTAATAAAATTTATTCTTTTCACAAGAAATAAAACAAAATACTCAAATATTTCCTCAGAGATATTCATACAATATCAATATTTCACAGTAGTTATAAACAGAACTCAAAGTACAGAGAAAACTAATCCGATCTCAATGCAAAATCGCTGCAATCAATAATAGAACTAAATAAACAACTACAGTTCGCATAACAACTACTGAAGTGAGTTGAGCATAACAATTGAGCTGAGATGTTTTAATCCGGCTTTTATGAGCTTTTTAATCAAGCGCGAGAACAATCTGGTATTTTCTCGACTTTTTTGGCTAGCAAGACGATGCAATAAGAGATATCTATTTATTAAAATGTTAAATGCGGCGTGCTCCTGTATTATTACTTCTTCAGCGTAGCATTCACTTAAAAATCGTCACGCGCTGCATTGCACGGAGAAATGAAACAGTTCAATTACAATTCTACTAAAAATAGCTAAATAAATACAAAATTCGTAACACTGCCCCCCTTCCCAAGGACTGCACACCCTGGGCAGTACAATCCCTGGAAAGGAAGCCAAACTTACAACTAAGGCAAAAAATGCAATAATAAACATTACAATAACAAACAACATAAACAATAATTGCAATATCTAACTTAAAACAAATCAAATACTAAATACAAGTTAAATCAAATACTAAATTTAGAAACAAAAAGGACCATGGGGTTATACTATTTACAATTATATACAATACATATTATGGCCATAGTAAGTAGCTAACCTGTCGTAATGAATGACTTTAGGCTTAGTGTTCGATGATTTAGGGATGCGAGCTACGAAGTCGTTCAGCCTGTTTAGGATTGTGTGTGGACCATCCCAAGGTGAGTTTAGGACAGAGCCCTTTCTGTCGAATCGGATTCTACAACCACAACTTGTATCCTTCGGTCAATCGATGTTCAGTAGTTCTGATGTCGTATCATGCAAAGTTGTGCATCACTTCAAACAGGGCCTCGAGATCAGGCGATGAAGGCGCATCCGGAACAAACAACAGATCACTGAGCAGACGAAGATCACGACCGATGACCATCTGGGATGGAGAATTGCCGGTAGTCTCTGCGTTCTCTTCGACCCTAGTATGATTTCGGCAGCTTTCTAAGTAGGGTCTCTTAGACAACGCTTCGAGGTGAGAATCCCTTTTGATGATGGATCGTTTGTTGTTGTGTTTGAAGTCCGAGGAAAAATTGTATTTCCTTAAAAATTCGGCTCACCAGCGGCCGAGCGGTAAAGACGCTGAACACTGGTAGTGCGGTCTGAGGTTCGAATCCCGCGAAGGGGCTGGCTGCATCGGCGTTTTCGTGGTTTTCCCCATGTGTAACGTATATACGAGACAGTTTCCCTTAGAAAGTCCTCCACGAAGGCATCCCTCCCTTTAGGCAGATAACCCTCGTGTGCTTTGCCATAACTGAATAACCTAACCTTAAAAAGTCCAATTCGAGAATGCAAAAATCTGTAATATCCGCCACATATGCCATGTGATGGTAGGCGGCACTTCCAAGCGCGATGTTTACGTTTACTTCCCATCTATGTCGATTTTCTCGCCGGACGCAGTCTGGTGAGTAAGAAAGGATGGCGTCCAAATGAGTTTATCTTTAAATTGTTGAGCTAAAAAATCTTTCCAAATGATAACATTAGCTTCTGTGTTAATGATCATATTCCAAGGAACTCCATCGATATGCCATCGATGGATAGGCCATTACTGTTGCCACTCACTACAGAAATCTCGAGCGCTTTAAAACGGGGTTTTTCACTATCGTTCAAACTCCTGATTTGATTCCTGCGTCGTTGCTGGGAAATAATCTTATTTCCGTGCGCTTCCACTCTTTTTCCGTCTCATGGCATTTAATATTCTGTTTAAATAGTCCTTTTTCTTTTTCCGTGCTCTAGGGGGTTCTGCAGTTTCAGACACCAAAAATTGTTGCGTGCCTACGGTTCGCGATTGAATGCACAAGTGGATAAAGAGTTAATAAAATTTATTCTTTTCACAAGAAATAAAACAAAATTGCTGAACTAGTTCCTCAGAGATATTCGTACAATATCACAATATTTCACAGTAGTTATATTCTAAACTACTAAAATATAAACCGAACTCAAATTCAAAGTACAGAGAAAACTAATCCGATCTCACTATGAATTCGCTACAATCAATAACAGCACTAAGTAAACAACTACACTTCACATAACAACAACTGAGCTGAGGTGTTTTAATCCGGCTTTTATAAGCTTTTTAATCAAGCACGAGAGCAGTCTGATATTTTCGCGATTTTTCTGGATAGCAAGACAGTACAATTAAGAGATATCTATTTATTAAAATGTTAAATGCCCGTGCTCCTGTTTTTTTACTTTTTCGGCGTAGCTTTCTCTTAAAACTTGTCACGCGCAGCATTGCACGGGGAAATGAAACAATTTAATTATAGTTCTACTAAAAATAGCTAAATAATTACAAAATCCGTAACAGTACTTACTTCAGACATGGAATCCATGCCTCGGCCATTGTCAAATGTCAGTTATCCTGAGATCTAGTCATCAAACTCGCTGTCTCACATTCACTACAATTTTTAACACGCAGAACCCATACAGACACTTACCTCATCCAGGGATTACCATAAATGGCTGTCATCCGTCTGCGAACTTCGAATGATGTGCAGTATTTTCTAGATTCAAAAACACTATTAATGACTGCTGCTTTATTGAATCATATACAGAACTCATTGACTAAGGAACGGTAGTAGTCAATGAAATGAAACAATGAAGTGAAACCAATCTCACTTTCTTCTAATAGTTTTGACTTTCGAAAGAAAAAACAGGCAATTTTCTGTACCAATTACTGGCTACGTTGAGTTATAGGCCAACTTACCAACCAATTTATTCATTATTCCAAAGAATTTTGTAGGAAGTTTTTCAGTCAATGAATGGAAACAATTATTTTTAATTAATGGTTAATAAAAGTTAATTTTACAAAAATAGTTCAACAAATTCAGTTTGTCCATATTAGATCGATGTTTTTTCAAATCCCTACGTGTATAGATTAAAAGCATTTTTTTTTCAGACTAATCTAAATCAATCTGGAAACGAAATTATAATGCATTATTATTTATTTCTCTACATTAGTAATTTGAGAATCATGACGATCTCTTCAGACCAGAACTTGAAAAATCTTTCATAAGATCGTATTACGCATTAAAAACATTGCTGAAGAACAACTCTATAGAGCAATTTTCTTTTCGTCGCACGATATGAAACAGCCAATTACTGCGGATCGTTTTAGGGTAACCATGTAAAAGCAAGACTAATTCGCCATTACAAATGATGGTTTATGATGAGGGATTCGATGCTGATAGTTGATTGGTTGTTGAAAACTAACAATTCATAATTTTTTTTTTGCGAAAGTAACTGAAAAATCGTACGTCTTTCTTTCAGTGGTTAAGCAGGTAGAAAAATTATTTGAAACGGTTATTTGTCTGATATAAATGGATGTGTGATACCCCCCTTACAGTGTTTTACCAGTAAAAACGTATTAGTAAAATACTATGCTTGTGAACCTTAAGAATTGCTTCAAAATTGAATTTCATACCCGGCTTCGTTAAATATGGTTAGTTACAAAAATACCTAATTTTCTGGACAGTAGCAGCCGAGTAGTAAAATCGCTGGACACTGGTAGTTCCGACCTGCGTTCGATTCAAGGCAAACGGCATGGGCATTTTCATGTTTTTCTCCAATGTGTCATGCATATACGCGCTAGTGTCCGTTAAAGTGCTTGACAACGGCATCCTTCTATTAGGCAGATAGCCCTAGTGTTCTTTGCCATAGTACACTAAACCAAACTAAGCCTAATTTTCCGGTTTTCAGAAATAAGTACGTGCGCAGATTATTCGATGACAGAAGAAATCGTCCTAGATCGGAATGATGATAACTACAATTAAAAATGCTTTATAATTCTTCCTCAGTTTTTCTACTCCTTGCCTGAGTTTGTTAGATATTAGAAATGAATGAAGCGTATCAGATTTTAGTTAAATGGTGAAAAAGGAAAAAGCAGGAAGCGCATTTTAACATTCCGAGTTGCATGATGGCTTTATTCTGTAAAGTTTTTTTTTCTTTAACTTCCCATACACATCACTACTGTCCAAAACGTTTTGCTCTTTCTTTATTTTTAATTATCTAGAAATCATTCGAGATGAAGGTTATAAAATCGAAAGTAAAGTAAATAATCAATTTGGAAATCTAGATTATAAATGCTTTGTAAATTCAGCACTTTATGAGTAACTTATTTCTTAAATTTGAATCAGAAAACACCTCAAACGATGAAATATGATTTGCAATTGAGGATATTTTATTATGCATTACTTATTTTGCAGTTAATGTAATATGAATTAAAATTTTTAATACATCTAGCTTGAATCTGTTTGAATATCCTTACATATGTCAGCATAGAATATTTTATACTTTTCTTCAGAAAATGCCATGTATTCTATACGATGTGTATCACTTCGTAGATGTTTCAGTAAGTATTGAGTCTACTGAGCATATTTCTTTAAGAAAATTAAAAATTTTCTTTGGGTATGAAATTATCAATACACAGTGTATTATAATGAAGGGCCTAAACAAAGGCGCTTCGTATAAAATGAATGCTAAATGCTTCGTATAAAATGAAATTTAATTTCAAACAGAAAATATCATCCAGTTTCTGAAATGGATGGTGTTTGCGGAAGTTTTATTTTTAAAACAATCTCATGAGTTTATGCGTATAAGTTTTGCAACTGCTTAGTTTGAATATTTGCAACTTAATTTTTCATTGAGCATTGCAAACAGGAAAATGATTGTTAAAATTTTATACGGAAAAATGTATAATCATCCTTGATTTCATTGTCCTTAATTTTCAATTTTAAATTTCGAAATTAAAAGTCCATTTTTCGTAAGGACAAAATAAAGGATTCTTTTTCCCCAAACGATTTATAAAACTAATTTAAAATGGATTCAAAAGAGATTTATTCGTGGTGTCTGTACGTACGTATAAACAGCTAATGAGGCATTATCTATTTAAAGTATTTTACTTCCTTCTGTTTGAGTAAGCTAATCGTTTTGCTAATCTAAACCACTATGCATGGCTTAAGTATTTGACATTACTTCCTTCTAGAAGTAACACCACGTTAACTCAAAATACTTGAATAGCCTTATCTTCGTGACTTCCGCCACGTGTATCATCGAGTCATTGACAACCAGAAGACACTGCATTATTTGTAATATTCAAATGCAAACCATAGTGGTGTTCTATGCCGTTTAATACTTCTAAAAAGTAATGTCCATTCAAATTCTTTCTGTGAACAGCAATTTATTAAACTGCACTCCTTTTTAAAAATTCTTATTCTTTATTTCCTTCCTTGAAGGTGTTGTTATCTCATGTCAAATGTCAGTCAAATCGATATGCCTGTATTCCATGCAGACAATATTTAACATCCAGTCCTTTCCTGAAAGTAGCAGAAATTGTCCTCGCTAATTACCGTATGGTCTTTCGAATGTTTGTTAAAAGTATTAGCGCTTACGCTCGTTTGAGACTCGAAGGCCTGAATCTCTAGTTCTCGAACTACTGTTAAACGTTTTCATGATGTGGCAATATTATTAAAGCATGAAATATTCGTTTTCAAAGCAATTAATGCTCCAATTCTAATTACTTCATATTTTAAAAAATAATTATTTTGGACCATTTTTCTCAAAATAAAACAAACGTTACGAGATTATTAACAAAAACCACACGCATGAAGCACTATATAATATTTAAGCAAATGCGTTAAGAAATAGGACTTTATGCAGTGACAGCTTAAAGATTTAAATATGCTTGCAAATGGTACGGTTTATATAATTACGGCAAAGCTTCGAGGGCTATCTGACTAAGGGAAGGGATGTTTTCGTGGAAGATTTTCTAGGGGAAACTGGCTCGTATGCACGTTACACGTGGGGAAACCACGAAAATGACCATGCAGCCAGCCCCTTCGCCGGGCTTCGAACCTACCACTGCTGAGCGACTTTACCGCTCGGCCACTAGTCGTTCCCTCGGCAAATGATAACTAGTCAAACATTTATTTTATTTTAATGACGAACTAATTCAGAACACCATGAGAATTGGGTTAAAATAAAAGATCAGATTATTCAAATATCATTTACAGATGGCTTTTCAATAAAATATGCTAAAAAGCTAAATGTAATTGCGCGGAATATTTTTGTATATATAAAGTAATTAGTGTAATTCAAATCAAACGCTGAGAAGCACGAGCGTTATACTATAGTTGTAAAATGGAAGTACGGTATGTGTAGAGGAGTATGAGACCTTCACGGCAAAGTATGCAGTAGTTACGTGCTTAACGTCAGGAAGGTTTTCTGCAGGACTCTGCAAGGAAACTAGCTCGTAACTTTACAATAAAATCCCCATATTCCACTTCAAAGTCAACACCCTTGGTTCTATTCCTAGAGGTAGAATGAATAGGCTGGACAAAATTTAAAATTTTTGCTCATGTTAAGCCACTTTCTTCACACACTTTATCATAGACTTGTGGTAATCGCGTAATTCGCATCCTATCCACTCCCATCTGCAAAGTGATTCGTTAATGAGTGCCTGTTCTTCCGTATTAATTAAAAAGAATTCAATGTGTCTCTTAAAAACTCATTCCTAATGTTTTTTACCTAAGAAATTGCTTTCGTATACTTTGTTGTAATAATTAATTTTCCTGACGAAAACGTCCCGAATTAAAAGTATTCCTCTGGAAAATCAAATAGCCCGAGAGCGTGCTATACTCGCACAATAAATGATTTAATCATCTAAATCCGGTTCTGTGGTTGTAGCTATTGCAGAGTTTCCAGAGAAAGAGCAAGGTTCAATTTAATAGTTTCGCTATCCTTACTAAACGTGGATGAAACTTACGACTCCATTCCGATGAGTTAAGAAAGATGAAATAATTAACTTTTCTACTGAACTAATCATACGAGCCAGCTCATGCGCCTTTCGCAGCCGTATGGGCTGGCTGCATGACTAGTTTTCAATTTTTTTATAAGCCAGTTTTCCATAGGAAGTCCTTCCCCAAGGCATCTCTCCTTTCAAGCAGATAACCCTCGTATGCTTTCCCATATTCAAATAACCTAACCTAACCTTGTGGGGGCTATTGATACCGGTAACTATATTTTTACAAAGATTGTTTTGGTTAATCTACTAGTCGATGTGTGGGTGTGGGGGGTTAGTGTGCGGAATATTGACAAAGTATAGGTGCGGCTTGTTATTTCTCGAAGCCTTTAAAGACGAAAACCTTACCGATCCTAGAAGGATGAAGCCTCGGTGATCTGCTTAAATTGTAGAAATATCTGGCAGATTAGCGAGTGCAACTGTTACAAATGGCTATAAAAAGTTGTTGCTAGATTTAATTATGACAGATTTGATTTTACTTCATCTGATCGCCGCCTGTGTCTACTTAGTTTACAGTGCGTGAGTGTGTGCTTATTTTTTTTACTTTTCTTCTCCCATTGTAATGTTAAGAACTTGGGTCCCGATAGGTCAAGGTACCAGTGGTCGAGCGGGAAATTTGCTGAACACTGACAGTTCGACTCGTCTGGAATCGTGGTTCTATTCCAGAGAATGGGTTAACTGCACGGGTATTTCCGTGTTATTTTCCATTTTTAATTATGGGTATTAGCCAATTTCCCTTAGAATATCATCTACAAAGGCATCCCTTTTGTTACGAAAAAGCCCTCGAGTGCTTTGCTGTAATTAAATAAACCAAGTTAAACTCGATAAGTCAAAGCCTTTGAACTAATATTCCTATTATAATGACTTTTAAGCTTAGATTAATGCCAAAGACACAGGCCCGAACAGACTTATTTCAGATAAAAAAAAGTGTAACCATTTTAAGCTACATGATTTTACATTCTCTGAAAATTTATATACAAAGATCCTATTTTCACGAATAATACTGCTCGTATCTCTTGTCTTAGGTTCAACGTAATCTTAGATAAGCAAGCTTGCTGCCACTGCGCCGCCCAACCGGTATAGTGGTTAGCGTCGCTGACTGCCGTGCCGAAGGGCCTGGGTTCGAATCCCGGAGAAGGCATGAATATTTGTAAATTTATAGTATCGGTGCGGCATAGCGGCACTTTAAATAAGCGGCGAGCCGAAAGTCCTTCCGTGTGGTTTGGTGGAAGGGCAGAGTGATGGGAGACGCGCGGACTCGTCCCCCCCCAGAGTGCTCTCTATCAAAATGGGGGCAGAACTGAGCCAAATCGCACTGTCACCTGTTAGGTGCTCAAGGCTGTTGCCAACGACAGGCGTAATCTAGCGCTCCTTGCCACGAAGAATTTCGTGGGCTTGAGCTGACTACATCAGACAAGTAAGCACAAGCAACAACAAAACTGTCACTGCTCATGCTCACTCATCACTCGAGTCGCGTGTGAAACGCTGTGGTGCCTGAAAAACGCCTCTCGAGTTTCACTACGCAATTATGTTAAAGTGCCCTTAAAGCTGTAATATTTTTTTACACTCTTAAAAGACAAATCAAAATGTTTCTTGATAACAATAGTTCAAAACAGTAGCAAGATCGTTAAGTAATATATCTGCCATTTCAACAATAGATTGATTTTTATCGATAACTATCAATACTTTGTTTATATTCTTAAGATGTTTTCTTATAAATAAAGGAAAGGAAAAATCATAGTTTAGACAAAATAGATTAATAGCAAAATTATCCTAGACTGCGTGTGAGGCAAAGCTCTTAGTTTTATTATTTTTATTATCATCATCATAATTTAAGAAGGCAACTCAACCAGATACTTATTAGGAAATGCGGAGAGTACATGGAAAGTTTCGATTCGAAGTTCGCATTCCAAATTTTCAGTTTAAAAGCCTTCATATAATACGCTTGTGAAAAGATTCAAGTTTCGAAAATGTTCCATATATCAATCTCATTTTTCTATCCTAAAATAATGGAAAATTTGGTAACGAATTTTTGCATATGTTTTATTTTTTCGATTTATGTCTTATTTTTATCTTACTTAATCTTTCCATAATATAAATTTTCTCCGATATAATGAATTATATTTGTTGACATTACTCTTGCAAAATATAAACGTCGAAGCATTTGAAAATGTGTTAAAAATATGTTGCACGATAGCCAGAAAAATATTTAACAACTCCACTCTGTTCAATTTGAGAAAATACAGTGGTAATCCTGCGTCATAAGATAGTTCACATTCTGTTTCAATTAACATTGCTTCTGTCTTCACGTACCATTACTATATATTGCATTTTCTCCATTTCTAACATTTAAATTGACAAAAATTATTTTTTTCCAATGGCGGGCCCTCAGCCGACTTCGGCTTGGCCACTACTAAAGCCAGAAGTGGTGGTCACTTTATTATGGAGGCACCTAATAGGTGGGCCACCTTTGCCTCCTATGATAGGACAAACAGTTACAACCATGCTTTTCCGGGATTCGAATCCGGTCCCTTTGGTATCGCAGTCAGCTCCCCTAACCACTATATCGAAATTTAAATTATAAATTACAAGCCCTCAAAATAGGATAACTCAATATATTGCCTTGAACTCTTATGAAACTACTAACATTCGATGACTGTATTCTTTACAGCAGAGCTTCTTAAACGCTTTTTAGTCGCGACCCCTTTTTATCACTGAGACTTTTTCGCGTCTCCAGGACCCCATAATATTTACGAAAATTTTGTGGGACCCCCATAAGCATTGAGCAAATCCTACACACACGTAAGTGAAACTGTCATTTTTTTTATTTGTACTGTAATATACCATTGCAGTTTTAGATCATTAACTTTAATTTCTAATTAATTTTAAGACATTGAACAATGTGAAAATTTTAAAGAAGTAACAGACGAAGTGACAGTGTCACGTGAAAGTAAGTAAAAAGGCCGTTCATATTATTAAAAGAATGCGTCGAAACGTTTTCGTTTTTTCTTTGTTTGTATTGTCTTATCTTTACCTATTTTCAGATACATTGCGCAAAAATATTTGGTAATTGTAAAATTATTATAATAAGCTAAAGAAATGTCAAAACTGCTAAAATTTTTGGCAACCACCTGCTGCAAGCACCGCGACCGCCATGGGGGTCGCGACCAACAGTTTAAGAAATTCTGCTTTAGAGTAAGCTGAAGTGGCATGAATTCGATTTTCAAGGAAAAAAATTAAATTTGAGGGCCAAATTATAAGCCTTCAAAATTAATATTTTCCTTGAAAATCGAATTCATGCAACTTCAGCTTACTGCAAAGAATACAGTCGTCGAATATCTATCTGTAGTTTCATCAGAGTTCAAGGCAATATATTGAGGTTATCCTAGACGAGAACTTTTCTCTTACGTAACTTACGCAATTTACTGGGACGTTAAGAAAGTTGAACTGAGATGAGAGAATCCCAAGAGAAACACTTTTGCCTTGTGGGTCAGGTCAACTATCCCATTGGTAGCAGAATATGACGTAATGCGGTCATCTGCGGAATCTAAGGGGTTAGTAGGCAAAAAGTGTGATGACGATTGACCTTACAGTACTGCAGTAGAATAGACTCCCGTGTTGTTATTATCTTAAATTCATTTTACGGTTTAACTGGAGGTGTCTTGATGAACTGCAGACTTAGACCAGTGGTGGGCTTGTCTGAGTTTTATATTAAATTAAGTCTTAAATTTGCGAGCCGTTTGTTCTTTTTGTTTTCTTAAAACCAATAAACAGTTCTAAGCTGAAGAAATGTGAGGGATTAACGGCTGAAAGTAATAATTTAACAAATTCTTGCGAGAAAAATTACTGAACTGCTTTGCGATGTCTTCACAAAATAAGTTATTGCAACAAAGAGATTATAATATAAAAATGAAAGGGTGCAGAGCTAGAAGAGGAAGAATGAACGCGAATTTTGATGTTTACCATCCAGCATAAAATACGGAAGAAGTCGTATGTTCGAATAATAATAAACTCTGAAAGCTTTCAGATTTTACATTACGCCCAAAGGGGCGTTTTTTTAACGTTTTGTGTGCTGCCTTTACTTATTAAATATCATGTTCTTCGCACATAAACCATAAAATTCAATTCAACAGCAATATCGCAAAATAATCTTAAAATCAGCATATCTTTAGAATTTCCAATACACAGCAATCTCGCGCACTGGACACATAAATTTTCTTTTTC
>KK122058.1:340980-356317 GCA_000611955.2 Stegodyphus mimosarum | reverse complement strand
AGACTGATCCATAAATTTTCTCTGTACATCTAAACATATACACCGCGTCCACAAAAGTCTTTATCCGGCCTTTTTTCTCGCAACCATTACGGGTAGACATTTACTTCTAATTACAAAAAAATTTTAGGAGATACAAATAATCACGTTTAGGCATTTTTTTAATTTAAAGGCATCAGTTTTGTAAACATTATGAAATCTAATTTTTTATATTTGTTTTATATTTATTTTCTATATATTCATCCATTCAGGAAACTTTTATACTCGTTATAAAAAAATGGAAAACTAAACGCTTGATTACCATACAACAAAAACTTACCAAAATATTTAATTTCAAAATTTGAAATATTTGACGTCATTTTCAATTTGCATCAAGAGATCGACTGATAAATAAATTAGGGTAACACAAGGTTTTTTCCCTTTGAATGCCCTTAAATAATATTTTTTTGGTGATGTGCCAGTCTCTTATTTATAATTTTGTTTCAGTTGGTGTGCCGTAGGAATTTTCACTCTAGTATTTTATAAGTTTTCAAACTCTCAAAATACATTATTAATATTCTCATGAAGTTTTGTTTCTTAAGCATCATAATCTGGCAATCGTACAAAATTCTTTCAAGTACAAATACTTTTCACATTTAATTAATGCAAAACACTATCACGAGTTGGCTTCGTGCCAATACTGAAGTCTGAAAGTGTTTTCTAGAACAAGTATTTTGTGAATGAGAACACCACTTTTAAAAAACAATTTATATTGTTACGAATTTTGTGTTTAGATAGTTACTTTTAGTAGAATTATAATTGAAATTGTTGTATTTCCCTGTGGAATGCAGCAAGACAAATTTTAAGCTATGCCGGGAAATTAAAAATACAGGGTGCACGTGCATTTAACATTGAGTAAATGGTTATCTAGGTAATTTATATTCAAATTGAATAAATATAGTTGACCACTACGTTAGCTGTAAAAATAATTACATCCTCTTATTGCTTTCCAGAGATCTCAAGAAACAGAAATTACTAGAAATATCTCGTGACTGGTTAAAATCCATAAAAGGCAGGAAAAAGAGTTCTGTAGTTAGTTGCTTAGTTACTGTTGTTGCGAATTCTTATTTCTTCGTGAATTGAGAAATCCGAGTTAGTTTTCGCTTTAGATGCAATTTACATTGCGTTATTTTTTTAAGTTTTTAGTAGTTTGAAGTATAATTAATAATACTGTGAACACATGTACGAGTATATCTGACAAAAATTCTAGAGTTCTGATATATTTCTTTTGATAAGAATAAATTTTATTAAACATATTATCGAACTTGTGCATTCAATCTGTTACGAGCCCGTACGCAAGCAACCCTTTTTGGTGTCAGGAGTCGGGTTGAATGTCAGTGACTAGAACAATTGAAGAACAATTAAGACAGCTCGTGACTGCCTTGACTGCATTCCAAGAAGAGATGGAAGGCGCCGTCAACTCAGTTAAAGAAGAAATGAAAGCGGGGCAAGAAAAGATGGAAATTGGTCCAGAATCAGTTAAAGAAGAGATGAAATCTGTTAAAGAATCTGTCAAGTATTTGTTAAAGAAGAGATGAAAGCGCGTCAAGAGGAAATAAAAAAAGATATTACCTGTATAATAGGAAACAAATCTGAGGCTAAGGAAGAATAGACGCTGTTGAAGCTAAAATTGGACATAGTGAAGAAAGAGTTTCTTCTGTAAAAGAACAAATAGGATAAAGAGTTTGTTCTGTGGAGTAACGAATCGAAGGAAGAGTTTCTGCCGTCCAGTAACAAATTGATGGCAGAGTTTCTGCTGCCGCCGTCGAAGAAGTTGGCACCTTAAAGAAGTACATAGCGAGAGTAGGAAATAAATTCTGATGCTTTTAAATTTCTACCCATGCCTGATCGTACCTCTCTGAAGCTATCTGCATATGATCGGTAGACGCATATGATGGCAAGTGTATAAGACATATTTTTCTATAGTGGCGGAAGCGAATGGATGCGATTCCCAACCTAAAGCCTGTCATCTCGCCGCTTCTCTGAGAGCAGATGCTGCGGATACTCTTCACACTCTTCCAGAAAACCCGAGACTAGACTTCGCAGCTCTATTCGGCGCGTTGAAGCTGCGCTTTGGCGAGAAATGTTTAAAAGTCTACATCAGGGTCCAACTAAAATCCCGTCAACAGAAGCCCACGGACACATTCCAGAAACTTGCCACGGATATTGAAAGATTGTCCCATGTCGCCTTTTCGGAGTGCCCGACAGAAACAAGGGAAATCCTGTCCCTGAAATACTTCATCGACGCATCCGGAATCCTGAAATACAGAAAGCTCTACGAATGGCGGATGTCAAGGACTTAAAAAGCGCTCTAGTGTATGCCATAAAATTTTCAAGTCCACGAGCCAGTGGATCAAGGGATGGCTCGTTTAGATGATTTATCCAGAAAAGTCAAGCTTTGATACTAAATAGGAGTGAGAAGAAAGTGACTCTAAAGGGCTGGAAATGTGGTACTGAAGGCCATGTTCAAATGAACTGCAGAACAACCCAGAGCACGGAAAATAAGACGGACGATTTAAACAAACAAGTAAATGTCTTGAGACCAAATATGAGAAGAAACCTAAGTGCTGGAACTGCGGTACTGAAAACCACTTACGAAGGAACTGCAGAACACCCCACGGCACGGAAAATAAGATCATTTCTCAGCAACGGCGCAGGAAGCAAATTAATTACCATATCGCAGAGCGGACTTTGAACGATCATGAAAACCCCCATTTTAAAGCTCTCAAGATTTCTGCAGTGAGTGGCAACGGTAATGGACTCTTCATCAATGAGCAGGTCAATGGAGTTCCTTGCAGTATGACCATCGACACTGGAGCCAATGTTAGATCATTCGGAACGATTTAGCTCAATAATTTAAACTCATTTGGAATCAATCCTGTGTTACCCTTCAGTGTGTGTCTAGTGATAAAATCGAAATAGATGGGAAGATAAACGTAGGCATCAGGTTTAAAAGTGCCGCCTACCATTACACGGGATATGTGACAGATATTACAGATACTTGCACACTCAGATTGGTCTTTCTAAGAAAACATAATTTTTTCTTGAGTTTTAAAAATAACGAACTGCATTCAGCCTTTGAAGACATAACTATCCGTCATCGGAAGGGATCATCACATGGAAATGCCGACGCCCTGTCTAAGAGACCTTGCCCAGCAAGCTGCCGATATTGTTCTAGGGTCGGAACCAAATACCAGCTGCTTAATCCGGTTGCACGACATATTACATCATTAACATCGGCTGATCGAGACCTATAGAGTGACAAAGAAGTCAGGAAAGACCAGCTGGAGGAAAGCGATATTAAACCCATAACTGACTTAATGGAGTCTTCAAACAGAAAACCTACCCGGCAGGACTACCGGCAGGACAATCTATAGTCCTACGAAAAACAATACTGGGCTCTATGGGACTCACTCCATATTCGAAACGCGTCTTGTATGTGAAATTCAAATCGGATGATAGGAAGACTTTCCGGTGGCACCTGATCCTTCCAAGATCTCGGATCTCGGATGTCCTTAAAGAACTACAAAACAGCCCTACAAGAGGCCACTTCGGAATAATGCAGATTTTGCAGAAAGTTCAAGAGCGCTTCTATTGGAGTAACGGAAAGGATGATTTGCAAAAGTGGTTCCAATCTTGCGATGCCTGTGCAGGTCGAAAAGCACAGAGAAAACGCAGCTGAAGCAAACTACAACGTTACAATTTAGGAGCGACGTTTAAACGTATCGCTTTAGACATCTTGGGACATTTTCCACGAACTGCTGATGGTAACAAATATATCCTCGTTGTCATTGATTACTTTACCAAGTAGCCTGAAGCCTATCCTATTCCTGATCAAGAGGCTGTCACAGTAGCAGAAGTAATGATACGTCATTGGATTTCCAGATTTGGTGTGGCTGCTTTCCGATCAAGAAAGAAATTTTGCATCGGCTATAATTAAAGAATTCTGAAAGCTACTCGGCATTGACAAAACCCAAAGACACCTTTACATCCCCAGTTAGAAGACGGCATGATAGATAGGTTCTATCTAACCATCCTTAATAACATCTCGTTGGTGATTTCTCGAAACTAACAAGACTGAGCTATCTCTTTGAAGTTATCTCTATTTTTACTAGTTTATCACAGTGCTGCCCACGACACTACCGGCTATTCCCTATTCCAAATGCTTTTTGGTCGGGACCTTCGTCTGCCTTGTGATCTCTTGTTTGGTCGCCCTTCGTATGCGCCTTTATCGCCTGAGGAGTACATCCAAGATCTCCAGGCCCAGTTCGAAGTGATGCACAATTTTCGACGAGTGATCTTGGCGCCGGAGAAGATGAGGACTCGATACGACACGAGAGCTACAGGACATCGATTCAACGAAGAAGATAAGGTGGGGTTGTGAAATCCGATTCGACTGAAATGATTTTGTTCTAAACTGCACTCGTCTTAGAATTCTCCTTACACAATCCTAAACAGGCTGAACGACGTCGAAGCTCGGATCCCAAGTCATCGAAATCACCATGGTCCTTTTTGTTTGTAAATTTGTGCATTCATTTAATGATTTAGTATTTCATTTGTTTTCTGTTACTTATTGAAATTATTCTTTATGTTGTTTGTTATTGTATTGTAATGTTTAGTACTGCATTAATGCTTTAGTATGATTTCTTGTCCAGGGATTGTACTGTCCAGGAGTTACAGTCCTTGGGAAAAGAGCAGTGTTACGAATTTTGTATTTAGATAGCTAATTTTAATAGAATTATAATTAAAGTTGTTGTATTTCCTCGTACAGTGCAGCGCGAGACAATTTTTAAGCTATGCCGGAAAATTAAAAACACAGGGGCATGTGCATTTAACATTGAGCAAATCGTTATCTTGGTAATTTATTTTGAAATTGAATGAATGTAATTACTCACCATGTTAGCTGTTACTGTAATTCCCTCCTCTTATTGCTTTCCGGAAATCTCGAGAAGCAGAAATTACTAGAAATATCCTGCGACCGGTTGAAATCTATAAAAGGTCGGAGAGAGTTGCTTAGTTACTGTTGTTGCGAGTTATTTCCGCGTGAATTGAAAAATCAGATTTAGCTTTTTCTTTACATGCATTTTGAATTGCGTTACTGTTTTACGGTTTTAGTAGTTTGAAGTATAACTACTGATTATATTGTGTGATACTGTGAGCACTTGTACGAATATCTCTGAGGAAAATTCCGGAGGTCTGATATATTACTTTTGATAAGAATAAATTTTATTAACCTATTATCGGACTTGGGCATTTAATCTATTAAGAACACATATGCACGCAACAATATTTACCAATAATTTTCACAATAATCTGCATAAAAATGTTCAGCACTTTAAATATTATAAGCTTTTTTCTAAACTTTTATTTTATTTTCAGTCAAGTACAAATGCAAACATTTCACTTTACGATTTGCCTACTCCTCCCCCCCAGTTTTAGGATCACATACTTCAACTAATATTGATTGAACGGTAATTAAACTTTTTTGTTTTATCTTTTATAAAGAGCACAAAATTTTCTAATATATAAATATAGTCACCGGGAAAAAGCATAAAAATTTAGACTTCGTGTTTTTTACTAAATTAATTTTTTAGTTTAAAACTAGAAACATGAATTTTTGAGTCCTTTAAAAAATTTTCGTAAATAGAAGTATATATTTATGACCAACGGTGTCGAAAATAAAGGCTGGATAATGACTTTTGGGGACATGATGTACACAAGTGTGCAAACCTTTTACAAACCAAAGTTTCTAATTTTGGCCTCAATTTTACAAAAAGTCAACTGGGAGACATGAAATTCATACTACAGAGGCACAGTGTGGTATACTTAAAGGATGACGAAAGTATAGGTGCAAAAAAATGAACAGAGCGCTTAAAGTACGGAACGAATAACAAAAGGCTTTATTGACAGAATGGCGTTTGTGCAAGAAAACTGTCTGACCGAAAGGGAGAAGAGCAAACCAAAGAGGCTTAGTAAGGGATATTATTTCCCCTAACTGGGATGGATGCGTTGCACCGTCTGTTGATACTCAACTCCAGATTATCTAAGAGTTCTTGGGGTAAGAGTTCTCATTCTTAGAGAAACACCCGTTTCAATTATCTGGCGTTCTCCGGAGGGTAAGATCGTCAGGCATCTTCCTAAAATACCCTATACCTGTTCAATAGGATTTAAATCAAGGGAGCATGCTTGCTGATCCATTCTGTAGATATCTTCACTTTCCATGATCTCCTCGACAGCATAAGTCCTTTGTGGCCGTGTATTGTTATCCATAAAAACAAAGTCGGGACCAATGGCACCCTGGAGAAAAACGCATGTGAAGGAAGATAACATCATCCCAGTAATGATCTCCGGTTAGTGAACTTCTGTCGAAAACGTGTATCTCCGACCGCCCGTTCATCATAATGTCTTCCCATATAAGAACGCCAGGATTACCCCAAAGGTCTTTTTCCCTGATGTTAGTGGGATGAAAGCATGCCTACCTCACTTCGTATCAAATGAACGCCGAGAATCGTTTCTTGACATCTTGTTCTTGGTAAAATCATATTCGTTTCATTTTATATTCCATATTATTGTGTAACACAAAAAAGAAATGTAAACAAGAAGAAAAAAATAAGTAGAAAAGAAGTGTAAGTTTCGTGCACCGATATAAATCATAATTTTGCACTAATTTAATATTAATTATTTAACCTTTATTCTGTATGCTAATGTAATATGAAGATAAATATATTATATTACTTTTAATTAACACGATTTAATTACGTTAAAATAGAATATTTTTGAAATCATACTACGTATCACCATTTTTACATTACATGATGGGCTGTTTTTCAGGATTCACAACAATGCGGTTTAGAATGCCATTGCAGAAGCGCAATATTAAAATTTTTACGTTTCACAAGCGTAAAATGAAGACTGACTATAATGTATTGTTGTCCCGATTAAATGCGCAGTACTTTTTTACATTTACGTGCGAAAATCGAGAAACAGAATAAAAGAAAACATTTTATTTCCTTTGTAATTTCTCAACCCATTATTTTTGGTTTCACGGAATGCTGCTTTTTTATGCATGCTTTCACTGTAAAATTTAAAACGGTAAGAATGCCGTTTTTATATTCTTTTTTCAGTGGAAGTTTACATATTTCCTTCCAGTAACTTATTTCAACTTTCCTTACACGCACATACTGCAATGCGCACAGCGCAAAATTTTATTCCTTGTGGTGTGATGTTACGCACTAATGGAAATCATATTTGAAGACGGATTCGCTTCAGGATACATCTCGTGCCTGTGCGCAGTTAAACAAGTAAAAGATAAAGAATTATTCAGAAGCATCAATTAACTTTGTTTTATAAAAAACATGAGCAAAACTTTGGCAAGAAAATTGGAGAAACTGTTCTTTATTAAAGAAAGGAAAAGCAAAAAATAGTTTTTCGGGCATATTCCAGACAACTGGTGATATGCTTTTTTGCAAGAGTATCTTGTAAGGTATATCCGAAATTTTTAACAGTTATATTGCCTTAAAACTACTTTTCTATCCTTTCTATTTTCAGCTTACAATTTCCTACCAGAACGTGTTTTCAGAATCGCGTTTAATGCAAATGAGTAAGAGTAGTATTAAGTCGAAGTTTCACTGACTTCGTTAGGGAGCTACAGTTTCTGACTAGTGCTCGTTTGCCTTTGGGCTACTAACTCTCTAAGCTATTACTACGCACTTCAGGCCCTTGATAGCTTCGCCTACTTGAGATTTAGCGGCCAACTACTTAGAATGTTGATAGCTTCGGCTATATCATTTTAGTTGAGCTTTAATTCTTATTACCTTGGGTTCAGGCCCAGGTGGAGGCTTTGCTGTACGCTATGAGACAGGAGGCTACTGTGTTAATGCTTATTTTGAGAAATAAAGGGCAATTAACCCTGAGTCTTACTTCTTCACACACTCAAGCGAATATTCGCTTATCGGTGTAAAAGGTTTCCAACATTTAACTGCAAAATAAAAGGGTGGAACCTCACAATCTAGACGAACGGCCAACACGAATGGGACTGTTTGGCTTTCACTTATTACGCCTGCAGTACAAGCGCCTCTTTGTCTTCTACGTTATTATTTTTTCCTTTAAGTATGAAACTAGAAAATAGACTAAATGTAGTACATGCACAATTAGAAATTATGTTCATTCTATTAAAAAAATTAATCTCTGGTATCTATAAAATGCTTATGGTAAAGATTATGTTCTGTGTAATGTTAAATGAATTCATATCAATCTTCAGATTAAAAGTTATGTACAGTTTTTTTTTAATTCGTGAAACTCGTGAATGATCTCCGCTCACTAGACACATTTTCTTAATGTTATATATTACATATATTATTCGTCATCTTTCACAGCATCTTACTTTACGTCATCATACATATTTTTTAATAAAAATTTTTAATTAAGTGTTTAAAAACAAACAGCTATTCTCCATTCTATCTGGAGACAGCCAATGGTTCAGAAGCAGTGGAAATTCGTTCCATATAAACACCACCTAGATAATGAAAGGCCTTAGCACTGATTCGCGATGTTACGAAACTGTGCGAAATATTAAGAATTACAACAGTAACTTCTGTTCCCTTGTAGATTGTCAGGTGACTTATCGTCACATCTTAGTCTTCGAAGTAAAGTAACTATAATTTAAATGAAGGTTTAAAACGAGTACTTTCATTATAAACATTAACTTTACAAATGCACATCTCGTGCCTTACAAAATTAGTCAAAACTACTTGCCGATTTTAACTAACATAAAATATTAAAGTAAAATTTTAGTAGGTAACGTGTTGAATTTAACAAAGCAAAAACCTAATCTAATCTTTGTCTCAGGCTTCGAATTACTTGAAAACACAAATGGCAAAAGGAGGAAGCCGCTTTAGTTAATTCTAATTGGGTGTGTGGTAACACACAAAATAAACTTTGCAGAACGTAATAACGTTCGTAACCAAAAAACCTTTCCAAATGGAACTAACAGTTAAGAAATCCTTGCTGTAGGTAAAGGATGCTAACAACTTGTGTACCCATCTAAATAAAAAATAAGATTCCACTTGAATAACTTGGTTTTATTTATTTGATTGTGGCAAAGCACTCGAGGGATATCTGCCTAAGCGAAGAGACGCCTTTATGAGGAACTTTCTGAAGCAAATTGGCTCATATCCACATTACACATGCAAAAAACCACGAAAACGTCCATGCAACCAGCTCGTTCGCCAGGAATCCAGCCCAGGTTGAACTACTAATGTTCAGCCACTTCACCGCTCAGCCGCTGAGGGTCTCCAATTGTCTGGACCTTCTCCTTCTGTAGCTTGGATGGGACTGTTGACTAGTTCCTGTATCCTCTCATGGCTACTCACGGATTTTCTTGGATTCCTCAGAATATAATTTTTATTATAAACATTTTATAGATACGGCAGATTAATTCTTTTAATAGAATTCCTTCACCTTTCGGTTGCCTTGATCTTACCTTCTACTACTTGAGACACGACTGGTCGCGGCATTTCGTAGATTCTTTTTCATTGGGTCGCCTAGATAGCTTGTATTCCAAAGCTTTCGCTGACGTTGATGCCGGATGCTACAGTACCTTCTCATTGGTCTTTGGAACATTGCTCTTTCTCTCGCAACCTCAGTTTTCCTTACCTTTGCAACATTCCCCTTACGCGCTTGTTCCAACCTCAATCATTTTTCTTTTGTCTTTGCGCAAGACTGATTCCATGGAGGTAGGAAGTAAGACTTCCTTACCTTCATGGCTGATTTTTTTTCGTTGGCGCTCTCACTTCAGACAGACCTAAGCACAACCACTGCTCACATTGGCCTCTTGCTGACCTAACTTATATCCGATAGTCCTACATTATTCACTTCAAGAAGGACATTTAAGCCTTTAGATCAGTAAATAAAGTTAAATATTCAACATCAAATCAGCTTTTACTGACAGATAGGGCATATGAAAATTACATTAAAGGAAAATTTTTAAAAAAAGGAAAATACAGAAAAATTATATTCATTATTTTGAAACAGTAGAGTACACCGTTCTTAACTAATATGTAACACACGAGATATGATCGCATTTAACATCCTTCTTCCTATTTAGCCCGCACTGAATTTTATAGGATCATTAGTTGGTAATTCTTTTATACTCTTTGTTGCAGAACAACATGGACGTGTACAATATTATTTACCAAATCTTCCATAACATATCGGAAAATGTTCATCATTAGTAGAAACTTAATTCAGATATCTATTTGAAATACACTTTCTGTAAAATATTTCGATAGAAATGTTAGGGTGAATCTTCCTTTGCATAGGCGATCATCCCTTCTGCGACACCGTTCAGTTACATTTTAACTCACGAAATTTCATTTTTATTGTCTTAATTGGGGTTTTGATAGGGAAGTCGATAAATCGATACTGGAGGGGAGTGGAGGATTTCAGTCCGATTACGTTAGAACATTATAACGAATATAGATAATTTCATCGGATAAATCTAAAGACAGGTCGAATCCTAAATTTCTTCGAATTTAAATCCGAATCCTGAAAGAATTTTTCCGACATCACATCTTTCGAATGATTCAAATTAAAATTTAAAAAAAAAAACTTTTTTCTAAATACTGAAAATTTTAAATGAAATAAAATCTGTTTTAATAAATAAGAAATGTGAAATTACATTTTTTTAAAAATATACTTATGTTTATTAAAAAAATATATAAATGAAGCTTAATAAATGAATTATGTAATTAAACTCTTGAATCTTCAGTTTCATTTTCTCAGTGTCATTTGATAAACATTTTTGAGTAGTAATTCAAATTTTAATTTACATTTCACAATTCAGCATCCGTAGCTGATAGTTCAACTGATAGACAACTAGAGTCACGTTCAGGTTGCAGCGTTTATGCACCGTAAGTTTATAAGAGCTATTTGTAGTAGGGTATCTATGTCTATAATTATAGACATACTCGAGAATTTTCCGAAAAGAACAATGTACCAATTACTCAAGTGAAAATAGAGAATAAATTTTTTTGGTTGCTATAACTATAACAATGTGCCACATAGTAACATTCACGGGATGAATTTAATGATTCACATACCATTAAAACTACAACAATAGCATTTGTTTTTTAGTAAACTTTTAAAACTAATGTTTCCAAAATTATGATTTAAAAACGTTGGTGATATCTTAGGTTAAGGTACCAATGATGATGATGATGATGATAGTACTACTAATAATAATAGCTCTAAGATTCAAATGTCGGAAATTGTGATTTTTTTAGAAGTGCCTCTTCAGAAGATGTGGCCTTATGCTTAGAAAAACTGAGGTATAACTGATAATATAATTCTTATCTAAAGAATTAAGTTAATTATTTAAGACTGGATTTGATTTTAGTAGTTAGTCCTCATGCTAATTGTATGAGAAAATTTAAATTGTTATTAGTCCAAAGGGATTTAGTCCCGAAGGACTATTACTTTCGTTTGGGCGTTTTGCGTTGTTTCACAAAAAATGGCGTATCACTTTTCAATTTAGTCCTTATGTTTCTTTGTTGGTTATTTTTTTTACGTAGCTTTCTCTTCAAAAATCGTCTGCGTTGCACGGGAAAATAAAAAGGAATTTTAATTACAATTCTAAATAAATAGCCAAATAAATGTGAAATTCGTAACAATATTCTCTAAAACTTTAACGAATTTTTCATTAACAAACTCAAAGATTTCAAAGCCAGCAATACCAACGTTGTACAGAAAAACATTTTTATCTCCAGCGCGGGAAAGTGTGTACCGAAATTTCTAAAGATATGCTCAATTTAAAATTAGTTTGCGATATTGCTCTTGAAATCAATTTTATTGTTTAAGTGCGAAGAACACGGTATTTAATAAATAAAGGTAACACACAAAATGTTAAATAAACGCCCCTTTGGACGTAATTAAAATCTGAAACCTTTCAGATTTTTTTTTTATGTAGAATCCTAAAATACTAGTAGCTTGTTTTAAAATAACATTCCTTTCTTGATGAACATATGTTTGAGCCAGGTTTGCTTTAGAAAATCATCTAGGAAGGCATTCTTGCCCTTCGACAGATAGCTGTTGTGCATTTTGCTAAATTCAAACAAATCTTTCTCGAATAGCAGTTTCACTGCTGAGCGCACTGTATCGTTTCAATTATTTTATTCTTTTCAAGAAAGTACGTATTATTTTAGATCTATTCTTCAAATTAGTGCCTTATTCTTCACTTACACGAAAAGTTTTCACATGGCTGCATTCGCAAAGAGCGCGTAGAGTGATTAGTCTCTTTTTTTTTTTTTTTTTTTTTTTTTTTTTTTTTTTAAGAGGAGATGTGAAAAAAGTGTAATTTTCTCACCGGGAATCGAAACCGGATGTCCCGAATACGCGTCAAGTGTGATACCGTTACACCACGCAGACAGCCTGGAAGGAGTATATAAATTCCTTATATACGCTCCCTTTTAAAGGGCTACTAGGATTAGGGGATCCAGTCGCAAACCACTGTGATGACGTATTATTGTCCACCACCTTTTAGTTTGGGCGCATTACAGGCTCACTGTAGGTTCGGGGGTCATTAGGTTTTTTTGAAGCAGGAGATGTTAAAAATGTTCAGTGCCCTCGCCGGGAATCGAATCTGGACCTCTCGCCGAGTACGCTACTGTTACAGCACAAAGGCATGCTGGAAGGGGGAAATACCTTATAAACAATACAATTCCTTCTTTCGATTTCAGAACACTACTTCTAAAACCATTTGATGTAACTTACATCTAAAAACCGCTTTCGCTTTAGAATTCTACTTCAAGATTCCACAAATACACTCACGTTTGTGAAAATTGCAACACCAAGAAGGAATCGTCATAACTGAATGCAATTTAATACACAGTTGAGTGGTAGTGGTACAAATAAATGATTAAATGTTCAAAGCAAACAAACAAGAACAAGAGATCAGAATCAGTATTTTGTGTGGCCACCACGCGCCGCAATAAGTGCTGCTACACGACGTGGCATGGAGTCAAACAAAGTTTGAATGTCTGACTGAGGAAGAGCATTCCATATCGTTTGTACGCGTACCCAAAGTTCGTCTGCAGACGCAACAGGACGAGGATCACGAGCAAGACACCGACCAATGACATCCCACACATGTTCAATTGGCGACATATCCGGGGAACACGCAGGCCAAGGAAGAAGCTGTACCTGCTGCGCTGCAAAGAAGGATTTAACAATCCGAGCAGTATGAGGGCGGGCATTGTCCTGTTGAAATACAGCGCCTGGCAAGCTTTGAAGGAAGGGAACAGCTTCGGGCTGTAGAACTTCACGGATATACCGGTTGCTGTTCAGATTGCCCACAATTCGTAGCAATTGAGATCGTCTATGATATGCTATGGCGCCCCAGACCATAACTCCGGGTGTTCGTCCACTGTGGCGTTCGATAATGCACTCCGGAAGGTGGCGTTCACCGGCATAGCGTCTGACACGAATGCGGCCATCATGGTACCACAAATTAAAGCGGGATTCGTCAGAAAACACGACATGCTGCCAATCAGCACGCCAGTCTCTATGCTGATTGGCCCATTGTAGCCGCAGGCGGCGATGGTCGTGCGTTAGGGGGATCCTGTATAAAGGAGTCCGTGCGCGCAGTCCACACTGCAGCAGACGTCTACGAATTGATGAAGCACACAATGAAACACCTGTAGCTATTGACCACAGTGCTGCCAATTGTCTAGAGGAAGCTGTACGGTCCGTCCGCGCCATGCGGACCAGGTGTCTATCATCGCGAGCTGACGTCACATTTCGGGGTCCACTCCCGGATTTCCGAGTTGTCCGACACTCGTCCGTCCACTGCTTCCAAACGCGCATCACTGTGCTGCTGTTACGCTGCACACGAGAGGCTACTGCACGATACGACAATCCAGCTTCACGAAGGCCGATGATTCTCCTTCGTTCAAACTCTGTAAGTTGTTCAAATCTCGCTCTCTTTCGTCGACGAGGCATAAGTACAGATTGAGTTAACGTTTACCACTAGCAGATAACCACCGATAACCATACACGCCTCGCTACAGCCGTCTATTTATTCGGATCCATCAGCCGTTCAGAGGGCGCTGCTCAGCATACGCATGCGCTACGGATTTGCAATTCTAATCATTTGCATATCATGCGCTACTTTGCATTTCCTGAAAATTTCAGCTCACTCGCGTAAGTCCTTCATGGTGTTGCAATTTTCACAAACGTGAGTGTAAAATAATCAAAGCTGCTCGCCTTTCTGTTTGAAAAGGAACGCTCATTTGCATCGTACAGTAGTTTCAGACTTATATATCGTAGAAACAAATTTTTTCGGACTATGTAGCAAGAGAAATAAAAGTTCTTACTTATATTTATTTGCAACCACATTAATTACAGAAGAATGCGAAATTGTGATTCTTAGAAAATCTCGATGCGGCAGTGGAAACTTTCTGATTCCTAACATGCCGCTCCTGCTATCCTGAAGTTTGACTAACCCTGTAATATAATATAAGGGCAGTACGGTTCTTTGCTGTCGTGGCTGACAATAGCCATACGACTGGAAGGGTAAGAAAGCTTTGTTTGCCGAGAGTAGACGTACGCTACAAAGGGTTAATAAATCAATATTTCTAATATATAATTTTACACGATTCATATTCATTATTAACATAAAATGGCAAAATATCTAGACTTTTAAGAATTCGTAGGGAAATGTTATAAAGATGGATTTATAGTTGGACAATTACAATGATAGCTATGACTGCATATATTAAAAAAAGACATTTCCAAATATTTTGAAGCACAAAAATTATCTTCTGACATTAATATCTTTCTCTGCGATGAAAGTTCAATACGATCAGCAAACGATTTTAATGTAAGTAATGACTTTTCACTTAGCTCTTCATGTATTAAGATCAGAGTCTGAAATATGTATCTTAGCAGGTGTGGACGTTAATAGATTGAGAAATACTATTAGGAAGAGAATGGTTCATCAAATGGATAAAGTTTTGGCAATCTGTTCAGCTATTTCAGTACATTGTCCATAAGCATTTCACCAATAAGGCCTTGAGAGAGATTTCCTAATCCCAAAATTTCCTATGGATTTTTGTTTAATGACAGTAGTAGTTCTACCTTCATAGTATCTAAGCCATCACTATTCAAGGATGTTCTACATTCTACTATAATATCACCCATGAAATTAAATACACTTTTAAAGTGGGTCCAAGGAAGGAAACTTAGCAAATTTGATAAATTTGTCAATTCTGGGTAGTTTTTTTTCGCATTTTCTTTTACCTCAAGT
>KK122058.1:329661-340931 GCA_000611955.2 Stegodyphus mimosarum | reverse complement strand
TATATATATATATATATATATATATATATACTGATATTGAAAATTGAATTTCCGTTGCTTGGAGATGTAATATGGAGAGTTTTCTTTTTATAATTTTAGTGAATTATTGCTTTATTACTTTGCAGCTTTATCGCAAGTCTTGGGCTTATTAATTTACTTTTAATTACTTTCATTATGAATATATATATATGTAATAATCGCATGCAAGGAAAAGACAGAGAAGCGTCGATGCATAATAGCTGTATAAGATAAAGAAACTTGCAGTAGATGCGGTTTTGATTCCATTTTTATTTTCCAGTTGACATTCGTGGTCACAATCACTTGGCACTCTAGTCGTGCCTATTCAAGAGCATTTATATTTTGGAAAATATTGCGATAGAAAGCGCGCACAACGAAATAGCGACCAAGCAGCGCACAGAAAGAAGCTGCAGTGCCTAGTTGGCCAATATGGAAGCACACGAAGAAAAAAGTTTTGGTTTGAGTTAAAAATTGCGGTTTCCAATTATTACGTCATCAGCGCTGCGCAGGCCATGCAAAATGGAATGATCTAGAAATGACGCAATCCAGAGAAGTTATTACGATTTTTAAAACAGAGAGAGAGAATTAAAGGAAATTAGGCGTTAGTTAAATTATAATTTTCATTTACATATTTTTTATCTTACATATATAATTTTCTTTTTGCCGCCCAAACGATAAAGTGGTCAGGGAAGCCGCGATATCGAAAGGCCCGTGTTCGAATCCCGGAGAAGGCATGGATGCAAAATCGTCTGTTCCTTCATAGGGGGTAACGGTGGCCGCCTGTTAGATGCCTCCACAATAAACTGGCCATCACTTTTGCCCTTAGGAGTGATCAATGTCGTTATAGGCAAGTACCCGCCATTGGAAAAAATAATAATAATTTCCTTTGTCCTTTTTGGGCGGAGGGAGCTCTCTTGCTTTATAAGAGAAGTGATTATCTATTGAATAGTTTCTTACTTCCTGGTGTAACAGAAATTATTCCATATTTTTATTTGGCAAATTATCCGCTAATTTCAACAAACCAATGAAAACGCAGTTGTTTCCCAACGCAGAGCGGGACCGATGTCATTAAATTTGATGAAGAATTCTTTAAGAACAGTTTTTTCCTGGAGGGATACATATCCATCCTATTCTGTACATGACTCTTTGAACTTTTTTTAATGTCTGAAGTTTTCTAGAATTCCAAATAATCTTTACAGTTTCTGCACCAATAAAAATTAAACTTGGCCATTTATCTTTTACGTATCTTTTACGTTTACATTTATCCATACGATGAGGGAGTTAATACGATTTAGTACAATACCAATTGATGATTACGTGTACATACAATTTCTCTAATCAGAAAGTTCCGGATTTGAGAAAGTAAAACAATCCGGTATTCAAGCTGTAGCCAAACCGTAATCACCTCAACGGTGATTGTGTTGCGCAGTTCATATGTTAAAACAACAATATTTATATAGTTCAACGGGTTATATATAACAGGTTCAACGGGTTATATGGTTCAGCTCAACAATTTACATGTTTCAAAGGAGAAATTTAAATGCTCAGAGAATTTTGTAATGTTCAAATTTACCTGCCCCTGGATAATTCTAATAATAGCTAATCAAATCGGAGAGGAACACGGCAATGCAAATTTAATATGCACATTTAATATTAGGCAAAAATACAACCTTAATTTGGAGATCATCAGACATAGAAGCCAAAATATTTTTTGCCAAGCTTTCCCTATGACAAATTAAGGTTATTTTTTTTCTGCCTAATAATGGATGAATTTGCAGATGTGTTTATATAAAGTAAATAGTTGCTAACTTCTTACTGTGCATAACTTTATAATTATTCAACAAGTGCACAAATTTAATCTTCCTCGTTTCTCTAGCCTTTCTGTCGAAGTTCGAAGTTCGGTCCAAAGTTCGAATCCCGCGAACGGGTTGGCTGCATGGTCGTTTTCGTGGTTTTCGCCATGTTTAAAGTGTATACGAGCTATTTTCCCTTAGAACGTCCTCCACGAAGGAAACACTCACTTTAGGCAGATATTCCTCGAGGCTCTGCCGTAATCACATAAGACCCAAACCAACACTTTAAATCTGAATAAAAAATACACATAACTGATGTAATATCTAAAAGCAGATCGCATAAAAAATTTGATAACTTATTATAAATCATGCCTTAAAATATTTACAAGAATTTAATTTAACCGAAAATTATACTGGAATTTAACTTGAATTGTACAAGAGATTCTAAAAACTGCTGGAAATTTTCATTCATATGGGTACAATTAAAACTACTTAAATAAATTTTTAACTCAAACGAATTTAATATGAATGTTGAATTTAGGATGTGCATAATTTGAAAATATACTGCATATTCTTTAACACATTTGTTAATGTATTACATTTTTGTACACTACAAATTAAAATAAAAGTAGAGGGAATTATCATTTAAAACATAAAATTTATAAATTTATAAATTACTTATCAAAACATGAAATTCAGTACATTAATATAGATATCAGTTTAAATAAAAATATGCATTCCTTCTTTATATGTGAAAAAGGAAAACACCAAATATATTATTTTCATTAAAATTAAATTAAGGAATTGCTTATTCTGATAAATCAATAGCCAGAAGCCTATATCATACATCTATGGAACCAGGTGAATTATGCCTTACCTTGAATTCTGTTATTCCTGTAGTCGATGTGGATGCTCCAGTAAAATACTATAGGTTTGGTAAGTCGAAATAATCCAATAAAAGTAGAATCGTCAGCATCAAATGAGTTATTTATGTCGCAAAACACTCGAGTTTTTCGCAAATCTTAAGAAATTAAAATATCCATTACATACACTTCCAAAAACTATCCATGACCTCCGTCGTCTTCGGTTTAACTCTCCAACAACAGTCAGAAAGTTAAACGGCAGCAACTCAGCTGACGGAAAAATTTTCGACGCGTCGATCTCTGTAATGATCGAGACGATGACGCAAGACTCGCTCTTTGTCGAGTAGATCGCAAAAAACGACCCGTTCTTCCATGTCGACGGTATCCAGACTAAGGCTCTAAATTATAGTGGGTCGCGCCGAGAAACAAAGCAATGAAGGGCCTGAATAAAAGTTTCTGTAGATAGAGATGTTACGAGTTCTAAGTGAACACAACGATACACTGTGCATGTAAACAAACAAATTCATACTTTTTTTTATCCCTAAGTATCGAAGGTCCTGCAAAATCAATACCGGTAATCTGGAACACAGAGGCATCTTGAACTCGATCACTGGGCAGTGGTGGCGCTGGAGGATTGACCCTTTTGCTAGCATATCTTTTGCAAATAATATAGTATTTTAAGAGGGTTGAAACAGTCCAGATGGTAATCAGAATCTTTCTCGTAAAGAATTTAAGACGTCAGTGAAGTGTCTCGTATACAAATGTAGGAGAATAACACTTCTCTCATCCCAACAGAATCATATTTTATTCCTTACACGTTAGATTTACTTATTCATAATATTTATTTATATTTTACACGCACATTAAATCGCGCGATAGAATACCGACCTTTGTTTTTCGCGGAGACAAGAAAAAGGTGCTAAAAAATTCCCCTTCAACTAAATTAAAAACTTGACGGAACTGAAGCGACGCTACACCCCCCCCCCTCCTTCCTAGTGACAGCGATTACGGAAGATAGTCTTTAAAGTGACTGGGGAACTTCACATGTCTGCCGGTTCTAGTAGTCTTCGTTTCATGCTGAGTTTCTGAATTTTCTTCAGTGTTCTTGAGAGCAGGTGTTTCCCCAAGTTTTGCTTTCTTGGAATCGGAGTCTTGGAAAGGAATATCAGAATCTTTCACTAGAAAACATGGCTTTAGTTTGTCTATTGAAACTCTTTGAACTTTTCCGTGGATTTCAATACCGAAATACTTATCCTTTCTTGCTGTTACAGGATACGGTCCAAGATAGACAGGCTGTAGTGAAGAATTATTAATGTATTTGTATAGGAATACAGGAGAACAGTTGGAAAGATGTTTAGAAACAAAGACTGTTCTATTTGCATGGGTGGTGGTGCTTCATATCTCTTATTATTTTCTGAAGGTTTTGAGAAAATTCAGACCATTTCATATGAAGTACTGTTGAAAAGAATTCTCCTGGTAAAGCTAAAGCGGTTCCGTATGCAAGTTCAGCGGATGACCAACCTAAGTCTTCCTTTACGGCAGATCTTATGCCTGAAAGAACGAAAGGCAATGCTCCCAGCCATGATTTTGATTCGTGTAGATGATATTTGAGGCTTGCTTTTAAAGTTCGATCAGGCCATTTGCCTGTGGATGGTACGCAGTTGTAGTGTTTGTGTGAAAACCAAGATATTTTCGTAAAGCTTGAAAAAGTTGGCTATCAAACTGCCGAACTTGGTCAGATGTTATGCGATTCGGAATTCCAAAGTGTGAAAACCAAGTATAAATCAAAACTTTAGCAATAGATTCTGCTGATTGATCTTCTAACGGTACCGCTTTGATCCATCGTGTATAACGATCGATGATGGTTAGAAGGTATTTGAATCCTTTACAAGGATGTAGGGGACCAACCAGATCTATGTTTAAATGTTGGAATCTGTGTGAGGGTACTTTGAATTCTTTCAAAGATGACTGTGTATGTCTGTGAACTTTAGATCTTTGGCAAGATAAACGTGCTCTAGTCCATAGTTGGCTGTCTTTATTCATATTGGGCCATATGAAACGCTGTATTATCAGTTTTATCGTGGATCTTATTCCAAGATGAGATAAATTATGGATTTAGGAATATATTTTCTGCCGAAACGTTGCAGGGATGTATGGTCGATTATAATTTGTACAAGTATCACAATAAATTTTCTTGTCGCTGTCTGGCATAGGGATCTGTTGAATTTTTAAGTAAGGTTGTTTTCCAGTGCTGTTCCGGTTTGACTAGAAACTTTCCTCTGCCGATGTTCCATCTTGATTAGAAACCAACTTTTCTCTGCCTCGGAATGGCAGCAGTGAAAACTTGACTTTCGATTTGTAATAACGCAGCTCGAACACTGCTCATGAGATGTAACATTAAATTCGATTCTACACTAGATTAATTTGTTTAGTATTTTAATAAATCCCTTTAAAAACTGGATTGCGTATTTTGATCATAGAATAATAACTGAACCACCGCTTGTAGAAATTCAGATGTGGCATTTAGACACGACGTTAGATACGTGGTTAAATTCGTAGGCATCGCCATTCGTCTATTCGATTAGTGTACATTGGTGCGTATGTAAACAAGTGTCTCCAATACTTCATCTTCTTGACAGTCTACTATAGTTTGTAAGTCTATTGCAGATGGTATAGAAATGGTGTCTATGCGAGAGAGAGCGTTCGCGACGGTATTTTCATCCCTTTGTATGAATCGGATATCGGTTGAGAACTGGCCAATATATGACAGTTGCCTAGCTTGCCGTGGCGAAGTTTATTCCAAATTTTGTTGGAAGGCAAATGTTAGTGGTTTGTGATCCGTGTATATTACAAAAGGTCGTCCTTCTAAGATGTATTTTAAATGTTTCACTGCTGTATAGATGGCTAAGAGTTCTCTGTCAAAGACACTATATTTTTGTTGTGCCAGTGTCAAATTTCGGGAAAAGAAAACTTAAGGGTTGTTTTTCATTGTTCACAATCTGATGTAAAACCGTCCCAATGGCAGTACTGGAAGCATCAGTTGTTAGCGATATTTCAGCCTTTTCAGATAGGTGAGTTAAGTTTGTAGCATGAATAAGTGCATCTTTTAAAATCTGGAAGGCGTTTCTTGTTTCTGCTGTGCAGGTTATTCCTTTTCTTCAGTTTGTAAGGTTTTAGTTAAACTAACCAAGTTTATTTTAATTTAAATCTTTTCTATCTCCTCTCTGCTTCAACTTCCTGTCAGAAGAAGCGCGCGTTTTTAGCTTATGCTAATTTTTGAAGTTCAGCCAAGCACTATTTAAGCCAGAGGTGTGTGAGAGCTTTGCCTCAGATCACGGTCACGCTGCTCAACGTTCGCCTGACCAGCTAGCAGTTTAAATTTATAAGCCATAGTGCTTACTACGTGATTGCATTGTAAAATAAATTAAAGTGCGGTAGTATTTAGTATACCTTGCTACGCACCCTTTTCGGTAGAGGCCAACTTCCGCGAATTGCTCTGCGAAGCAAAGTTTAATTTAAGTTCTATTTTAATTTATTTAAATTTATTTGATTGTTAAGTTGACCAAAGTGCGGTCTTTTACGTTCTGTACCTCTTCCGAGTTGGGAAGTTTTGTATTTAATAGTGATTGAATAAAAGAGGATTTCAAATCCCTTCACGTGCAGTTATTCTCCAGCCCAGCAGTTACACCAGAACATAGCGTACCTTCCGCTCCCTGTTCCAGTTCAGGACTTAGAACGTAAGGATAAGAACCCTTTACAGAATTTACAATGTTTCCTAAAATGATGCACAGAACGCTAAGTCCTGATAAGTTCTTTTTCATACCACTGAGCAATGTTGTTAAAGGTTGTTGCAGTTTCGCACAATTTGGTATGAATCAAAAATCGTCTTAAACTAGTGAATGACTTTGGTTTTGGAAAATTTTTGATGGCATCAACTTTCGTTGAAAGAGGTTTAAGTCCTTCAGCTGACACTTCGTATCCCAGAAATGTAAGTTTTGTTTGCCCGAATTTACGCTTTGCCGCATTAATACACAAGCCATATTCATTTAGTCTCTCTAGGACTACTCGTATATGTTGTAGATGAGATTCTTCATCAGGAGAGGCTATTAGAATGTCATCCAAATATCCAAGACGAATTCTAGTCCATTTAACACACTTCATGAAGCGTTGAAACGTTTGGGCAGCATTTTGTAGGCCGAACGTCATGAACGGAAACTCAAATAAGCCAAAGCGAGTGACAATAGGCGTTTTCGGTATATCGTCTTCGCGAACCGGAATTTGTTGGTACCCTCTAAGGAGGTCTATGGATGAAAAAACTCTTTTTCCAGCTAAAATGTAACTGCAATCTGTTAAAAATTGGAGATGGTATCTATAAGGTTTAGTTTAATGCTAATTATTTAGCGCTCGATAGTCTCCGCAAGGTCTCCAATCACCTGATTTCTTCATAGCGAGATGTAGTGGGATGGATCAGTTACTTTTGGATGGCCTGCATAAACCCCTTTGGAGCATAAATTCAAATTCCTTTTTAGCCGCTTTAAGTTTCTCAGTTGATAATCTAATAGCTTTAGCGAAAACTGGTGGACCTCTGGTTTCGATATAATGTTCGATGTTATGATTTTTAACTTTATTATTAACTATATTCAGTTTTAACAAATCCGGAAAATCATTAATGATACGTTTATATGGATCATTTACGGCATTTAAAATTGGAATATTATTATTATATTGAAAACAAGGAGCTCCATTGGTTGTTACAATGTAGTACCATCAATCAACTTGATATTTTTGGAATCTACCAAAAGGTTAAAATTTGCAAGAAAATCCATACCTATTATCGGTTTGTTTACCTTCGCAATTACAAAAGGCCATGTGAACGATCGTCTGAGTCCAAGATCAAGCTTGTGTAATTTTTGGCCATATGTTTTGATTTTCGTGCCATTTTCAGCAAGGAGTTCCAATTTTGAGATGGTTTTTTTATCTGAAGGTAAGGGAGGGATGACGGAAATTTCTGCCCCAGTATCTATTTAAAATTGAGTAGACGATTCTTTGTCGCTGATAAAAAGACGACTCAGCTGAACCCCTTGTCCCTCCGTCGTCAATGAGAAACGGGGAGCTGGTTTTCCGGGCTATTTGTCTGCGATTTTGATGAGTAGTTTCACGGTTGTTTACACTTAAATGACCTATCACCGAATTTCTTATGCTAGTAACAAATATCACTAGATCTGTAACCACTGTAACTCCTATCTATTGATTTGGATCAATTACGAGAATAGGGACGACTGTGACGTTGCTTGGATAAAGCAGAAACTTGCAAGCTAAGTTCACTAGCCTGTTTTTGTAAACTTTCAATCACTTCCGTTTTACCGTTATGCATGAAGCAGCACCTATTTGGGGAGTAACAGGGTTTAATTCCCAAATCTTCTCAGCCATTGTAGCCACTTTTGACAAATCTTCACCATTAACAGATACAATGCTACGCATATTAACGGGTAAACGTTGTAGCCACGATGTTTTTAGGAAAGTATCTGTTACTTTATCGCCCACCAGATTACGCATCTCACACAGCGATTGAGATGGCTTTTTGTCAGCCAGTTCTAATTCACTCAGTAATTTTTGGGTTTTTTGAGTCTCTGAATCTGCATATAATGAAATTAGTCTATTTTTAATTGCCTGATATTTATTATCTTGGGGTGCATTTAGCAAAATATCAGACACTTGTGACAAAATATCGGGTTCAATGGAACTTATAATCATATTTTGTTTGATCTGCATTTAATTTTGCATTTCTAAATTGTACTTCTAGTTGAATAAACCATATTTTAGGATCTGGCTTCCAAAAAGAAGAAACTTTACCTCGGAGACAGACGCAGTTGTTGCTTTAATTTCGGTTTCCTCGTCATCAGCCATTGTAGAATTCGATCACGTTGGGATACATCAACGAAGTGTCTCGTATACAAATGTTGGAAAATAACATTTATTTGACCCCAATAGAATCAATATTTTATTCCTTACACGTTATATCTACTTATTCATAATATTTATTTACATTTTACATGCACATTAAATCGCACAATAGAATACGATCTTTGTTTTTCGCAGAGAAAAGAAAAAGGTGTTGCCATTCCGCTTCAACTAAATTAGAAACTTGACGGAACTGAAGCGACGCTACAGTCAGAAACTCCGACGTGTCTTTAATTTGATGTTCTTCCATTACTATGCTTTTGATAGGAAGACTGGTCACTGGGTAGAATGCCAAGAGTTCTAAGTCTGACTTAGAACTGTGATCTCGCTGATATACTGCTGTTTTCGTCCTAAGGCTTTAGTCTGGACACCGTCGAGATGGAAGAACGGATCGTTTTTTGCGATCTACTCGACAAAGAACGACATTAAAGAATATGCAGTATATATTCAAATTATTCGCATCCTAAATTCAACATTCATATGAAATTGCCTTGAGTTAAATTTATTTAAGTAGTTTTATGAATGACAATTTCCAGTAGTTTTTAGAATCCCCTGTATAATTCAATTTCTGTATAATTTTCAATTAAATTAAATTTTTGTAAATATTTTAATGTAGGATTTATAATTAGCTATCTGATATTTTAGGTGGTCTACTTTTAGATATTACATCAGTTTCGTGCATTTTTTATTCAGATTAAAAAAGTGTTTGGTTTTAGTTTTATGTGATTACGGCTAAGTCTCGAGGGCTATCTGTTTAAGTTGAAGGTTGCCTTCGTCGAGGACGTCCTAAGGCAACTAGCTCGTATACACGTTACACATAAGGAAAACCACTAAAACGTCCATGCAGCCAGTCCGTTCGCGGGATTAGAACCTCCGACCAAACTATCTATGTTCAGAGATTTTACCGCTCGGTCGCTGGTGGGATGGGTTTAAAAAGGGTATAAATAAGAATACGTACTGCAATTTATTTCACTGCATTTGTTAATATATTTACGATATAGTTTTATATATAGTAATTTATTTATCGGGTTTTGTATGAGTAATACCTCTTTTCCATTTAAGTACATTTATTGAAATATTCTATTTGAAAACAATTATAAAGTTGGAAATATACAAGGTCGAGTAAAAAAAAATCATTGAAAATCATTTTCCAGCACAGTGGAACAAAACAGAAAAAATCCGACCAAGAGAGTACCAGTCCCCCACAAAACTTGCTTCTTCGCTGAGCACTTCTTTTTCTCCGTTGCCACTCCATAGCAACCAAACTTTCTTTTTTTTTTAAACTGGCTGTACAGTATGCTTTAAACTTTCATGCTTCTGGAAGTTACTAGAGATATGTTGGTAATGACAGATATATTGGTAATGCCGCCCATACAACCAGCCCGTTCGCGGGATTCGAATCTCGGACCAAACTACCAGTGTTCATCGATTTTATCGCTCGGCTGCTACTGGTATCGATTTAAAAAGGGTATAAATAGGAATATACACCGCAATTTCTTTTACTACATATGTTAATATATTTATAATATAGTTATATATATCGTTATTTATTTATTTGAAACAGGTTTTGGGTACTTTAAACTTTTATCTTTCTAGAATTTATCAGATGTATGTTGGTAATGGCAGATAACGGTAATGATGGTAATGGTAATGGTAATGATGCCCATGCAGCCAGCCCGTTCACGGGATTCGAACTTGGGACCGAACTACCAGGTTCTGCGATTTTACCGCTCAGCCGCTGGTAGGATCGATCTGTAAAGGATATCAATAGGAATATGAACTACAATTTCTTTCACTGCATTTGTTAATATAGTTATATATATATATAGTTATAGTTATTTATAAACATTTATTTATAACATATTTATTTATTTATTATTTATTTATTTATTTATTATTTACTTATTAGTCCAAAGGGATTTAGTCCCGAAGGACTATTACTTTCGTTTGGGCGTTTTGCGTCGTTTCACACTGGATTGATTATTTTAATTGTATTGGGTTGACTATTGGAATTATATTGGATTGGTTTTTGTGTTCGTATTGGGTTTAATTTAATGTTTGTTTCGTTCGGAAAAGTTATCATATTATTCAGTAAGATCCCTTTGGACGTAATCTAAAATTTGAATGCTTTCAGATTTTTTTTTCTTTTTTAATTTTTAATTTTATAATTCTTTTTTTATTTATTTTTTATTTATTTATTTATTTATTTATAACATATTTATTTAAAAAGGTTTTGTGAGCTTTAAACGTTTACGCTTCTGGAATTTACCAGAGATATGCTGGTGATGGCAGATATATCGGTGGTGACGCCAATGCAGACAGCCCGTTCACGGGATTCGAATCTAGGGCCGAACTACCAGTGTTTAGCAATTTTACCGCTCGCCGCTGGTAGGATAGATTTAAAAAAAATATAAATAGGAATATGTACTGCAATTTCTTTCGCTGCATATGTTAATATATTTGTAATAGAGTTACATATATATAAATTTTCTATGGATACTTTTATGTTTTTAAAGCAAAGAAAGTCTAGAAAATTCTAATTTTAACGTCCTAATTAAAATTCTGACTAAAAATGTTTGTCTTTCATGGTTTTAAATCGAATTTCTGTTCCCTGGCGATGATATATGGAAAATTT
>KK122058.1:254480-320497 GCA_000611955.2 Stegodyphus mimosarum | reverse complement strand
ATTAAACATTACTTTTGATATTATTAATAGTAAAAAAATAATTAAATAAATAATAAAAAAAAAGATGGTGATGACTGAAATTAGAAAGCATAGCAAAAATTTGGGCACCTCAAAAATAAGTCAAATTTGAAATCCTTAACCTGACGTGCAAATGCCATTTCTGCAGAATTTTTTTCATCATCTCGAAATCTTTACAAAATTTGTTTCAAACTAGGACTGTATTTTGGTTACTTTTATAAAATTTTAATACAGTAACCAAAAGTTCTTCAAGGTGTAAGGATTCCATATTAAAAAAATTAAAAGCTTTTACAAAAGACTGTCATAAACCTCACTATAAAAGTTTGGTACTGTTCTGTTATTGGGACCTAATTCAGAAATGTTTGTATGTAAGCATGAGTATGGATGTATGTGTATATGTATACACATATATTCGTACATACATGTAATGCATGCATACATAAATACATCCATACATGCATACATTTCCAAATCTGAGCCTGGTAACAAAACAGAACCAAAAATTCTTATAGCACATACATAACTACATCAATAGAAATACAGTAAACTAAACTTTTGATAATCTTCATACCTTGGAACCAAAAATTGTGCTAATATGAGAATTGTGTGAATCCTTTTTTAAAAAAAAATATTTCCTACATGCTGATTTATAAATGTTTGCACATAAATAACTAAAAAAAATTCATGTATTAAACAGTATTTAATACTAAATTATTATATTTTTTAAATGCAGTTACATTCAAGGAAAAGAATGGTTCCATCAACACAAGAAAAAAACTTAGTGCAGAAAAAGAATAAATAATAAGGATTTTTTGAGGAAATTAAAAACTTAATTTGTTAAAATGCATCGAAGCATTTTTAGTTGTATATCCACCAGTGAAATGAAAAAAAAAAATAAATTTTGAAAATAATGTTTCTGCACTTAAAGAATACAGAAATAAATATAATCCTGTGCAGTAAGCATTTTCCTGAGATGAATTTTTAAACTACATTTCATGCATATGCAGTTGAATCAATTACAGTTATTAACAGAGCATGCTAGAATTGAAATATCATATTTTTTAAAGAAAATTTCTCTATTTTTTGCAGTGCTTCATTAGCCTCTTTTTCTTTTATGTGATTTTCATTTTTTATAGCAGAAAAATCTGTGTGCAGAGTTCGTACGGCCCTTAAAAGTCCTTAGGTTATTTGGAATCAATTTTTGGTCCTTAAATGTCCTTAATTGCAGCCAAAATCGGCAGAAGGTCCTTAATTTTAATCGTCTGAATTTTCTGTCTGTTTTTACAACTGCCATTTTGAGTGTGAAGCATTTTGGAGGAATATTTTTGGCAGTTCACTGACATATATGGTTATCTTTTGAATGGGTGAATGGGTTATAATTTTTTCCTATTTCTAATATAAATGGTGGGATACTCAAGTTTCTAAGCAAAAAGTGAAACATGAGCATTTCAAAACTCATTTTTTCTAATGAAAAGCTCTTAAACAACTTTTCGCTTTTGGTGAAGTGAATTCTTTTATTTAATGGTTCTAAATTTGGTGACTTATCAACACTTTGGTGATTTTAAGATCAGTTTTTATAGAAAATTTTTAATTCTGAGATATGGGAATTTTTCAATTTTTTTTTAAATATTGTAACACTGATTAATTTCATTAAAATAATGGTAATATATTGATAAAACATTTTAATTTTTTGCTGTCATATTATTCCATTTTAACAACTTATTATACAATATTTTGAATCTGCAAAATAAACAAGGTATAATGCTATGAAGCACAATTTATGAAACAGTTCTTATTAAAAGCAAAATTAGTTATGTAATTAATTAAAAATATCAGTTTTAAAATTTTTTCATAGTAAGAGTTTTTCCCATGTAATTTCAGAATTCTTCAGAATATTAATATTAATTAATTTTCTCTATAAAATTTATTACACTTTTCTTTTTTTTCAAACTATTTCTGGCTTTTGGCTATTACAGAATTGGTAGGGATAATTTTTCTTTAGTATTTTATGCACTGCAGCTTGGAAAGTTTAGAAGTATTTGAAGGTAAAATTTATAGACCCACGATTCTAGAAGATTCCGGTAATATGTGACAAAATGAAAATTGTCTGTATGGTATTAACATGTAATGGATGTATTTTACAGAAAATTTGCAATGAATTTCTTATTTTTGGAGAACGTTTGGAAAAACAATGAAAACATAATATTTGAATGTTTTACTTCTGATGCTAGAATCTTTTTCTTAGAATGTTTATCCTCCCTTTATTTTCAGTAGACATAAGCATGGAAAATATCAAAAATGCTTTTAATCTTCACAAGGACAGGTGTTATAGAAAGGAATTTTTTTATTAATGAAGAAATTGAAAACTGACAATTTATAAGATTTATATAATATGCCTTAATGCATCATGCAGAGCTGGTGCTGGGCATTTTCCTACCTGATGCAATCTCTGTGAATCCTAAACTCTTCTGCCTAGTGCTTTTCTAAATTTTGCTTCCAATGCCTGGTCTAAATTCTAAAAGTTATGACATTTCTAGATTTTGTTGATTCTAGATTCTAGTTCTAAAATTCTGCCACATCAGCTCTATAACCAGCCCTTACTATATATATTTCATATTTCTTCTGAATTTTGATATTGCTAAGGAAATATAATTAGCAGCTTTTTCTATGCATTCTAAATGCATTTAGTTTTCTTAGAATAACGGAAATCTTTAATTAAATCAAAAAATTCTAAAATGAAAAGGATGTTGAAGAAAGAAATTGCATACATAAAGAAAATTATTCTTCAAAGATATGTAGAGTTATTATTATGTAAATTACCCAGTGTTCATGATTTCAGCCTTTACTGTAATTTCCCATTTCTGTTTCCTCATGTGATGCTGAGCCAGCTTAAATTAAAATTAAATTATATAGTTTCTGACCATTAGTCTACATTTTTAGTTTGAATTTGACTGCTCTTATTTAATTACGTCACCATGAGCTGTACTTGATTTTGTTAGCATCAGCATATGCCTTTATGTTCTAAGTTAAACCTTTGTCAGACATTGTTGTTACTTTCAGACATAGTGATAATTTGCTTCATGTCTGTCAAGAGGTTTTAGGCTATTAAACTTTTACCAGATCAAGTAAACTCTTATAGCTATATTGTAGAGAAGTTGACAAGTTAGGAGATAAAGCGCGCAGGAACTAGGGAGGAAACTGCTTTCCAATGCTTTGAGACAATTTTCTGGTTTTTTGATTTAAATTTGCCAAAATGTCTGGGAAGGCTTCATATTAAAAAGACGCATAAATATTTTGCTTTGTTGTTACAAAACATAAGTGTGTTGCATCTTTTAATGTGTTTAATCTTAATAATGTTTAAGAATCAATGTCATAAATTACATGTATTTTAAACTGTGAAAATTTATCAGATTTGATTTTAATAGGGCTTTTTTAACAAATATTGTTAAAAAATGAATAAAATTTCATATTGTCCATGTAAATGGTAGTGACTAAGGTTATCTAATTGCTTAATTTAATTATTTATAACTACTGCTTATCCTTAAAAATTATCTCTATATATTAAAGCAAGTTATTGCCTTTCATTAATCCTTGCCATGTTCACAAGATAAGACACACAAATGTAAAATTCATGTAAAACTTATTCTTTGCATCTAGTGAGACTTAAGTAATACAAAACAACTTATCACCTGCGGTACTTTAGTGGCTTATTGGAACCTTAAAGTATATTAACTGAGTTACAATTCCTGGAACTCTATGTGAAGGTACGATACTAACTGACTGCGACAGACAGAGCCCAACTAACTTTCAAAACTTGCCAACCATGCCTACATCGGGCCTTTTAGGTTTGTTCTAATCAGCAAATCTTTCATTAGGCAAGCAGCAGCAGTGACAGGGTCGTCTTTTGTTATGAATCATGCTGATTATGATCTTACTTCTCATTTTAATCTATACCGCTTGAAAAAATCTACCTGCTATTTACTAAACTTCTAGTCTGAACAAGTATGTGACAAAAATGGAACATAAAAAAAAATCAACATAAAGCTCAAATATGTCCAACGATTATAACTGTAAAATATTTAATGCTACTTGATACATTTTATAAAGTTGATTTTATTCTCAAACTTATTAAAAATTTTGTTAATTAATTCATGTTTAACAATAATTCACCCTACTTACAGACCTATTTTATTTTTCGGATGGTATTACAAAAATGAAGTTCAGGCATAGTAATATTTTTAATTGAATTTATTCAGTTCCCATTTGCTCATAGGTCCTTAATTTTTTCCATTAAGGGTCCTTGTAAGTCCTTAAAAGTACTTAATTTCCGAGTACAGAAATGTGTACGAACCCTGGAGTGCTATTTTTAAGAATTTACCTCTGTTCGCTATTGATGTTGAAACTTGCTCATTGTGCAGAGCATAAAAAAAAGCCACCTATGATGAAGTTAACAGCAAATTTAAATTTCAACTCAAAATCCTAAGAGCTGTGAAGAAATAAAATCTAGATGTTAATTACATTAAATTCAAAATTAATTTTAAAAGACTGAAGAATATATACATTCAATAGCAAATGTTTATCTGAAATTTAAAATCCCAAATTCTATGGAGATTAATGATCCATGTTTACTACAAAAGTACTTGCATAATTTTCTCCTTCATCAATGTGTTTGGAGACCGAGTTCCCTTAAATTTTAAGCTGTAAGTATGCTGATGCATATTCAGAAAATGCTAAGTACTTTGGTATTAAAGTAAATTCATTTTTCCAGTCAAAATGTGTATCATAAATGCATTTTTGTTTAAAAGTTTATTTTCACATACATATAAGAAGGGACTGTTGATCTGCCATTATGTTGAATTTACTGGAAATAGAAATTTATATGAAATACAGCAATTTGTAGATTATTGGAATTATACTGTGTATTATTTAAGCATTCTGTTTGGGTATCTATATCTTTAATACAGTGATATCTCATATATGTTAACAATCTTTTCCTTCCATTCTCTGTAATATGTCCTGATTTAAATTAATTGTTGTGTAATTAGACAATTTATGGCAAAAATCCATAGATATATTCCTTCGTGTATTCCCCCTTCTGTTTTTTTATAATTTTATCATCTAAAAATCAAGTGAGGAAAATTATGTAATTATGTGAATAATTTAATTTTCTGTACGCTGCATTTATAATGAGAACATAAAAGATGGAAAACAGTCATGGATAAACTACAAGTAATTATCACAATAGTATTTCTTTGAAAGAAACCTGCATGCCTATTAGAATACCTAATAATATTAGCATTGCAATATTTAATAAGATACCGTCCTTTCTACTTCCCCGTAACTTAAATCTTCCCTGTTCTTACTGATGTCTCTGCTAGTCCTTAAGCCTCAAATAATCTATAATAATTATAGGAGGTAAATATGCAACTGATACTCAGTAAAATCGTAGAGGCAATGTCAATTCTTGTTTGCTTCTCTATCATAAGTCAGTTCTTGTATTAACTATAAAGTTCAACATTTAGAAGAGAAAGGTTTGTGTGACCTTTGCAGGTAGTTTGCAATGGTTTGTCTTTGTTGGTAAGAGAAAACAAATGTATTTTAAAATTTAAGGGAACTCAGTCTCCAAACACATTGAGGAAGGAGAAAATTATGCAAGTATTTTTTTAATTTTCAGAGCTTTGTTGCAAAAGATAGAGTGCAAATCATGGGAGGAAATACATTATTTTTATTATTTATATTGTGTTTGTATACACATGCCTGTAATAATGTGTAGTAATAATGCACATAATGTACCTGTGAATAAGTAAGTATTCATTCATGTACCCATGCATTAATATCATGAGTTTTGCTTTGTGCTTAGCATTTTTATAGATCCTTTTTGCATCAGCATTTGTGAAAGTATAATCATTATTTTTAGAGTGTCCTACTCGACATATGCTCTAGAATAAATGTAATACCAGCTAACAGTTGTTTCTTCAAAAATGTACCAGTTGAAAATGTACTAGTTGAATTCAGGTAAAGTTTAAAGTTTTGTACTCACATTTTATAACATTTTTTGGTGCTTAATTAACTGAAACTGCTTGTTATCAACCCTGAAAGAAGAAGAACATTAAGTTAATTCTAATAGTTGATAATTTATCTCTTCTCTAAATGCTTGCCCTGAAACATAAGATAAAACTCAAGTGTAAAATCTAACACAAAACTTTATTATTTACTGTTTTGGGATATTCGGCTAAAAGTATAATAAAAGAAGCTCATCAACTAAAAAATGCAGCAACTGGCTGCTAAACTGCAATTATTGACTGGATTGCAAAAAACCTTTATTTGAAATTACAACATCATTGGGTCAGATTTAAAAGGGAAAAAAAAAACTAGCTTCCTCACACATACCAACAATACTTACTATTTCATAGTGCATCATCATCCATCATTTTCTTTTCCATTCATTATTGATGAAAAATATCCTGATGAAGTTTTCTATGTATGAATTAAGTAATTTAAAAGAAGTTGCAGATTTATTTATTGATAAATCATGGGCACAAATTATTGCCCATTGTGATGTATTTTTGATGATGAATTATATACACTGGTTATCATAAATTAAGGGAAAATCACGATTACTGAAAAAGTTACATGTAGAATTTTATGAAACTTACCCACAATATACAACACATAGTAAGGTATCAAATGGCATAAACAGAAATTACCAGACAATTATGGTAGTATAAAAATTAGCATATGTATAAAATGAACAAATCCAAGGTTTCAGTTTGCTATAGGAAAAGTACCTTCAGTATGGAATATGATCGCCTCTAGAAGCAATACAGCACGTACAGCGATGTGTGATGCTTTCAATTGTGCGGTCTATCAGTTCATTAGGAAGCGAGATCATTACTCTTGCAAAGCAGTTGCAAGCGCGGTAAGGGTCTGAGGGGGCGGATTGAGAGCAGCTAGACATCTCCTTAAAGCATCCCAAACATGCTCAATAGGATTCAAATCTGGGGATTGAGATGGCCACTCCATGCGCATAATTATTTCCTGTTGAAGATAATCATCTACGATGCGAGCCCTGTGTGGTCTTGCGTTATCGTCCTGTAACAGGAAAGCATCACCTATTGCCCCAGCATATGGGCCCACATAAGCATCAAGTATGTCATCTCTATAAACCTGAGCATTCATGGTTCCCCTTGGAAAGACATGGAGGTCTGTGCGTCTACCCAAAGAGATGCCATCCCAAACACAGACTCTGCCTCTTCCGTATGCATCTCTTTCACGGATGATAATGGGTTCCAGGTTCTCTCCATATCAAATAATGCCTACTATCACTTTCTGGACTAAACCTGGACTCATTCGTAAAGAGAACAGCCCTCCATTGATCAGACGTCTAGTGGACATGTTATCGTGCCCACTGCAAACGGTCCCTCCTATGACATGATGGGAGCAACACGCAAATGGCTGGTCGCCTCGCATACAGACCACCTTCGTGAAGCCTTCTACACACAGCTGACATTGACACCAACCTTCTGGTGGCTGCAGCAAGGGAGGATCTAAGAAGAGTTGGAGTAGCGGTTCTATTCCTGTGTGCACATAATGTCAAATATTGGTCATTGGCGCTCATCGTAGCAGTTGGCTGCCCTTTGCTGAACCTCCTAGATGCTGAATCTGTGGTTTGAAATTGCCTCCAAAGTCTATGAACTACAGAAGGACTCACATTTAGCCATCTGGCCACTTCTGTTTGACTTTGTTCTGCCTCTAGTCTCCCAATGGCTTCCTGTTCTCATAGTAATCATAGTTCTGCAGTCAAATGATGCATGGAGGTCATTGTTACGAATTGGCTATCTCAGATTTCTGATGTCACTATTAGAGTGAAATATGTGGGTTGCTCTCAAATATGGACTTTTATGCTCCTCGCAGGTGACGTATTCCGAGTGCAGTGCCAATTTGCATATTGCAGTTTTACTCAGCTACTCGTACTTGGCAACATAGTCAAATTTTACGTGGTTTGGCTTATTTTTGAGGGAGTTATGGCTATTTTTGTGATTTTTTCCTTATTTTATGGTAACCAGTGTATGCACAAGGTGCTCACAAAAAAACTTCTCCGATATATGAACTCCTAGCAGCCTATCTACTCAACCAGTACAAATGAAATTTCAGGCATTGCTATATGAAGGTATCCACTTGAGGCTGTGAGGATTTAAAACAATAGAGCTCTCTCAGTTACAGCTACAGTGAAAATATTTAAAAAAGGATTACTCACATTTTTCATGCATGAATTGATTAGCGCATTGAAAAGCATAAAGAGCATTGAAACAGTAACACATATGACGAAAATTGCTGACTTAAACATTTGCAGAGAGCATTATAAAAGACCCATGACAATACAAAGAGGAGGTTTAAAGTGTATTGATGTACTTTGCATAATTCACTGGGATGCACAGTAGTTTCACCAATCACAGAAGACCATGTGCAAAGTATTGCTTGTGGAAAACCTTTAATAATGGAGTGGGGAGATTGTTTCTTCAGTTAGATGTTGAAATGGGCTAGCAACATGACACTTACAGGGAAACAATGAGGGGAACTGATAAAGCTATTTTTGTAAACAAACAGAGCTTAGCTCATTAACTTTATAAACATTCCTGTTTCTGATATACCTTTGGATCTTCTTTTTTTTTTAATTCTTACCCCCCCCCCCATTAATTAACCAACATTAAATAAATGTTGAAGGGAGATAGCTGTAGTGTATTTGCTTTGTTCAACCACCTAATATGTAGGACCACCTAGTATATGGGAATACTACTGTGCTGCCACATTGTGTAAATTTGTAAGGAATAAAAAGAAAAATATCTCCTGAGAATAACAAGCAGAACTAAAAAATTAAATATTCTAGAAAAAAAATTAATTCACTAATTTCTGTCTTGAAAAACTAATGAATGATTCACATTATACATAGAATTTAATTCAAAATGAGATGCTTTAATTGATTAATTTGAGTTTATGAAAGTAGTTATGATAATGTTATTTGAACAAAGTCTTTTATGATTTTTAGTGAATAAGTGAATAAAAGTATGAATTATAAGACTCCTTTAGTGATTTTTTTTATTATAAGATGCTTTTAGGCTAGAAAATTTGTGTATAAAACTCTTAGGCAGAAATATATTGGGTTGGCAACTAAGTAATTGTGGATTTCACTCATAGATTGCTTCAGTTGAATTTTTAGGTTTGCAGACGTAGTACAAATGTAAAACACATTTTGTTATTTGATAGTTGGCAATTCAGCTGTGAATCAGTAAAAAATGTTTTTTGATCGGTTGCGTAGTTTTCGTTTGGCATTCGTTGAAAAGGGGAAAATCAAAAGGAACATTTTCGTCATATTTTGCTATTTTATTTCCGCAAAGGGAAAAACGCATCGCAAGCTCATAAAAAGTTATGTGCTGTTTATGGTGACGAAGCTTTAAAAGAACGGCAGTGTCAAAATTGGTTTGCCAAATTTCGCTCTGGTGATTTTTCATTCAAAGATGAAAAACGCTCTGGTCGTCCAGTTGATGACGACCTAATCAAAGTAATAATTGATTCGGATCGTCACACTACAACACATGAGATTGCAGAGAAGCTTCATGTATCACATACATGCATTGAAAATCACTTAAAACAACTCGGCTATGTTCAAAAACTCGATACATGGGTTCCTCACGAACAGAAAGAAACACATTTAACGCAGCACATTAACAGCTGCGATTTGCTAAAGAAACGTAATGAAAATGATCCATTTTTAAAACGACTGATAACTGGCGATGAAAAATGGGTTGTTTACAACAATATCAAGCGGAAAAGATCGTGGAGCATGCCAGGTGAACTAACTCAAACATCATCAAAAGCTGATATTCATCAAAAGAAGGTTTTGTTATCAGTTTGGTGGGATTACAAAGGAATTATCTACTTTGAACTCTTACCACCGAACCGAACGATCAATACTGATGCCTACATTGAGCAACTAACGAAATTAAACAATGCAGTTGAAGAAAAGCGGCCCAAATTGACAAATCGAAAAGGTGTTGTATTCCATCATGACAAGCCAAGGCTACACACATCTTTGGTCACTCGGCAAAAATTATTGGAGCTTGGTTGGGATGTTTTGCCACATCCGCCATATAGTCCTGACCTTGCACCATCTGATTACTTTTTGTTTCGATCTTTATAAAACTTGAATCGTTAAAAATTTCAATAATGATGATGATGTCAAATCGTACCTGATTCAGTTTTTTACTAATAAAAAACCAGAAGTTTTATGAACGTAAGATTATGATGCTGCCTGAAAGATGGCAAAAGGTCATTGATCAAAATGGGCAATACATTACAGAATAAAGTTATTTAGTTCCATGAAAAAATTGTCTTTGATTTTCTAAAAAAAATCCACAATTACTTAGTTGCCAACCCGATAGAATAGCTGTCTGTATGAGTTGTTAACATTATTAATTAAACTATCATACACATTAGTATGTCTGAGAAAATGTGGTCTAAAAATTAAATGTAGTAACAGATAAAATTTAACTGTATGCTTCAGGGATAAAAGGCATCACATCTAAATAAATAAAAAGAAAAAAAAATTAACTTTATGCCTAAAATGAAATCTGTAGGGTATAATCATGTGCATATAAAACATGAGGTTGATTTGTTTTTGGACCCATGGCCACTAAGTTTCTGGGTCAAAGGCTTTTAAAAATTACCAAAACGTTGGCAAAAAATCATAGATTTGGGTGGTGATTATTGTTCACACTAGCGTACAGCTTTTTTTTTTTTTTTTAACTTTATCAAGAACGTTTTTTAGTGGAAAACTTTTGTTACAAATATCTGGTTGTAACATACTGGGAATTTTATACAAAACAATACTGGGAACAATACAGAAAATCATAGATTTGGGTGGTGATTACTATCCACACTAACATACTGCTTTTATGTTTTTTTTTTTTTTTCCTTCTAATTTTATTAAGAATGTTTTTTGGTGGAAAACTTTATTGCAACCAGATATTTAATTGCTTAAACCCTCAGGAGCCAGAACTTATCACCAATCAGAAGAAAAAATTCTGGCATGTAGGGGAAAAAACATGATAAACAATAAAGAGTTTAGATTTTCAAAAAATTTGATGAACTTTATAAATGGCAATAGAACAATACTGGGAATTTTAGTTTAATGTTTTTGACTGTATTTCTGTTTTAATCTGCATTTTAATCTTTTGGCTGTATTTTTGTTTGTCTGTGTTGGGTGTCATGAGGCCGATTATTATCGGCCAGGAGAATTGCAGCTCATTTGTATATTACATTACATTATTCTCTATAAGTGAGGGCTACTTAAAGGCGATAAGCGCTGTAGCAGATTTAGCATTACCAGATGGACTTGCCAAAGCTGGATCCCTTATGGTCCAACCTGATTCCATTTTGCATAATATTAAAAAAATTATATATAATAAATTGAAAAATAGCAGAATATCCTTATATATTGATGCAGAAATGAATAAGAAGTGGGCTGTCCTGCTTAAAAAAAGAAATAAAATCCCCACTTACTTACCTCAGGCTGTTGGATTTACTTGGTTTTGTTTAACAACTGGCCATGATTATTTACAGCAATATTTACATTGGATTGGAGTCAAGGGTTTGGCTTGTTGCCATCTGTGTCATCAGGGTGATATGAATGATGACCACCTCAAGAACTGCCGTATTATTTTAAAGTTTATTACGAACAACTCTATGGAGGCTAATTTTTACCCTTACTGTTTTACACTCTCATCATTTTGTTGGACTGCTGGTCAACTAATGGCAGAAGTGTCAAAGATAGGCATAGGATAGGATTAAAAAAACAAACAAGATTTAATTGTTTTCTTCTGCCATAACTTATATAATATTTATTGATATCAGCCATAAATAATTATGCAACAATGGAAAAACAAAAATAAAAGTCTGGTCCGATATAGTTAAATCCACTTTCAATGATAAATAAAGGATATTCCCATACAAATTATTAAAGTTATTGAAAAATGAAGGAACTTAACACTGCCAAGTTAACATAATTCTCCCTTACCTCACAATGTTTAAAATTTGCAAGATATAAAATTTTGTACTTATAAAAATGCTTTGAATTTAAGTTTCTGACTTCTTAGTGCAGGGCAACTAAGTTTATTCAGTAGTGTATATTTATTATGCTTACTATGCTGATATAAAAATTTTACATCCTGAATGCCTTATGAGTGAACGAGAATCCAAAGGGTTAAATGAATAACAAAGTTAGTCTAATTAAGTACCAGGAAATTTCTTTCACGTATAGAAGATAAAATTTATTGTCTGTAAATTTTTTTTATATATAGCTTTTATATTATATATTTATGTATAGTTCCCACATTTTATGTATGTAAATTCGTGTATTTATAATTTTTTGTGCTATAATTGTTTGTTTTCATAAATTAATTTATGTGTTATGTCAACAGCTCACCTAACATTGCTAAACCTTTTCATTATGGCCATTTTCGATCAACAATCATTGGAAATTTTGTAGCCAATATATGTAATTATGTAGGACATGAAGTAACTAGAATGAATTATATTGGCGACTGGGGTGTTCAATATGGTATGTAAATATAGTTAAAATTAGTTAATGAATAAAGAGAAATAAAAAAAAGTATTATGTATCCATTTAATTATTGACTAAAAGTTATTTTCTTTAGGTATTCTTGCTGCTGGTTTTAGGAAATTTGGAAGTGAAGAAAAGCTCAGTGCAGATCCATTAACTCATTTGTTTGAGGTATTTATTTTATAGTTTGAATGATATAATTATTTTTTCCTTTTTTTTAATTTTCTGCGAATTAGTATATATCTGCAGGAATTTGCTATTAATATCTTAAATTTAGTTCAATATTTTTTAAGTATGTTGGTAATAAAAATAATCTTTATATACATAAAAATAATGATATTTCATTAGATATCCAGTCAGTCTGATTTATTTTTTCGTAGAATGAACAAAAGATAAACCTAATTATTCAATTCAAACTGATCAGTTTCTTCTGAATATGCATATATAATATAAGGTGCAGATATCATTGTGTGTGATGGAACTCCATTGTGTGTTCGACATAGTTTCTGTGCCTAGCCATATCTACTAAAATGTAAGATGAAATTTTACAACCCTATGTGGTACCCCTCATACTCCTCATATCGACTTTGGTCTGACATGTTATGCATGGCAGGCAAAATGATGGCTCTACAAGCAACTAGTTTAAAAACAAATTCTAGAAAAATCAGCTAATTAATTTATTAATATTTTTTTATCATTCTCATTTTAAAGAGAGTGAAACTATTTTATAACCTTTGAAACTTTTAAAACTATCACAGATGCATTTTTGGATGTCAGAATTTTAAAAGTTGTGTAAAAGGATGTGACAGTTCATATCACAGCAAAATTAAGAAAATCCACTTTTAAAATGAAAAGCTGAGAAAAATATGTATGAACGAATATGTACAAAATAAAGCAAAAAAAAAAATTTATAAATGGCATGACAAATTCCATTGTAGAGGGTTTTAAATATAGCAATCAGACCTTACTCTGTTGTTTATAGAGTAAAATGCAAAAGATTGGATTGGATTGGATTGGATTAGTTGGATTCCGGCAAGGCATACAAGGGTTATCTGCCAAGTAAGTTGGAAAAAAATGAAATTAATACAATAAAATGAGTACTAAATTCAAAGCTGTCTTTTTAAAAAAGAAAAGAAATTTCATTCGCAAAATAGCAAAAGTCTTCAAGCCTAATTCCTTTGCAAATAATTCTTTCTAGAGAGGGATAAATAAATAAAAGTGGCAAAATGTATATATAATGTATATATATGTATATATTGTGGGGTATATAATTACGTTATATCCTTAACCCTTCAGTTGTTACAAGATTAAGCAATTTTTTAATGTTTCCAAATGAAATTGCACAGTAGCTAAGGAAGAATGAGAATTTTCCCTTCTGTTTAAAGTCATCCAAAGTATTAAAAAGAAAAAAAACCCTGGAACGTTGCCTTTTTTTTTTATTATTTTAGGCTTATTATTCTTGTTTTAAGAGAGTGAAGAATTTGTTTTACTTTTGAAAATTTTAAAACTTAGAATTTTGGAATAATGGGTGAGAAATGGTCAAAAATTTGAGGGATTTTCAAAAAATCTGAGGAAAAAAAAATATGCAAATTAAAATATGCAAAGTGTAGTGCAAGCTTCATTTAAAAGATTTGTTACCGTTCTATGTGATGATGCAGATAAAAATTTGTAGTGTATTTGTTAAGCAAAGGTATGCAAGGAAAATTGGCAAAAACTCATTCAAGATTTAAATTCTAAATCAAATTTTGAAAAAATTACCACACACTTTGATTGTTTGAACAACTTATATTCCATATTTCATACTCTGTGACTATCCATATGCAGGCCCAGTCTTAGAGACACAGGGCCCCTAGGCACTTGACATTTGGGCTCCCCACCATTTCAAAGCTATTTTGGAAATTTAGCAAATTAAATGAACTAGTACAGAACATATAATTTTAATGAGTTTAATAAACTTCAGAATAATACAGTCTATGTTACTACAGTTATGTTATTCTATAAAATTATAGAATCATATGACAAACTTTCTTCTGTGCAAAAGAACAAGTGACATCATCATAGTCTGCATTATTTCTGACTTTATGTACATTACAGAGAGTGAATTGAGCCTAAAATTTAAAAATATTTATTATAATATTATTTTTGATAAAACTTCTTTGAAATTTTACCATCGGGGCCCCTAGGCTGGGGCCTTGTAGGCCTAGGCAGAAATCTGGCACTGTCTATATGTGTGCCATGAATTGTTGTTGTTATGTATGTACTGATTCTTCCATAGCAGTGTCCATGTAGAGCAAACCTGGTTGATGAATTTCTAGATTTCAATGCATGTCATTCTTTTTTTCTCATTTTTTAAAGTATAAGCATTTAATTTGTTATATAATTTCAGATTTTACAATATTAAGTGCAAGTCAGTCACCTACTATTTAAGGATACGTCAAAACTGTTTAGTTATTATTTATGCAATTTTTTTCAAATATTAAAAAGTAACTACACATTTTATGCCATCTACGTTAATTTTGTGTTTTAATCATAAATATCAAAATTGAGGTAATTTTTCCACTTGTTGCTTTTTCTACCCTAGTATATGTTTTAATTTTTATATTTCACAAATATATTTGAATTATGGTATGTTCTGCTTTTTAGTTTGTGCATTGTCAAAAAATATTTTAGGTGTATAAGGAAGCAAATGCAAGAATATCAGATGATAAGGAATTCGATGAAGAAGCAAGAAACTATTTTAAACTAATGGAAGAAGGTAAATATATGATTTGTAAGCAGCTATAAAATTTAGACAAAGTTTGTCTGAAGATAGTTACTAATTTATAGAAGTAAAAGTCATATTCCTCGATGTATTTTAAGACAAAACGAGAATCATCTATCTTGCTGCATTGTTGTTGTTAGTTTATATTAAGAAAAATAGTAATTGACATTCTAATACTTAAAATTGCTTATATCAGTCACCAGAAACCTAATATTTTTATGCCATAGAGAAATTAATAATGATATATAAATGTATTTTTATCTAAATGAAGGTTACTTTATAAATATATTCATCTTATTGTTTTAATCGTTTCTTAAAGTTTTGAGAATTTTGTTTCATATACTTTTTCTAAAAGCTCACTTGTAATTTGCTTTATATAGCATAGGTTAAGTTTTTTTTTTTTTTAACATATTGAATCAAATAATATTTTTCCATTTTTTGCTTGCTTGATTGCTGCTTTTCAGCTGCCTGAAGTACTCCTTTTTTATGTTAACAAGTATGGAATTTAATTGTTAGCTTAGCAAGTTATGAACATAGTTGACTAAGTTTTTATGCTTGTATGTACTAAACTCTATGAACTTAATTGTTGTATCCCATGAAATGTGAATAAATTATGTATCTTCAATCCTGAGGTGCAAATAGTTTGCAGTAGTTTCTTGTAAAAATACACAAGCTTGCAAAATTTAGGTTCTTTCATGTTTTTTAACACTCAATTATTGATTCGTATATGTATTTTTAGTGCTGTATCTGAAAATGACATTCATTTTCTCCCATCACATTAGACCTTTTCAGAAGTGGCAGCCATCATAGTAGTAGTTCATTTTCTTGATATCTCATTTGCATTTCGTTGATATATTGATGAAATCTATCACTCAACTTTTCACTAGCAATACCCAGATTTTCAGGAAAATAATCTAGCTGTAAATTTATTAAGTGAACCTTTAAGATCATGGAACATTCTAAATTTTTGTACTTCTGCAGCATTTTTTAATGATTGATTTAAAGCCTGGATCTTTCTTATTGTATAGAAACTTGCTTACTTTAAAGACTTGCCAAGGTTTCCTTTTCCATAACTTCCATTTGTCTCTAGAAATTACCGTCTTTGAGAAATTTTCTTATGTCAGCATCAGTAAAGACGCGCTGTTTTAGTTTGGCAATTGGTAAGGCTGGAAATTTGTCACAGAGGATTTAGGACCTTTGTTTAGTAAGGCTTTGACACATTGCTTCATCAAGATCTTCAATTCTAACTTCATATGCAGAGGTGCTTCATCAAGATCTTCAATTCTAACTTCATATGGAGAGGTAGAAGGAGAACTTTGTTCCATCTAGTCTAGGAGAACTTTTCAGAGCACATTTTTGTTAACATTCAATTAATTTCTAATGAAGCCCTTTTTGGAGTCTTTCTTTATACAGTGATTTTCACTGTCTCTGCTTTCCCATTCAATGAAAAGCAGGAAAACTTTATGTAACTTCCTTGCTGCCCCAGGGGTATCCATATTTGCTGTGCATAATCAACTTATGATTCGTCATATTTAATTTTATCGAGAATGAACTCCAAATCTTCATGATACTCTTTGAAATGGACTGAAAGTCTGACAGGTATTGTTGTATACGGATTCGTATTGTAAAGAAGAACAACTTTGAAGCATCTTTTGAAAGAATCTATGAACAAGTCTCCAGTCACTACTTTCATATGGAATTTTAAATTGATTCAAAATTCAAAAGTTCACGCATGTTAGTGCAGAAGGCAAAGTTTCCTTCTTCAGAAAAATATGGAAAGGAATCCTTTTCTGTGTACCTGAACCAGAAAAATAAAGTGGCAGCTGTGAGCATGTTCTTCTCTTTAAACCTCAAATCAAGCTATTGTGAATTTTCTTTGATCAGATGCAAGTTTTTGAACCAAGAGCTCTGGTGCACATATCACCAAATTCATATTTCTCAATGTAAGATGTTTTGCAATAAGAATGCTTAGTATAACCAAAAAATTGGATTAATCACTAAAAAAATGCATGAGATTCAATTATTAAAAGTTAAAAAACACTGCCAATGCAGGTTTGTGATATTTATGAAATACTTAAAGCATATGAATAGAGAGTAAGTCAAAAATCTGTATAAATAATTATTAATAATGAGTGTTTTTATTTCCTTTATTACTCAAGTTTTGATAGGGAAATTTATGTGGTGTTTTTTCAATGTACATTATTTATGTCATTTTGTAATAAGTAAAAACTGGGGTGTGAACATTTATGTTTAAACATTTATGTTTACACAACTGCTTCAATTAATACAAAGTGTATTTAATAGCTTACAAGCAGCTTATCATTATCACTTTTTAGACCAGAGTTAGTGTTAAAAAGACATTTTTATGGATCTAATTTACCATACATTTTGTTAGTTGTTAATTTATTATGTGAGTTCTGTTTGCATGGGAAAGGACTTTATAAAGAAAACTGGCTCATGTTCATGTAACATATGGAGAAAATTATTGAAACCTTTTAAAAATTATCACATTTCCCCATGTATGCTCTTGTGGTGTAATTGGTTCTACATCTAGCTAGCAAATAAATAAATTTGTTAAAACTGACAGATTAAAGATGACAGATGTAAGGTTATGTAAATGCATTTTACCAGGAAAATTCTTCAGATCAACAAGTAGTAAAATAGCATATAAGTTTATGTTATTGCAGTTCAAAGAAAGATATTTTTAATGTATTAAATTTAGAAAGGAACAAAGTATCTAGCGAAAGCAAAAATGAAAAAATGACTACATTTTATGATTGTTCGAATATGCAGGAATCAAGGAAGTGGAGTCTATGATCCTAAAATAAAATTCTTTCACTCAAAGATGCGTTGCATCAGAAATAGAAATGGTTTCTGGCACTATAAGTAAAATCATTTGGAAAGATTCGAAGTTAAAAAAGGTGTTTAAACCTTAAAAGTTCATGTGCTTTTCCCGCAGCATATTGCAGAAAGAGAAACATATTGTATAAATGAAAATGAATATGAAAGCACCTGGCTGCTAAGAAATAAAAATTTATTGTAACCCTCTGAGGCATTGGTATATTTAAGTGGCATAATAAAAAAAAAGATTAATTTTCTGGTGCTCAGCTGATGAAAATAACCATACAAAATAGCTTTGTCTATGTAGAGTTCCCAGTGGGATTTAGATAATTGCATGGTTTTTGTATAATGGCAGATTAAAACTTAAAATAGTTTCAGATAAGGTTAAAATTAATTTACTGTAATATTAACAGAATATTTTAGAAGAAATTTTTGAAAAAGAAATTCCAGTTTTATACAGAAAGAGCACTAATAAATTTGAGCTTTATATAGAAAAAGCTTCTAGCAACATGCCTAAGTCATCTGCCGCTTATTTATCAAAGAAAGAATCAGAAACAGGAATAAAAGGTATCCCATTTAATAAAGTACCTGTAAAATAACCTGGCGCTTCACTGATGAAGACAGCGTCAAAGAACACCAAACATACTTTAAAAAATCACCCAGGAAGAGTGGTATACAACTGATTTCATGATGCTTAGAAAAAGTTCACTTTTGCGGAATATTCAAGCTACATCTTTGGCCAAAAATCAAGGCTATAAGGTAGAAGCAAACTGCTGCAAAAATACGTCTTTTATGCATAAAAATTATCAAAATTGTTTTCATAAAGTGCAAGCGACCTTCTGTAGTCTTTTCCAAGCTGGCAATTATTTATGTATTTGACAAAAAGATGTTAATATATTTGCATCAACTAGAATTTTTAATACACTAATTTCTTTTGTTCCTATTGTCTGGAAGTGACAATGGACATGCACACATTGTCTAACTGGCATGTGCTGCCTCTTTCCCAACATACACCCACACATAATGTTTGAAAAGGGGAAGCTATGAGTATGACATATATAGATTATCCAGCTAGAAAAGGAAGAAGAATGATATTATTTTAATTAAATTTGTGTATTTATTTGTGCTTTATGACAAATGCTACAGTGGTGGCAAAAAGTAGTATGCTTATACTGGATTAAATGTGTTCCAGTAAAGTGTAAATGTTTCATTAGAAAAGGTAAGAGTTGTTTTGTTCAATTTATTTTCTTGGAAAAGGAAGTTTAATCATAACAGAAATGGTGGAAGCCGAACTTGCAAAATATAAGAAAGAAAGAAAATCATTCATTCAGCCATAACTAAAGTAACAAGTTCTATTGAATCTTTACTTGTTTCTGGGAATATTGAAGATCTAGAAGAACAAGTAGAAGCTTTAAAGTAAAAGCTGTTTCTTTGAAAGATTTAGATATAAAAATTAAAGGGACATAAATGACATTGAAACTGAAATTGCTCTGGAATACAAGGAAAAAAATTGCAAAATGAAATTTCAGAGGTACAAAATTAGTAAAAAAATGTTAACTATTTGCTAATTTCTAATAATTCTTATGATAATAGTAATATGTCTGTTGTTTTCTAATGTTATTAATGAAGCTCTAATTATGTTAAACTGTCAAAAATTGTAGTTGATAAATTTCAGAGTAATGGCAAACATTTAATATTGCTATTGGTATGGCAATAAATAAAATGAAAATCTATCTGAAATTGATAAGTTTAATTATTTGTTTAGTTTATTAGGTGTGTCAGCTTTAAAAGCTGATGTATTGTGCATTAGCACATAAGGCATATTAAATACGATTCCTCTGTTTAGAGCAGTTTTCATCAAAGAATCATAAGTCAAAATAACTATGAAATCTTTATTTTCCAAGCATGAGAATTTTGCTTAACTTAGGTAAAACACAAAGTATCAATCCATTAAAAATTGAAGTATTGAAAAGAATAACTTACATAGAATCATCATCAGTCCTAAATATCAGGCTTGCCTATTTAGGCAATAAAAAAGATTTTACTTTGACACAGTACCTGAGAAATACAAAGCATTAACTGAATTAGACCTTTGGCCCAGGTACAAGTAGCTAAGGGGAGAATCAAATGCCTTCACCTTCGCTTTCTCTCGCCAATATATATATATATATATGTCTTGGCACGTGTTCTTTTTTTTTTTTTTATGCTTTTGAGTTTCATTATGCAAAAATACCTAAATTTATGCTAACAAAAGCTGTTGAAGAATTTTCATTATCCCCCAAGAATTATGATGAAGTACTTAAAATTCTTAAAGAAGGATTGAGTCAGGAAGTTCTTATTAATTCATACATGCATAAACTGTTAAATTTACAACCCATTTGAAGTTTGAGTGCAATCTATACTTTGAGAGAATTATATGAATAATGAACAAGTAAGAAAGCTGAATTCATTAGAAATCAAAACTGGATCATACGGACGTTTACTTTAGCCTTTATAAATGAAATATATTCTTAGAGATATGGCACTCAATTTAGCTCATCAGAAAGCAAATAGTGAAAATTTTTATGTGAATAATCTCAAGAATTTCTTAAAGCTGAAAATTGAAAGTAGTAAGAAAACTTTTTAAAAGTTATCTTGCTATAAGAGTTACACAAATTTGCATGAAAAACATTATTTCTTCTAATGAAGTTACTTCCACATTCGTAATTATTTCAAGTCCAATACGACTGTTGCTGTCAGTTGCTGCAATGTAAACGAAATTGCAGCTGTTCGACTTTTTCCTTATCTGCTGTGTAGAAGTGAAGATTATGTTTCGGAAAAATGTGTGTATCACCGGAAGTAAGAAAAAAGAGCGTAAAAGATTCTAATCTGTGCTTTCTTTGTTTTGAAAGGAACTGCTGAACAAGAAAATGTCTTTCTCAATGGAAATGTTTAAAATGTAGTTCTAATTATCATAATAGATTTCCTTGTACAGCCATGTAGTAAGATTTAATGCTGTTTTGAATGGAATGATACATCATACAATCAGATAATTTTCACAAGATTGGGAAAAACATCTACCATACCTACTTTAGGCCTACCAAGACATCTCTATGATTGTTGTTAACCTGTTCCAGGTGCTTTGTGGAAAATGTCCTAATGGATCATTATCTATCTTGAAAATGTCACGGGCTGATGAAACCCTATTCCCTATAGACAGTTAAGCTCAGTAACTGATTATCTGAAATGACCTGAAAATGAAGTTAGAAAACGCTGTTGAAAATGCAGAACTTACAGTTGTTGGCAAGCAACAAGCTTATGCATTCAACCATAAATGGAAATCTCATCATAAAGAATTTAAGGAAAGTTACAGAGTCACAGTATTAATCCCTGACAATGGAAACAAAGCTTATGCAAGATGGACTGGACCCATTGCAATCATAAAAAAACATGTTACTGATTACAGTTACATAGTGCAAATGTTTGATAATACTTCAAAGCACATTTACATAAATAAGATGTGAAGGTTCAAGACTGCTCCAAATAATGATGGTGTGTTATATGATGCAGATATTGATTTCAGAATTGTTGAAAATATTACTGCCCACCACAATCTAGAAAATGAAACCATCAGTTTTTACTTTGGATTTTCATACAAATGCACCCCTACATTAAGCACATGATATTCCACACCAGAAATTATGTTCGCCTTTTCTGTACAACAGGATGGAAATCAAACTTCACACTTAAAGAATTAAGAGCACTGTAACAACGATAATTTTTTCTGGGCTTGATATCTGCTTGAACTAATTACAGTGAATAGACACATTCTTACAATATACACTTAAATTAGCATAAACATTTTATTTTGATCATGTATACAAAAATGGAAACACAACTGAATGTTACGGCTTTAGAACACAGCTATACGAGGGGGGAAACTCTGAAACTCGCACTGCTGAAACAAAATCATAGAAACTTTGTTCTTTAAAAGTTGAAATAAATTATTTTTAGTGTTTTATGAATAATAGCAACATCCTCTTTCAGCTGGCCATAACACAGTGGATGTCAAAACAAGGCCATTTGCAGTGCTTCAAAATACTGCTCTCCAAATTTTAACTTGTCTTTTACCATTTACTTAGATACGTTATCATACACCATAGGAGCTTGAAAGATACCTCAGAAAGTTAAAATGAAAAACACCCAATAGCCTTCCCTAGCAAAAATGTTGACTGAGATGCTAGAAAAATATGCTGTTATTGTTGCCCTAGAAATTTGAATTTATTTATTTGGTTCTGAAACATCGTGAATAACAACAATCTTCCCAACTTACTCACAGAATTCTTGTTTGCAATGGTGGTGTTTAGCATTACGGTAGTTTCATGCAGTACAGCAGGATCATCAACTTTAGAAGCATTATGAACATTTTGACTCTTTCATTCGAACATTTTTTTTAAACAGCTAAAATGCTAGACTTCAATAAAATATATCTAATACTATGTAATATGATTATTATTAGCTATGGTTTAGTAAAGTATGATGAGCATAATGCTATTGATTAATTCACATTATTTTATTTATGTACTTAAGATAACCTTAAAAGATTTGGGTTTAAGGAAAAGAACTTAATAAAAATGATTTTCATTAAAAATTTTATTTATGTGTGTTTCTTTAACTATATTTTGCTGAAGTATAGTTAGTCCGCCACCTTTAGAAGAAAAGATGTACTATTAATTGTGAATTATTTGGTATTTGTTGAAAGTGTAATTAAAATTTAATAATTTTTGTTCTTATTGCATTCATAGATGTTTTTAAATTTTGAGTGGAAATGGAAAAGTTAATTCATTGTTATATGTTATCAATGAGTAACATTATTGAATTTATATTGAAATAATTTTAATTGAAATTAATAAAAACTGGTTAATTAATCTTGAAAATTTCATGATTATTAGAGTTTTCAGTTTTGAGAAATGTTTGCATATGGATTTGATAGGTCTGTGAAAGATTCAATCAAATCTTTTAGGGGAAGTGTCAGGAGCCAATGATATACATGTGTACTTACGTGTGATTGCTGCTCCCTGTCTCTGTCCTAGTAGACACCCACACACAATTCCTGAGATGAGAAAACTATGAATGTGATGGATGTCCATTATGCAACCTGAAAAGCTAGAAGAATGATTATTATTTTAATTAAATGGGCATACTACATAGATATATGTTTACCTTGTTTGTGCTGTAAACTGTAAATAATATGTGTCCTGTCCTACATACATCTCAGTTATGAGCCCACATTGCATAAGTTACTGAGAAAGAAACCACATGTATGATGAACCTGTATAATTGGGTGTTTTTTATTTCCATTTTAATGTTTTTAACATGCATTTTAATGTATTTGTATAAGTTATAAAATAGCTTTATCATTCATCTGAATTTCAGGTGATTCTGAGGTTTTATCATTGTGGAGAAAACTGCGAGACTTAAGCCTAAAAGAAATGAAAGCAACTTACCATGTAGGGTATTTATTTAAATTATGTGTCATTTCTTCTGAAATGAAATTTGATTTCAGTTTAAAACTGTGTTACTATATGAGATTTTTATTGAATTATGTATTGATAATTTATATAATTAATAAATGTCTTAATATTTATTTTAAGGCTATGTGCTGTTGAGTGTTTTTATGTTTTCATCATTTTTCTATATTATTTATTTATGTGAGGATCCTTTATATTCATATTCTGCACTATTCTATTATTTTTCTCTAATTATTTAATTTATGTGAAAGATACCTTCTTATTTCTTAATAAGATATATTTCTTTTTAGAGACTGAACATTAATTTTGATGCTATCCATAGTGAGTCCATGTATGCAGAAAATGTCAAAGAAATATTTGATGATTTACAGAAAAAAAAATTAGTTACTTGTGATGAGTAAGAGAAATTATGTTTTTCTCTATTTAATGGTTTTACAAAAAGTGTTGCTGAATATAAAACTTTATTTATTTGACATTTTGCTATAATTAATTTGACATATTTAAAATTAAAAGTAATTACTTTCTAAACATTCAATGGAAAGCATTTTAATACTTCATCTAAAAAAAATAAATTGTTTTGAATATTTTGCAACAAATTTGCGATTTTCTGTAAGAATTTAAAAGTGTGCCAAATATAAGAGGAATGAATTGAATTAAGTTAATAATACATAAATATTAAATATAACTTCCAAGCTTTAATTTTGAATGGCAGTAAAATCCATGAGATTGTATTTCCTTTTTGCTTGAATGCATTGATTGTTGTTTTATTCCAGGAATGGTTGTATAGAAATAGTAGTACCTAAACAGAATGGTGAACAAGAAACTGTGGTTTTGAGAAAAAGTGATGGTACTTCACTTTATTTATCAAGGTTAGATAAAGTTGGAATATATATTCTTTTCTTAAAACTCATTTACTCTGTTATACTTGTTGTTTTTATGTATAGAATTAGGCTGAATTTTTCTTTTATAACATTTTACTGCTTGTTCTGATTTCATATGTAGATGTGTCTTAGGTTTTAAAAACTTAATTTGTAAGATTTTTATTTTTTTAATAGGGATATAGCTGCTGCCATTGACAGGATGAAAAACTATCATTTTGATTCTTTATATTATGTGGTAAGAACATTTCACTTTGCATACTTTTGTCCAATAGTAATTGGACAAAAGTATTACTATTGGGGAATACTGATTACTTTCATTTATATTGTTATTTTCAAAATTATCAACAACTGTGTATCTTTAGTTTATTGTTTACTTAAAATTTAACTCTACCATAAATTTCATAAAATTTTGCAATTTATCTTCTATTTTTTAAAAAAGTGGTTAATGATGTTTTACCTTTTATCAGATAAATATTTTAAAATATGATAACACTTTTTAATAGTATAACAGTTCTCATATGTTTTTAAAAAAATTGCAAATATTTTGTTAAATTTTGTTGTCACATGTTGCTTTTTTTGTATCTGTATCTTTTCAAGTTTATTTTTTTAAGCGCAGGTGGATTCAAGCCAAACCAAACATTTCACCTTCTTGAAAAATATATTAACTTCTATGGGATACTCATGGGCAAGGTGTGTTCACTTTGTTTTAAGATAGCTGTATTCTGTTTAATAAATTCTGTTTTTAATAAATCTGTAATATTTTTTAAGATGGCATGCAGGCATTTAAATTTTTAGTGCATAGACATTTTCAGTACTGCAGTTTTAGAAATTATTTTAATTATTATAAAATATCTCAAAAATGAGTAATTTTTTATAAAGTTGTAAAAAAGAGGTAATGAGAAAAGGATATGTAGTGATTATATTAATATACTGTGAAGGTTTTACAAAACAGTGTGTTCTAAATGTGCATGATTAACTTTGATATATTCAACTTGTTTGTCAAGGTGGGGTACTGAATTGTTTAATTAACAGTATCTGCAGACAACAGTATGTTCTCTTCTAAGTTTTGCAGTCAAAAGCTGTCTTTAATTTGGTTAATATAATATTGCCTGAAATAGAATTGTTTCCTTTCATCAAATTCAGCGGTTGCTTCATAATGCATTTTAGTAAAGTTTTGAGTTAACAGTTTCTTTTTAAATGGAAGCTCGAAAATTACCTTCTCATTTAGGACATGTATCAGTTTTCTGTGTGGTTTATAAATTTATAATATCTGATGTTTGGGTGGTTTACCTATAGATAAGTGTTCAAGGTGAAAAAGGTGAATCAATAAACCAAATGTTAAATGAAAATAAATGAATTACCAGAAAATTTTCGGCACAATTAAGTGAGATAAACTGGGGTGTTTTCATGAGCCCATGGTACACTTGGTTTATCAGCTGCTAGTGAAAGAGCAATTCTATACAGAAAATAATCTCATTAATTTTCTAATAAATATTTTATCTCCCTTTCTATTGTTGTCTGGGTATTTAATTACTGCTGAGATGCTTTTTGATAGCATATGATCCATCAGCTTAACTTTGCTCACTGTAAAAAAAAAAAATAAGAGAAAAATCTACTGTAGATTTATTATTGTTTTTATTACGTAATCAAGACTTACACAGAAGAGTGGTTTAAATCGTATAAGTTTGAATATTTGATTTTCTTCATGAAATTCGTTTTTTGACAATCTTGTGTTGACTCTTGGCAAATGTACTAGCAGCGTAATTGTATGTGTGGGTTTCTCTTATGTGTAATGAAAATATGAACCAGTTTCCATTTGAAAGTCCTTAACAAAGGCATGCTTGCTTCACCATAGGCAAATCGTTTTCATGTGCTGTAAACATATCATTTAACCAGTCGAATGCATGTTATTACAAAAAAGCCAGAAAAATAATATAATTATAACTAAAGAAATAATATGAAATATGTAATTAATATGATAGTCTCATCATATTTCAAATCTTTGCTTAAATGATACTTTTTCTGCACACTGTTACTTTGTGTTTACATATTTTACAAAATGTTAATGATTTAATAAAGCATCAAAACTGCAGAAAGTGACTTCTTAATTACACATTTTCCAGCTACGGGTTAAAAAAAAAAAAAAGATATATTTAATCAGGGTTAAAGAGAAAGGCTAAGTCATTCTTTTTTGTGATCCCTCACCAACATGATCCTCGCAGGGGCATTTAGCGGAAAATAGTCTGACATCACTATCGGGCATCAATTCTGATTTCATGCATTTAAAACTGTAGTTCTCTTCTACTGTGAGATGATATTTTAGTGATGTAGACATTCCGAATTAATTTTAATCATATATAATTGTTTTCTACTAATGTAAATATTTAAAAAAATTTCAATCTATAATTTCAGTCAGTTTTCCTTTTAAATTCTATGTTGCAAAGTTCATTTATGTAATATGTCTTTTTACACTACAGCAAAGTCCCAAATCCTCATGGAAATGAGAAAGGAAGAGATATTGTATTTCATGTTTTCAAAATTTTGAAAGCAACCTTAAACTAGCATAGTTTTGAACATTTATGGCAATTCTTTCTTATTGCTGCTAAAAAAGAGAAACTTAATATTTGGTTTTCCTTGAAATCGATAGACGTTATTCAAACTTTAATCTAAGGTTACTTTTTTTGCCTAATTAGAACTTTTACATTAGCATGTTTCTTTTCTGATTTGATATAATAGCAGACATTTTTTAAATACATGCATTATATTTAAATAAATGCAATATGCGAGGTCATTGTCTTAAGTTTGATAAAACAACTTTACTCAGAGTATCTAAAGAGAATTATATAATTTTTCAAAAGAGAATGCTAAAGGAGGCAGGCCCTTTCTTATGAGAAATTACTTTGATGTTTTATACTATTAGAAATTATTTAAAATGCTCAACAGTTTTTTTTTTTTTTTTTTTTTTTTTTTTTTTTTTTTTTTTTTTTTAAGTTTTGCTGTTTTAAAATTTTGATATTTGAATTTCTGATACAAGCTTATTTCTAGATGTTTTTAAAGGATAGTTTGCCTTTGAAGAAAGAATGGGTACATCAGAGAATGCAAAAATTTACAACAAACATTTTCTATTCAGTTATTATCAAAATGACATGAAAAATTGCTTGCTTGGATTGCTGCAAAAGGTACTGCTAAAGTTTAATGCTGTGCTAAAAGTAAATTTGCTATGCACAGTAGTAAAAATAACACCAAGAATTGGTGGCAAGAAAGAAGAAAAATAATTCAGAGTGTTTTTGAAAGACTACATGAATTAAATCTGCAGAAAATTCATTTTGAGACCGACCATGAGAATGAAGATGTCAATAATAAGTAAATGTGACTGATCTTAAAATAGAACTTATAAATGACAATGAAAATATCCTTGAATACCCTAATTGTAAAGATAAACAAGAATGCATCAATAATTTGAAGAAAAAATAATATTCTTATAAAATTATATTGAAAAAGGGGAAAAAAAGAAAAAATTTAGAATATTTGATCAGTGGCAAAAAAGGTGATCTCGATTTAAAATTTTTGCATCAGGAAACCAAAAATTAAAATTTTCAAAACTTAAAAAACAAAGCTATAAGAGCATTTTAGATAATTTATATTTGTATAAAATTATTTTAGCCCCCTTTTAAAAGATAGAGATGTGAGTATAAGTTAGAAAATTATTTAAAAAATATCTTTCATTATATTGCATTGGAAGAGAAACAACCCAATGTAAAATTTATAATTAAGAAAAAATTAACGTTAGATTAGCAGAAATTTTGAATAAAGCTGTCGATTTCAAGAGCAACCAAAAATAAATTCTTTAGCATCAGGGGGAAAAAAATTGCCGTATGTGCTTAAAACTAAGTCTATCTAAGGTTGCTTTTTACCTAACATTAAAAAGCTGTTATTATAGTTACATTAGGAGCAGTAGTAGAATTCTCCCAGTTAATATGCAAGTGAAGCAGTGATTATGCCTCATTTGCATACTGCATGTGCATTAAAAAAAAAAAGAAGAAAGAAAGAAAACTGGAAGTTTTACAAAAACAAAACTTAAAAATGTAGCAAATTTTATCTATTATTTTAAAATTAATGAGTAAGTATTATTAACTCTTTTAATGTTCAGTGTAAAATGCACACAGCACCGCATTCTGTGTCAACATGACTATATCATTAGTTCTCACTTGTGTCAGGGGGGAAAGCTCTATGAGATAGCCTTTCTCTTCTAATCCCTGTATTTAATTGAGTAAATTATAGGATTATTTGCAGATCCTCCTCTCTATTTTTATATATTTAAACTGTTTAGGCAAGGATTTTTTTTTAAATCTTTTGTTGATAAAGTTTATATGAAGGTAGTGTTCTTAAAACTAAGGTATATATGCATTGTTTTGTCAAAAATAGCATTAATTCTCTTTTTTACAGTAACATTTATCATATTCCATTTGGTCGGATTTTGAAATTCAGCACTCGCAAAGGAAGTGTTGTTTTTCTTCATGATATTTTAAATGAAGCAAAAGAAAGGACTTTAGAGAGTATGAAAAATTCTCCAAGTAGGTTAAAAGTTGTAATATTTTGACAGCTTGCATTTTCAACTTGCATAGTATTAATGATCTCAGTTTTGTGTTTTATTTCTTATTAATTTTGATTATTCATAAATGAGAAAATGTGTACATAAAATTACAAATAACTAGAATCATGTTCCTTTTGGATTAATCTATTAATTGACATGACTTTTGAATCTTTTATTACTTTTGAACTTAAATCTGAGAAACTTGTCTGTTCTCTCTTTTACTATCAATTCGTAAAGCCATCATACATGTAATCGCTTTTTTCATTTAAAAAATAGTGATTGTTTCATTTTAAGGTGTTGTGAGTTGGCTAATAGCATGTTGTAAAAAAATGTATACTTCATTTTCTTCTCTCAAAGCAAAATTATTGAAATAAATGAGGCAAGAAGTATGAATTAAATGTAGAAAAGTAATCTGAGGAAATGAAAAATTTTCTTTCTATTAACTTCTCTTTCTCTGCCCTTCTTGAATAAATTTGTAAATATACACATTTATATCAATCAGAAAAAGCAGTATTTGTTGGGAAACTCATATGCATCAAATTAGAACAGTTTCCTTGTCTGACCATCCATAGTTATAGACAGTTTTGAATTTTTGTGAAGTGGTTGCCTTAAAGAACATAGCTATTGGTGATTGCCTGTACTATTATTAAATTGCAAAGGGTGTTTGCACATTTTAATACAATTTTGGGGCCATTTAATTCATTTTCAAGATTAAAAGTTTAAATATTCAGTCTGCTAACCTTTTTATGCACTAGACTTTTTCTGGAGTCTGTATCATTATTTCCATGATAGAAACACTTTTCATAAAATTTGCAAGGGTATTGTTTTCTATTCCTTTTCCACTACTATCCAGAGTCTGAGAGATCAAAGGCACAGTAGTCCATATCCATGCAAGAATACAGTGAAAATTTATGTATGCAATATGGTGTTAATTTTTTCAAGGAGTGCAGTACTACTTTTCAAAATATAACTTGTTGCTTTTTCTTGAGGAAGTCTTTCTCTTTGAAAGTCATTGGAATAAAGATGTGTAATTTCTTATTTAAATATTGGATGTAAAACTTTCTCTTGATAGTATGTTGAGTTGATTTTAACATCTTTTTCTACTCTTTTTATTTTTAATTTTCCTTTGCTAGAGAATCCTGCGGCAATCATAAACCTCTTACTGAAACTTTCTTTTCATTGTTGAAACAGATTTGTACATTTTTTCCCTTTATTTTTAATAATAAATAGACCTTTATTTTGTTGCATTCATTTAGGTAAACCCATGCATCTTTGAGAGTCACACTATACTTCATATATCTCCTGCTAAGTCGTTTTCATACAGAGTTTTAAAAGTTGTTCTGCACTGAGCCACTTGCATCGGCAAAACCTGGGGGAACATTATGTTTTTTTAAGTTGTAAATCTTGATTTATTATTGTTGCAGATATATTTAAAGACTTTACGACTGATTTTTCTGTTGTTATCAACGATTTAACTTTAGAACCATTAGAAAAATACATACCTTTTTCAGGTATTTTTTTAAGTCTTCTTCCCATGTGGAAGTAATGACTCATGGTTTGCTCTTTCGAACTAATAATGTTGCTTATTTTACAGTTAGAAATTTTAATACCATGCAATTAATGATGTTCTAGAATTATGGAATAGGAATATTTCTTTTTGGAAAGCATAAAAATATTCCTCTCAATCCACAGTTTGTTTACATGCACCATTTTGAAAAAAGAATAAATTTTAAAATGGCAAACGAAATTTCTCATCTGAAATAATAAGTTGTTATCAGAAAGTTTTATTCTAAAACTTTTTTTAATTCTTTATCAAAATTGTTCTGAAAATGAGTAAACGCCGTCTGTATGCTCTCAGAAATACTGCTAAGGATCTGAATTATTTTTTGTCATATCTAATGCTAGACATTTTGAAATGAAACCTAACATTTATTTAACAGAAGTCCTGAAGCTTCATTATTATGCAGAGTTGTACTGAAATCACCACATGGCAAAGCAAGCTTTAATATATACATATATATTTCTTATGGCTATTATGAAGTTAGTTCACTCAACAGTTATGAAAAATGCTCATTCTGCTTGAAATAAGAGCAGGTATAACTCCATAAGTATGAAGTTATGACGTTTTGAATGATGCATATTTGTCATCTGTTACACATGCTGTCCATTAAACTGTTGATGAGAGTTGTACCATTTGTCACTCTAGGTGATTATGAGTTCCTAAATAATTTGAGAAGGGTTCAGTCTTTTAAGTAGTATGCCTGCTCAATGCATCTCAGGCAGGCTGTATAGGTTATTTATGTCCAGTGAATGTGCAGACCCTGTAATGTGCTCAGTATCTTCTGCTGATAGTGTGCTAGACATTTGAGGTATCCTGTATGGACTGGCATTGTCATCTATAAACAGAAAGTCTGGACCAACTGTACTGTGGAAAAGGCAGACATAATGGAGAATTTTAGTGCATAATCAATCTAATGTCACTGCCTCCATCAAAGAAGAATAAGAAGAGGAGATGTGAAAAGGAGATTTGCCATTGTGCATGGTATCTGCCCACACAATCACTCCTCAGCCATTGGGAGCAGTTTCTTACGCATTCTAACTATCATAATAAGTTTCTTTCTCCCTCTTCACCATATCTGGTGCCCAGAATCACTGTTGATGGTGAAGCTACATTCATCAGAAAACATGACACTGGACCCTTCTGAGCCCAATGAATGTACTCCTTACACCAACGTATCTTTTTAGTGCAGGTGTGCTATTAGAAAAATGCATGCAATAAGCTCCTGTGCAATATATTTATTCATTGAGAAACTTTTTTTACAGATATGTGAATGCTGTTGGTAAAGTCTGTGGCTATCTGGACAGGAGTAGCATTTCCATTTTTTTCATTACTGAGGTAGCATATCTATTCTCTTGAAGTATGTTGGTCTATATATGGCCTTCGGCATGCTTCCATACTGCGTTTCCACGTTCAGCAGCCTTCTGTAACTGCAAGATAACAATCTTTGACATGCTTATTGCTGTGGCAGCCAAAGACATTTTACCCTACTTTAAGACATCTAACTGCTTGATTTTAATCGCTCATACTCAGATGATTTTTCCAGACATCTTACACTCACTACCTGCCATCAGAAATGAAAATTTACTGCAATATTTTCAGAAATTGGCAGCATGTTCCCCCCCCCAAGCATTACTGCTTTCAGTTATGGAGAAGGGACCAACAGGAGTGCATTACCTTGTGTACACATGGGAGGTCTTGCCCTATTATTACCTTGTGTACACATGGGAGGTCTTGCCCTATTAAGCCCTCTCCATTTATTTTTACTGCGATTGCACAACTATAGGGAATGAAAAGTTATATAAACTGTTTATTCCTGAGCAGTATAATTGCCTTTGACAGCATAATTGTTAGTGATATTCAGTCCTGTTCTTTAAGTATATTCATGGTTGTGACCAGCATTTCACTGGTCAGTTTCAGAGGATGTCTTCTTAGGGAAGTAGTTTCTGAGAGAGGTTTTACTATATAAGGTATTTTAAAATAAAACTACTGTCTTGAATATTGAGACTGAAATGTACCGTTTGGAAATGTTTTATACAGTAGAATGCCAATAGGCACACCTCAGGATCAAAGGTTGAGTAGATTGGTGAATATTGCAGATTATAGGTCATGTCTTTCTGAGTTTTATTGCTTTTGAATTTTTGCATTAATCTGTAATGTCTGCATATAAATTACTAAGTAAAATATAACTTCAGAATTATTTGTTCAAGATTTATTGAATGTAAAACTTTTATGTTTTTTAAATGTAATTATATTTGAAGGAAATAATGTCATTGCAAGGGGAAAACATAATGGAGAGAGAAAGGTTTTTTGAAGAACTCTTTATTAAAATGCATGGAAGAATATTATTTAAAAAAACTGTTTATCTGCCAGTGAAATTATTTTCATTGTAATTTTTATATTTTTAAATGAGGCAAATAAATAAATACACTTTTCAAATCTCACTCAAGAGTGCAAATTTCTCTAAACTCAATTCTTTTGAGAATATAGACATTATATTTCATGCAAACTCAATTGGATTAATAATACTACAAATACTACTGAAGTTGAAATTTTGGATTGTTTAAAAAGACAATTTCTCTGTTCTTTAACCCTGTTTTCTTTACCATATTTTCTGCTTTTTATGTCAGAAATCTTTACAAGTGCAATTTTCAAGAACCTGTCCATGTGTGTTGCCAATATAAGTGCACTTGCTTACTGTACAAAATGTAAACAAACCAGCTACAAAGTGTATTTAAACTGGAAAACAGTGCCACATAATTTTTAAATAAATTAATTACATAAAATCAAAATTAATAATAAGACACAGTGTAATAGACACTGAAATATATTATTTTAGGTATTGTTCTGTTATCAGGACCAGATTTAGAAATGTATGTATGTAAGCACAAATGTATGTGTATGCGCATATACATATATACATACACACGTGCATACATTTATACATTTCTGAATCCAGTTTCGATAACAGAATAGTACCTGGATTTATTTAAAGTAAAATATTTGCTAAGATTCACAATTTTTATTTATTATAAATAGAGAGCGCTGTGTTGAGCCCTGAAAATGCTAAATAATGTCAGTATTTTTAAATGAATTTGCTTCTTCAAAAGTTTATTGTCATATATGCATAAGAAAAAATTTTACTTTCTGATTATCTGTACACCACTCGCACAAATTTTCCAACCGTTAGCAACAAATTATTTGCCAAACTAAGATATAAAAGACAAGGGACAATTATGAAAAGTGTCTAAAGCAGCAAGCAATTCATAAAATTAAATCTCAGGAAAAAATCTAGAATAAAGCACTTACCTTTTTTGAAAAGGTATTCTTCCCATGTACATGGCGATCTATTTTAGCTTCAACAAACATCAGAAAATTACGGAAAACTGAGCATGGTGTCATGATGTGGACAGTGCACACTGTTGTTCTCTTCATGTACACAAAAGATCTGTTTTCGCATAAAAAACATCAGAATTGCACAAATGTGGCATTGCACATGTTGTTTTTTCCCATATATGCAGTAACCTATTTTCACTTAATAAAACATCATAGAGTTGCTCAAATCTGGTATTGGCTGGTATTGGTGCACAATCTATAAACCGTAAAATACAATCATTTATATGATACACTTTCATGGAATGCAAATTTTTGCATTCTCGACTGTTAAGCAAAATGCTGCATTTTTGAAGAATTCCAATTTCTTTTTCATCAACTAGCAAACTCCACAGTCCCGTTTTGATTCCTTACAAAAAAAAAAATGCATTCATTGTAACAAAAACAAGCACAAGTGACTGTCACTTTGTCCGTTTCACACAAATATATGCATCCCTGAGTTTCTACATAAATACATTTTGGTGACATCATACATTTCCTGGTTGCCTATTTTAATGACACAGTGCATAACTCATGAATATTTTTCATAAAAATTTGAATAATCAGAAGGTACTGAAAAAATTGCTGTTAAATTTGCTATGCTGAATTTATTTTAATTGAAGATTTTGTTTATTTTCAAAGTTGAATACTATTTAAGTGCTCATGGATTATCAGAACTGTACTGGAATTAGTTTGTTTTTTTAAGTAATTTATTTTATATTTTCATGCAAAGCATTTAAATGTCTGAAAATGATTTCTTGTTTCTTAACAGATACTAAGGTGGAGGATAATTTGGATGAAACTGCTGATATCCTTGGCATTGCATCTTTAATAATAAATGATTTTTCTATAAAAAGGAGAAAAGATTATAATTTTCAGGCAATTCTTTGCAGTATTGTCATGCTCGACTTAATAGGTATACCTAAACTGTAATTTTTGCTTATTTTTAATTGTTTAAATTTTGTCAGCCTTTCTGATAGGTACAGGTATAACTAGGTGGGACACCAAAATATCCCATAGATAATACAGATTTAATCCCACTGCACTAACTGTGCAAAAGTAAGAATTATATGACCTCCACAGCAAATTTATTAGTTTGCAATATCACTGTTCCAAGGAACACATTTAAACATTTGGCATGTACTTGTTTTTTTTGCAAAAATGGAGATATTATTTCTATGTAATAGATTCTATACATTCATTTTGTAACGTTCCTAACTACTTTTTCTATGCTGAATGTTGTGGAACTTATTGAACTATGTAGTGACTTATCGCTGAGTCCAAGTATGTAAAAGACACGCTTGGGGTTTAAAGTCCAGAGAAGGGTTAAAATACCCTTTTATTCACTCAAAGAAATACTGACAGTCAGCCTCTTCTCAGGCTTATAGGAAAGCTTCTACTTGGGCTTTAAATTCAAGATAAGAAAATCGGAAACTAATCTAATGCTAAATTAAACAGACTTAGCCAAAGCTACATACAGTTACTAAATTAATTGTTGAATATCAGTAGGATGTACAATATGGCCAAGCGTAGTGGACTTAACAATGAAGTAGCCTAATGGCAAACACGTGCCACTAAGACTCCAAAGCTGTTTTGCTAAAGATAGCGAAACTTCCTTTAGATAGTACTCTTTCTACCTCATTTACATGCAACACGATATTAAAAACTCATTCTGGTAGTTAGTTTGCAGTTGTAAGTGATAAACAAAAATTTAAAGGAAAGGATTTCAAAATTTAAAATAACTGTTAGAAAATTAGAATAATCATTACAGTTTTATTGAAAATGCATAGTGCCCTTTTAACCTAGTTTAGCTATCAGTGGCTAGGTGGTGTTGAACGTTGGTAATTCAATCTCAGTCTATATCCCAGCAAACCAATTCATGGGAATTTTTATTATTCTTCCAGTTCTTCATGAACACATTCACCCTCTTAGGTAGCTAGCCATCTCATGCTTTGCCTTAAATGCAGTTCTATCAAATTTAACAGAGTTTAAAACATTGGAAAAACAACCTTGAAATTAGATGTAAATGAAAAATGGATTTATTTGACATGGTTAATATGTCTCTACAAAATATATTAGTTGCACGCACATATACAGTGAACCACTATAACAAACAAACATTTTGATTCCTTTCAGTTTCCTGTGCATTTAATGATATTTTGTACTGATATAGCAAACTTCCAAAGGGATGAAAATCAGATGTAATAAACTATATGGATATCATCGATTGAAACTTCCCTTAATTTCTGCAAGTTTTAACAAAAATACCTACAACTTTTAAACTATCTTAAAATATTCCATGTTTAGCAAGACAGGATCCATATTCCTTCTGTAAAAGAAATACCTTTACATTTATTGTTTTTCTTTTATGTTCAACTCTAGTTTTGTCAGTATTCTAACAAAGATTGTATGAAACAGGTTTGATACTCTATCTTGGAGAACAAGCAGGCTTATGGGGCTCTTACAAGCTAAAGTTAGAATTTTATGCAGTTGCTTATAATTCATTTTTTGGGGGGGGGTGTAAATTGCACAGTATCATATGTTCAATCTGACTATTCTAATATTTTGGCCCTTTGGCCTAGACTTCTTCATTTTTGCTAAAGTTCTGAATTTAATACATCTCTACTTTTTCTTTTGCATTTTTGTAATACTATGGAAGGTTATAATTTTAGTATTCATTATTATTTAATTACAATGAAAAAAATAATAAGTTTCAGAAAGTATACAAGAATCAAAGTTAAAACCAAAATTAGTTCCTTTTCTTTTCTATATATATGCATGCTTGTGCTATTTTCAAATTTATAGTTGAACAAGAAACTGTTGTAGTGGGAAAATATTTCTGATTTAGTAATTATATTTCATTTTTAAATCTTTGGTTTCTGCTATAAATTTCTGCTTGGCTGTTTTAAAGTTGGGCAGAACAGCGACATTATTTTGGTGTAGATTTTGGATGAATATTTATTGATTTCCAAGGGTGTCCTCTTCTTCAAGAACAAAATTTTCTTTGCTCCTGAAGAAAATGACTTGTGTCTGATCGCTCTTTGAAGTCGATAGTTTTATTCAAAATCGTCACCAAACTAAGGTTGCTTCTTTGGCTAATTTTAAATTTTACATTGTCATGTTTCTCTTCCATTTGATACTAATTGGCTCTTTTTTTCTATTTATAATTTCATTCAAATGCTTCAAAAATATGGAATTTAAGCTTTCTGCAATCTTTTATTATTTTTGTTTAAAAAGTATATATGTAAGGAATTTTAAATATTTTCAGCATTAAGAAAAAATGTGGCTTTGATTTATGTACAGATTGTGAGCTGCAATCACTTGTTGAGCCTGAAGCTATATCATTAATTGCCCATTTAGCTAAGTAAGTGTTTATTATATGCATATAAGTTATCACTAAAATAAGTTTTGTTTTATGCTGACTGATTTCTGGTTTTGTTTCAGTGCACTTTGGATTTCATTATATAATTAAATTACTGTCTTTTTTATCAAGGTTCATTAAGCTCTTGAATTGATATTTTAATTTTTAACAGAACAGTTTTTTGGCTTTAATTGCATATCAGTTTTGGGTAAAATAAATATATGGCAAAGAATGATAATTCTATTTGATATTAACTTATTTCAAGTAAATATTTTAATTTGTATTTATCCATGCTTACTATGATTAATAATCAGCAGCATTATGTACTTATATAGATGATCTAATAAACAATATTTTAGAATAGTAATGGTATACATAGATTAAAGATTGGTAGGTAAAGTGTCATTTCACTAATTTGAAGCATGCTAATTTTTAATTATTTTGTTTAGAAATTAGTTGTTAAAGGTTTTAAATTATATATATTTCCACATTGTTATATTGTTTTACATTAAGTTCTGTCCAACAATTCTGAAGCACTGATTTTTAATTACCTATGTTTGTTGTAAGGAATACATTTCTGGAATATTTGTAAATAATTGTGTAATTCTAGAAAAGATGTATAATTTCAAATATTATGAGAGGAATATACTAGTAAAAATAAATAGCTAGTTTTTTTGGGGGGGGGAGGGAGAGGAAAATTATCAAGGACAGAGAGTTCCAATAATATCTAAATTACTTTTTTAAATTAATGGTAAATCATATATCCTTTTTCTATTTATTCTTAAAAATCATTTGTATTTTTTAAAACAGGTTTGACGAAGTTATCTATAAAACTTATGCTGATCTTGAACCTTGCATTTTAGTTCATTATTTATTCCTTCTCAGGTAGGTTTTTAATTTTATAAATTTTAATCCTCGTTTGTTTTTTAAGTGTGTTGTAGAAATTTCAATCTTAAATTTAAAATATTTTTTAAAAAAGAGGCAGGGGAATTCTGATTGAGTTGTAATATAATAAAAAAAAATTTAGTCTGTAGGCTCATATAGCAAATTATTCAGCAAACTATGTTCTCAATCTATTGAATAAAAGTTTTTTAAAGTAATAAAATGATTGTGTCTAAGAAATGTAATATAATAGTGTCTGTTCATGAATATTATGACCTTCTCTATGTAAAAACACTTAAGCTAACTCAGATGAAGTATTGGCAGTAAAATTTATGTTTTAGAGGTAACCTGAAAATGTACATGCTATTTGAATGACTTTTCATGGCTTTTAACCTTATTTTCAAGATATACTTCATCATCAGAAAACTGTTAATTTCTAATGCTCAGTTTTGCGAATGTAAATTGGGGAAGAGAGTTAAACTTATAAATATGATTTCCCGTATGGATCAAATTAATTTATCCTGTTTTATAAATAAATCAGCCTGAGTTATGCATGCATGTTTACACTCATTCTTAATAGTTGTATTCAATAGTCTAGTCTGATAACAATTCATTAATTGCTTCAAAAATTTGAAAGCATTTTATTTTGTCTGTCAAGCCTGGGCATAAAATTAATGTAATTTTTTGCTGGAGATGTTTTAATATTGTGTGCCCTGTATAAATAAATATATGTATATAATCAGAAGTGAACATGACATGGTACAATTGTATTTTTAAGTTCACTAGAAACATAAGATACATCATGTTTGCTTTTCAGTTTTCCAATTCATTATATTTGAAAACGTAAGATTTAATTTTATTTTAATTTAGAATTCTTTATTTCTGCTATTAAGCCTTTGCTGTTTAAATAGAATGTCTAATAGGTTTTTCTATTCTAAAGTAAAATTAAAGGTTTTCCTCCATACAATTACATAAATGTATCCATTTTTTAACGTAATGTGAAGTACTGTATTTTCTATATTTTCCCCCCTGTAATCAACTTGTACTACTGTGTAGACAACAAATTTTATTATCAGCCTTGGCCTGCAAAGCCCCTGCACTTCTTGTGGCAAATGATATTTTGAGTTCATTAATGGGAAATCACCATTTTAAATTTTCTTATATACATTTAGACCAACTTCGAAACTTCTCCCTACTGGCCACTTGTATGAAGTAATGAAACTTTTATTGATTTTCAGCTGATCGGTTTATTCAGCATCATTTTACAGGTTAGGAATCCTGTGTGGGAAAAATTATACTGTTTTCAGGATGTTAAATTTTCTTTAAGGAAATTGTCATATATCATATAGCTTACTGGAACTGAATCACTAAAGAAATTGTTTTTAAAATTGCTTAACGTTTCTGTACTTATGACAGATAAGACCATTTCAGTGTCAGCTTGTACTTTTCAAATGGCAGCTGCTTCTGCTCATTGTTTGGGGAAAATGACAGGTGTACTAAAAAATTTTCTTCCTGTGTTACATTTAAATGAAGCCTTCTAAAAATTAAAGTTTTAATACAATGCACATATTAATTTCTAAAGTTGATGTTAAAATAACAATTTTGATGAATCCTTTTATAATAAGATATGTAGTGTAAAAGGTGAATTTAACCACTGCATTCTTCAGCATTAATTATTTTAATATATTACTTTTAATTTGCACATTCTGCATCAAATAATATTGTTAATGTACTTAAAAATATGCACACCTCTGCTCATTTTTAATGTTTAAATGTTTGATTTTTATTCAAATTCATATATAAGATGTCATAATGAAAGTTTCTGTAATTCAGGAATGAAATTGGTCGAGCAATCAAAGTTCTTCCTGTGAAAGGTTCTAATCCATATGTGGGAAGGGTAAGTAATATTAAATCATGTTTATAATTTAATAAGAATATGTCAGATCTGCCTGCCCTCCTAGTTAAACCAAGTCACACCAATTTTACATCATGTCTATTGGGTTCTTGGTAAATCCAGTTTTTCATTTGTCTAAATTTAGGTCATTTCTTATAAATGCAATTCTGGAATCATTGACAAATACTTCTGTAAGAAAGAGAAATGCTATAAATTTTTTTCGTGAAAAAAAATTTTTTTTGGGGGGGGGGAATAGCAGAAACGGTAATATTAAGATTTCTAAATGAAACTGAAATTGTTCAGATTTAATTTTTTGCAAGTAATTTAGCACTTTTTTATTGTTATTATTAATAATTTTTATTTTATCTAAATTGTTTTAGTCTAATATGCAGATTTATAAAGCATTTTATGAAAACTTAACTATTGTTTAATAGATAAATGTTTATATTTTATTTTGCTATTAGCATTTAATAGATTAGTGTTTTATTTCGTTTAACTGTCTGTTTAAATGTCTGTAAATAGTATATTACTGAGATGATCTGCATAAATAGCCTCAAATACATGGGCTGCATGAAACCCCTGAAGCGATTTTATGCAGCTCACACATCCATCTCAATATTATGCTTATAAAGATATGAACTGAGTTTATGTATACAAATTCTACAGAAAAAAAAAAAAGATAGAATGAATAGTTTGGAGCTTTGTCAACAAATGCTTGTGTGCTAGGCCGTGTGACTAAGTTAAAGTGGGGTAATTTCCCTCATTGATATTAAATGCCACTCAGCAGCCGGTGCCACTTCAGTATTCTGAAATTTCTGTTTAAGGTTAAAAAAAAGTTATTTGGTTGGTTAATTCAACATATTGAAATTACCTGAAATAAATGTAAGTCTAAAATTTAATAGTTAACTGTCGATCTATTTGAATTACAAAGCAATAGGAATTTCTTGCAGGTACCAATTTTTAGATTTCAGATAAAAGACAAAGGGTCATCTGAATATTTTCCTTTATGCTGTTATTATTATTGTTGTTGTTTATGTATTTTTGATAAATATTCTGTAAGTGAAATTTAAAATTAAGTTTTCTTTTTGGAAGGGTTAGAAATAAGTTCTGTATCATCATCTGCTTTCAAAATTGTGCATTTGACCCCCGTGCATTTTGAGTTTTGAGACCACTAATCTGCTTGATTAGATTCATATTTATTGTTAATTTTGTTTTCATTATGTTTAAAATCACTTTCATAAATAAAGACTTTTTTACATTGATCAAGTTTATGTCAATATATTATTTTAAGAAAATTATAGAATCAAATGCATTTGACCAAAAAAAGTTAAAATTTTGAATAAGGAATTAATTATTAAGATAATATAATTTACATCAAAATCATGATGCAATAATCACTTTATGCATTATAAAGTGATTAAAAGTCCTATATTTCAATAGTGCTTATCATGTCAATAGCATTTGTCATAAAATAGTATCTTTTTTTGAAGTCATATTGTCATGCAGCATGAAACAGTCATGGTTTTTCATACCTTGAGGTTTGTAGCTGTGGTACAACAAATATAAATCCAATGTTTCGAATTTAAAATGTTTTTTAAAAAATATGACGGTGTGTTGAAGTGCATCACTTAACGTATTATTAGAAACTAAAAATTTCAAATCAGTCTGTCTGCTCAGGATATATTTTTTGTGTTTGATTTCATTTGTGGAAACAGTTTCTATACTTAAATACATTTCTCAAAAAATGCAGCCTAAATTGCATTTTATTGTGGTTAGTTTTTTATGTCTCAAAGAGAATTTGCATATTTTGATGATTTTCTTGAAAAGTACGAAATTTAACTTCCAAACAAAAAGTGTAGATCTTCATAGTCAGATACACAATCATATGTGTACACTATGGGAGGAATATATAGGAGAAGAGTCATTAAAAGTATTCATGGCATTTTCTTTGCTTTGATTGCCTGCCACGTATGTTTGGATGATGAAGCAAGATGGGATCATAGGGAGACTTGAAGAAAATTTAGAGTACTAGAGATTGAATTTAACATCCAGCATCTTGTGCAGTTTATGGAAAATAATGTATAGATACTGGATCCATAGAGAGATAGCCTGGGCGAGGTTATCTGAGAGCTTTGGAAGCTAATGAAGATAGATGTTTGTCCATTTCATCAAGAGGTAAAGAGAACAACAACAGCTTTTCAACTCTCTTGTGACCTCCTTGCACCCACAGGAATACAAGTTTCAAGGGCTATTGTTTCAAGAAGGCTATGTGAGAAAGGTCTGTTTGCAAGAAGACCTGCGTTTTTGCAATCCACTCACTTGCATGGAGTTTGAAGTAAGCTCATTTAACACAGTGCAATGAATATTGACTTTGGGCCAAACATCAGTGGTGAGCCATTCTCTTTGCAGACAGGTTCGCAACTCAACCTAATTATTGATTCTCAATGTACCTTCATCTGGAGAAAACCAGTATGCCAGTGGAGATTTGTTGGTCTGGGCAGACACACAGACCTTCATGTCTTTGACAGAGACTCTGGAACTACTGTGATATATAGGGAAGGTACCTTAGAGCCCTGTGATTTCCTATTTAGTGGTGCATTTGTCTTTCATTTCATTTTTTGGATGATAATGCTTGCTCACATAGGGCTAATATGGTTACTGATTTTCTAGAAAGTGAGGATATTAATTGAGCTGTGTGATGCCATACCTCTAGGTTGTATGTAGTATGTTACCTCTAGATACCCTATATTATATAGAGCTATGTCTAGCCATACCTGTAGATTTAAATATTATAGAATATGTCTTAGAAACTTGCGACTCAAAAAGTTGCAACTCACCTTTTTCCTCCCAGGACTTAAAATTAACATTGCTGCAGGACTGGGATCCACTGCCACAGAAACTCATAAACTACCTCAATTTCAGTATGAAATCATGCTGTATGAGCAGTAGGACTGATAAAAGGGACCACGTGCAATGTTAGCTTTCTTTGGTTGATCTTGCAACCTCTGTTTTAGACCTGTGCCAATGAACTTTAAGCACAAGCATACATGTGAACCATGACTGTTGAATATCTTTTATTATTATTACATCAACCTATCAAATTTTATCAAAATCTCTCTGTCAGTTCTGGAGATAATAACCCAAATGTGAAATTTCTCTTAATTTAGACTACGACTGTGTAATATTAACTCAGTACTGCAGATCATTCTGGACCACACTGACAATTCAGCTCAATTTTACTGCAATTTTAGTCAAAAATCTTATTTGGCATGTTATTTGGTAATTAGGCTTTTAAATTTTTAGCTGATTTTGCTGTGAATTGCTGATTTTTATGTTTCTTATGAATTAATTATCTTAATTTTATGCAACTTATTTATAAATCTTTTTAAAACTGTTTCATATAGAATTATCAGAAGTATCTCAATAAATATTCCATTAAATATTTATTTTAAGTGTATTATTTTCATGTATACTATATTACATTAAGTTTTGTTCTCTTTTCTTCTAGGCACGACTTTTGTTATTTCATGCAGCTCAATTAGTATTAAAAAAGAGCTTACGAATATTAGGAATAACCCCTCTCGACCAAATGTAAATTTCTGTCATTAATGTAAATTATTGTTTTATGCATTAAATTTTTTAATTAATTTTTTTTTCCCATTTAAGCCATAAAATGTTTATAGTTTGAAAACTTCTCATTAGCTGTGCTTTATCTCCTTTATTTTAACATTTCTTTTTTCTTTTTTTTTTTTAATCTGATTTTCAAATTAGATAGATACCCTGCCTTTTAAAAGTTAAGTATTCAATGCAAATTCTCAAATAGCAAGCATAACTATGAAATTTATTCCATAAAACTATTTTTGCCATCAAGGAGAAAATGAAAATGCTAAATGATCTGCCCACAAATGATTTAACCCTTAAATGCATGAATTTTTATTTTTATACTAAAAAATTCATTAGAATTGATATCAAATAAAATAAGAAAAATATAAAAAAAAATATAAATTATTTCAATTTTTGAAAAAATATGATAGACAAATGTGTAATAACAGTTTTATGTAATAATAAATACCTTATTCAAACAAATTTAAAACTTTGAATACGTCAAAATAACAGCAAACTCAAAATCAAAAATTTGTAAACGCAAATTATGATGTCCACACCCTACACATCAACTCACAATAATGACCGTTACATCGTTAGTGGTGTCACCACACTAAAACTTTCAAAATTATAGATGTAAACAGTATGTATCCAATTGGTTACACTATGCAGTAAGCTAAAATTTGCATTTTAATTTGATTTACATGACTAAATATGAGTATATTGCCAAATAGCAACTGCATGCATTTAAAGGTTAAATTCTTAAGCAAGTATTCATATTACACATTATGTAAAACAGATTCATTTGTCCCTAAAAGTTTAAGTGCTGAAAAAATTTTCATAGATTTTTCATACTTTGATTTGGAGTTACATTGTTATAATACAAACATTTCTTAATGCTGGCATACTGTTTGGCAAACATGCAGTAGAACAGTCCATTGAATTTTTTTTTATGGACACTGTTAGTATTTATTTGCAGAAAATGGAACAGTTATCTAGAGTTGTATGTCATGTCATCTTGGGGCTGCATTCCGATAGCCTTAGTACATTACAATGCTGGCTGAATTCAATCACTGAGTCAATATGGTCACTGAGTGACCATATTGACAATTCAAACTGTAGCTACGAGATCAACAGAAAAGTTGGCATCTATTCATAACACAAAGTAAGGCTAAATATCAAAAGACTGTGTGATTAGGCACCATAGAATTTGCAGCCCTGTAAGTACTAAGTGTAAATGAACATTTTTAAAATGGTGTCATCAACATGCTGTCTTGACTGAAAAATAATGGCCTGATGTACATTGCTTTGGTGAAACAAAATTAGCTTCAGGATTTGGCAATCAATGTATAAGGGTTCAGAGATGAGAGAAAGGCAAATAATCCAATGACATCATTGAAAATCACACATTTAGTTGTAGCAGTGTAATGATATTAACTAGATTTTTTTTTAATGTTTTGTGTCAAGTACAGAAAAGAAATTCATCATCATCAATTTAACCCGCTGAGTGCCATGACTGGCTTTATCTGGTCATGAGATTTTTGTCACTTGTTATATATTAGCTTATAATTTAAGTTATTTTACTTTCTTACTTTCATTAATAATACAAATGTCATCTTGAAGAATGTAAATTTTTGAAAATAGAGACTAAAATAGATAAATATACATATTTAGCTAATAAAAGCCCTTTAAATACATGTCTTCATAACAGATCCAAAAACCCGGGCTGCTCAGAAGTTAAATTGCTTTTGTCTTATAAAGCAAGGGATGCCTGTGCCCCTTGGGGTCAGTGATGATCAAAGGGTTGATAGCTAAATATTCATTGTCGATTGATTAAGATCATTATAAAAAAATCAAGGTCAGTGCAAAAATAATTATTAATAAAAATTATAACTAGTATTAACATATCTATTTTATGGGCAAATCCACATTAACAAAGTGACTTATGAATTTTCACCAATGGTTAAAGGGATGCTCACTGTAATTACTTACAAAAAACCTCTGTTTTTTGTTTACAACAACTGCTTTGGAACTGCACTAAAACTTCCCATTTATATAAAAAGATTAACTTCATTATAAAAATAATAAATTATATATGAAAAAATTATAAAGCCTTTGCAGTTGCTATTCACTTCAATCTTACAATAATCAGAAAATTCTTAAAATTCAGTTTTTTAAACAATAATCTCATTATTAAAGTTATTCAGAATTAAAAATATTAATTCAAAGATATTTAAACAAGAATACAAAAATAGATCAATCAAGTTAACCTTCCTTAAATAAAATCTTAAAATTCTTTAATTTGTTAAACCAAATTTGCAAAATTCGAATTTCTAATATCATGTAATTTTTAATCTTTCAGTAATGCTATACAGTTAATCCAATAGAAGAAAACTGCATTAGGTATTCAAATCTGAAAATAATAATAATTATTATCAGCAGTTTACTATTGTATAAAACATATTTAATTACATCAATGAATGACCAAATTATCTTATTTCATGACCAAAAAAAATATGTAGTATAAACTATAATAGCAGTATTAAAAGGCATCAAGAATGTGTTACAAAATAATATTAAAAATACAAAATTCATGCATTAAAAACTATTTAAAAACATTGAATTTTGATGCTTCATATCTTGAACAATAATTTGATATTTTTGCAAAACAGCACAATTAAATTGCAGTATGTTTAACAAATTTGTTTCATTGGGAAATAAGTCTTAAATAAATTAAAAATATAGTTCCCATGAAGATAATAATTTTGAGTTTTTGACTGACGAAACACTTTAGGAAAAGCAGAAGTGCAAATAATAATTTTCTGTCGCACATATTTGAAGCATATTAAACTCAGATTGACGACCTTGAACTCATTGTAATGCTGGATCTCTAAAGTGTTAAATCACTGATGATTTAAAACACACTCTTATTTTTCTTCTCAATATTTCAGAGGTGGCTGAAATAAATTATATATTTTGTTTTCAATAGACATTAAAACTTTTGGACTTGCACTTAAGCAGGCACATTTATTTTACTGTTTTAGATATTTTATCAAAATTCAACTGGGGAATAAATTTTCCATTGAGGTTTGTAACATGGAAACAATAAATTTTTCTGTAACGCATTTTATAATTCCATAGATGAATTTTCCGCCCACACTTACGACATCTTACCGGCTCACTGTGACATTGTGATGAAAAAGGCATAGTAAGGTTGATGGTGTAGAATGCAGATCCATACTGAAGAGGAAACTTGGCAGCCGAGTAAGATTAAGTATTCAATTTTATTTCAATTGACATTTTCAGCTACAATTTACTTGGCACTCTAATCATGCCTATTCAAGAATACTTACATTTTTTATACTATTGTGATAGGAAGAAAGCAGAGCTAAATAGTGTCTTTATGGAAGAGAAGTAGAAGCTGAAAATGCACAATTATCCAATATAGAAGCTTATCAAGAGAAGGTTTCAGTTTAAGTTGATTATTAAGAGAAAGTTTCATTTCTAAAAATTTTGAGTTTAGGTTCCGAATTAGCTATGTCATTAGCACTACGCAAACAATATAACATAGACTAATCTAGAAATGACACAGTCCAGAAAAGTTGTTAATATTTTTAGAATTAAGAGCGAGGAATACCTAAATTAAGAATAAGGTATTAAGAGGCTATTGTTAAATTAAATTATAAAGCTGATTTGCATATTTTTTATCATGCATATATAAGGGAAGAGGAAATGCACTAAAATTATTTAATGTATTTTAAAATATATAAATTTTAGTATGTAATAAATGCACAAAAAGAAATCAGGGAGAGGTAAAACTGTAACAGTGTTGCATGTGCAAAGTTATATTGCAGCTAGGCATAAGGTAATGTGGGACGACATATTGTTTACACATATGGGGAGTTGATAAACAAATAATAAATTTGGAAATATAAATATTAATAATGAATTATGTACAGAGTTAAGTATAGTCATCAGTGCTAAGTATGGGGGGGAGTGTGCTGTACTCCTATTGCTGCAGGTAACTTACATTGTGGACTTGTTTGAGGCAAGCTGCATGTGGCTTGACATGGCTGAGTAGGTAGTGGCACAATATGTAATGACTGAGACAATTTTATTTTGTCTAAATCTGGTACTGCTAATGTTAGTGGCCCACACTGATAAGTATGTGTAAGCTGGTTTTTTAAGGTGGTATCCTGAAGTCTGTGAGCAGTCAAATACATAATCTTCCTCTGTTTCTTCCCTACCGCATACGCAAACATCTGCGTCATTGCGCCGAAAGCGTGCAAATATGCTAAGAATGGATCATGCCCTGAGAAATATCTCAGTAAAGCAGAGCTGCTGCGTAACTCTGTTCTTACGTTTGGAAAGAAAAGGTAACACTACCTTTACACTGAGCCACTTGAGCATGTGCTCCTGAGTGGTACGCTTAAGCAATGATGCTGGAAGGAGAGCTGAAATCACTTTATCCTGAATGTTTTTCTGCCTGCTTCTCCAGATCGTCAGCTTGTTCATTACCGTTGATAACCTCATGGGCTGGAAACCAACATAAAGTAGAACGATTGGAAGTAGGAATTCGCAACAACAGGTGGCGAATATCATGTACCAGTGGGCTTCTGCTACTTGTGCCCGATATGGCCTGAAGTCTAGATGCCAAATCACTAAAAGTCATGGCATTTAGCGCATGTTCAATTGCGTAACAGATAGCAGCATGCAGGACAATTAGTTCTGCTTAGGAAACGGAATTGTTGAATCCGAGTCCATTTGCATTGAAGGAGGTTATTCTGCACAGAAGGCAAAAGCCACTGGGCCAGTACCATTTTCCATCCATGTAGATGACTTCTATTATTACTTCAGCTCACGGCGAAGGGGCCATATTCACATTTTGTTTCAGGTTTTCGTGCGTAGGATTTTTAACGCATATGAGCCTTGCATTTTTCATAGCTGGGATATACATATGTATGGTTCTAAAGATCACATGTTCTTTCAAATCTGATGTCATTTGCAATGGAAGCCTCCCTTTCTACTACCAAATCTAAAGGTCGTGATCCTGCAAAAACTTGAAGCGCTGCCGTTGATGTTGTGCGATACCCTATAAATGCAGTGAGTAGAAGTGGATGCTGTAGAGAAATGAGGTTCTGCTTCATATGATGGGACAGATTTTTACCCCACACTGTAGCTCCGTATAGTACAATACGCTGCGTTACTGTAAAGTACCATAAGCAAAGTAATCTGAATGGCATTCTCCGTTTCATAGCCGATGTACGGTGCTTAAAGTGGGCAAATTGGAGCATTTTTGGCTTAATGTAGCGAATATGAGGAAGCTACATAGGCCGGCGTTCTAGAATTTTACCAAAATATTTTATTTGGGGAACATTTTTTATTTGATGTTTTTGGCTTGGAGTTTCACGGTGGTATCAAAACACCATTGCGTCCGATCATCAGGGTTTTGTGATTTTATGCTCTCAGTGAATGTCCAGGCTTTCTTGAGCTCTGTTTTTAAAGTTGCTTCTACCGGCTACTATCATCAGAAAGTCCGTCAGCGTCAATTGCCTTTGTATTTTCTGATTCGTCATAGAGTTGAAGAGCTTTATTAGGCTACTAGATTTCACAAGGCGGGTTCGAAGCATGAGCCCCTTTTCGGTATCCTTGGGTGATGTTGTTCGTCACTATGGTGTCATTTAATGTTATCTGTACTTTGCGTGCCTCTAAATAGCTGAGAATGAGGTCAATGAGTGTGCCTGAATAACCTACTAAGCCCAAAATGCGAATAACATATGGCTACCACACTCAATCGAAGGCTCCTTGGATGTCGGTTGCTATAACAAGTGAGTGGTTATCAACTCTTTTATTATCTGCCAGTATATGCATGAGGTAATGCAGAGCATGTTCGGTAATTGTCTGCTCGTAAACCATACTGCTTTGGATACAATATATCATTTTTTTTCAAGATAATAATTCAGATAAGGGACAATAATTTGCTCTAAACATTTTCCAAATACAGGAAGGTCGATTTGCTGCGAATATAGTTGGGTTCTCCTCCCCTCTTTAGAAAAAGAAAACATCTGCTCTTTTGGTGCTGATGGGGAAGTGGCATGTCTCCACCAATCGTAAAGAAAAGCATATAAAATTTTTGGATATACATGGTGCATTATTTTAAGAATAGAATTATCTACTCCATATGAACCTGGCACCTTTTTTGCTGATAATGTTATCTATCTCAGATGTCGAAGGCAGGGGATCAAAGCCTAACTCGTCTTCCCACCTTGCCGTGTGAATACGTTTCTTTCTTGTTTTCGGCGAGCAGAGTGTCGTGTCGTTTCTAAAGGTTCTATCCAAATTAGCAGTGATAATGTCAGCGGTGGTACAAGCATATGGCAATAGAGAGGCTGTAAAAGAAGTGGGCCGGAAGATCTTGTTCTACGCAGTTTTAAGAACTGCGAATGCCATAAGTAACATGCGGTTCAGGGAAAATAGCTAAACTCTGCTCCTCTGGTATCTGTTAGTACGGGAACAGAACTGACGTCAAGGAGGTTAATTTTGCAGCTTTTGTGTTGCGCTTATACTCAGCTCTCACTCGACGATATGCTAATATGCAAGAATTACTTAGCATTTCTTCTGTCTCTGCCTGTGCTCTTCTCCTAAGAGCTCTCACACAGCTGCCCGCAGCCGTGAGAGCTGGGGACCACTAGGTAGTCCTTTTGGCTGGGGCGAGTGACTTGTATCTATAAGCACGTTTGCAGGCGCTTATTATACATTCTATCTTGCTTGCATATAGGAGGTCTAATGAAGATGTGCCATTACGTTCTATTAGCGACATTATTAGGTGGTCAACGTGTGCCCTCAGATTTCTTCAGAATCTTGTGTGTCCTCTATAGAAAATTTTAAAGCAATGTTTTCTTAGATATGGGTGGTGGTACCCTTTGAGAAAGTAATTATCTTGTGGTTAGTTAAAGACGGGATATCAGGAACCGACCTATCTTAAATAAATGCAGCTTGTGGCAAGAATAATGTCAGACTAACCTTTCGCTCGGATCGTCTCAAAAGTGGGTGGAGAGTCCTGATCATTCAGAATGGTCAGATTACCCAAAGCAACATATTCTTGAACTGAAATAACACTTTGATCCTTACGGTTCGTTGCCGAGGATCAGGCTCTAACTGCATTAGAAGAAGCTCTATTGAACAACTAAGAGGAAGTAGATGGAAGTTATTGCCATGGTATAATGAAAGGTATCTAATATAAGGGTAACGGTGTGGTCGGGGCTCCTCTGGTGCAGTGGCGCGAGCGCTCCGTTGTAGACTATGGACGCCAGGTAATTGTTGGAAGGATAGACTTTACCGGAATTGGGAATGCCAGGAATGATGCCATAAGTAACATACGATTCAGAGAAAATAGCTACATCAATTTCAAGCAGTACCATTATTTACAGCACGTTAAGTATTCCTGGATGAAAACGTTGTAGGTTGCACAAGAGGAATTTTAGTTGGTGGCCCATGCGGAGTAAAGGGCAGGTGGAACTGCTGAGGTCAGCGTTATACATTTGATCAGCTACTGCTTGACGAGCGTCCTGTATGCTGGACGTGTTCAAGAGTTTGCCTGCTGATGGATGTGAAAATTCGTGCCTTTAATGGAATTAGAAAGTACGCAATTAACCTCGCCCTTACACTCTTGTAAAGAATGCCTTTTGCCGCACTTTGAGCACACTAGGTTGAAATTACAAGCACGGCTGTAATGTCAAAACTCTTGACAATTGTAACAGCGAGTGATATGATGATAAGTCCTCAAAGAGAAAAACATTTTGATCACTGAAGTTTGTTCTAGAAACGTTCTCTAAATTTTATATTCTGCAATAATTTACTTCCTCACTGTTTCTGTTATACTTTATCACGAAAGTATCATATGATAAATTTTAGAAGACTCCTTATTACACAGTCCAGTCACATTAATGTGACCACCACGTACTTTCCATGTCAGAGTTAAATAACCAATCACAGAAGGCAGGTGGCAGCACAGTGCAGTTGAGCGTATATAAAGGGTGTGTGAGGGCTTCGGAAAACATTTCAATCGTTGGCGTAATGCAGAAACGAAGCGATTTATCCGACTTCCAAAAGGGCATGATCATTGGCTTTCGGGCCAAGGGTGGAAGCATTTCCGAAACGGCTGAGTTTGTGAACTGTTCGCGTACCGCCGTGGTAAAAGTGTACCGTGCATGGCAAAATGGGACTGTCCAAAATCAGCGACGTGGCAAATGTGGTGCCCCACGGGCCATAGATGACAGAGGCGAACGACGGTTGCGGAGATGCGTTCGGGCAGATAGACGGGCTACCGTTGAGCAACTGACCACCAAAATGAACCAAGGGGCTACCAAAAGTGTCTCCCAAAGTACTATTCAGCGAACATTGCTGCGTCTGGGCCTCCGAAGCAGACGCCTGGTTCGTGCACCTATGCTGACTGCTGTTCATCGACGGCGAAGGCTAGAATTTGCACGCCAGTACAGCAGCTGGACGTCCACTGAGTGGCGACAGGTTGCGTTTTCGGATGAATCGCGTTTTATGCTCCATCGGACAGATGGACGTTGGCGTATAAGGCGTGAAACCTCTGAAAGGAACCACCCTGCAACCATTGCCGGAACGGTCCAAGCTGGAGGCGGGAGCATTATGGTCTGGGGAATGTTTTCCTGGCATTCTCTAGGTTCACTGATCATTGTGGAAGGCACAATGGATCAATACAAGTACGCATCTGTCCTTGCGGACCATGTTCACCCCTACATGCGCATTGTTTTTCCTCAGGAAGATGGCATCTTCCAGCAGGACAATGCGAGGTGCCATACAGCTGCCAGTGTACGTGCGTGGTTCGAAGAGCACCAGGATGAGTTTACCGTCCTCCCCTGGCCAGCAAACTCACCTGACTTAAACCCAATCGAGCATCTGTGGGACCATCTCGATCGAGTTGTTCGCGCCATGGATCCTCAACCGCGTAATCTAGCGCAGCTGGCCACGGCATTAGAGTCGGCATGGCTCAGCATCCCAGAGAACACCTTCAGGGACCTATGTGACTCTCTTCCTGCACGTCTCGCAGCAGTCCGCTCTGCGAAAGGTGGTTATTCTGGCTTTTGACAGATGGTCACATTAATGTGACTGGACTGTGTATTATCCTCATGTTTTAAATGATGCCGAGGTCTCCGATAAATCTCCAATACATCATTTATCAATTTGTCAAACAAATCATCTTCATAAATCTGGCATTCCCTAACGAAGATCAATAATAGTTTGCTCGTGACGAGAGAAGCTTCGAGTAAGCCACATGTTTTTAAAAATGTTCGATTTACCGAGAAATAAGGAACATGTTATATCTTTCTTCCGAGACAGATGCATTTTACCTCTCACTTGAATATTCAAAATTGGGCATTAACTAAAACTGCATAATCAATAAAATCCTTTGAAAGTGTAACTAAAAAGGTGCAAGTGAAGGAAAAGCGTATGTTTTCACATTTCTTTCACTAATTTTAGAATACTATTCATAATAACACAACGAATTCTTTACTGTTGGACAGAGGAACCAAATATAAATATTGGCTGGGAAAATTTTATGAGACAGGCGTATACCTTATTTCTAATCCGACAAATAAGCGAGTAGGCGGCCGTTAAAAAATTGCGGCCTTGAAAGAATATCAATTCTTGGGTGGGAAAAAACAAAGAAGTCAGAGTTCTTCCACATCTGCAGAACTATCTGGTTATTGGATATCTGGAGGGCTATCTCGACGTTGACGGCTATGCCGAGAATTGGTGAATTCTTTCTCACTCAGTTTCCGAATAGAGAAATTTATTGTTTCAGCCTCAGTCAGCTCTTTCAAAACTTCTTGAGTTTCTTGCACCTAAGGCTTTTGACAGCGTAAGCGTATCTCTAATCTCCCTGGAAAAAGAGATGGATATCAGGTAGATAGCAACAATATTGTTACGGATTTTGTATTTATTTGGCTATTTTTTGTAGAATTGTAATTATAATTGTTTCATTTCCCCGTGCAATGCAGCGTGTTACCCTCCAGACTGCGTCTGGTGATAAAATCCACATAGATGGGAAGTTAAACGTGAACATCACGCTTGGAAATGCCGCCTACCATCACACGGCATATGTGGTGGATATTACAGACCCTTGCATACTGAGATTGGACTCTTTAAGGAAATACAATTTTTTCTTGGACTTCAGAAACAACAAACTGCTTTCAGAATTAGAGGAGATATCTATCCATCATCAGAAAGTATCTTCACCTCGAAACACCGACGTGTTGTCTGAAAGACCTGGTTCAGAACTCTGCCGAAATCATACTAGGCTAGAAGAGAATACCGAGGCTAACGGCAGTCCTCCGTCCCAGATGCTCATCGGTCGTGATCTTGGTCTGCCATGTGATTTTTTGTTTGGTCGTCTTCCAGATCCGCCTTCATGGCCTAAGGAATACATTCAAGAACTCCAGGCCCGGTTTGAAGTGATGCACAACTTTGCACGAGAGCGAATCAACTCGGTGACGGAGAAGGTGAAGGCCGGATACGACACCGAGTTATTGGACATCGATTCAACGAAGGAGACAAGGTGTGGTGTGGAATCCGACTCGACGGAAAGGAACCTGTCCGAAACTACAGTCACCTTGGGATGGTCCATTCACAGTCCTAAACAGGCTGAACGACGTCTTGGTTCTGATCCATAAGTCCTCGAACTCTCAGCCGAAAGTCCTTCATTACGGCAGGTTTAGCTCCGTACTATGGCCATAGTATATGTAATTGTAAATAGCAATGTTAATAGTGTAAGACCATGATCCTTTTTCTATTTAACATTTGATTTATATTTGGTATCTGATAGTATTTGATTTGTATTTAATGTTTGATATTATTTGGTGACTGATAGTATTTGATTTGCTGAAAGTTACTTATTGCAATTATTGTTTATTTTGTTGTTGTAAGGTAATGTTTATTTTTGCATTGATGCCTCAGTTGTAAGTTTGGCTTCCTGTCCAGGAATTGTACTGCCCGAGACGTGCTGTCCTTGGGAAGGGGACAGTGTTAGGGATTTCGCATTTATTTAGAATTCTAATTAAAATTGTTTTATTTTCTTGTGCAACGCAGACGAATTAGCTACGTCGAAAAACTAAAAATACAAGACTGCGTGCATTTAATATTTAATAAATAAATATCTCGTAATTGCTGTTGCCATAGAGGAAAATCGAGATATTTATACACTTTACCAGAATATTCTAGTGAATAATTAAAAAGCTTATAAAAGCCGAATTTAAGCACCTCAGTTCAGTTATAGCTGTTTTAAGTGAACTGTTGTTTATTTAATGCTGTGACTGATTGTAGCGAATTCGCTGTGAGATAGAACTAGTTTCTCTGTTTTTGAATTGAGTTCTGTCTAACTTTTGAGATATTGCGATATACGAATATTTCTGAGGAAATATTTCAGTATTTTGTTTTATTTCTTGTGAAAAGAATAAATTTTATTAACTTTTTAACGACTTGTGCATTCAATTTATTACGAACCCGTACGCACGCAACAATATGAAAGTTCCCTATTAACAAAAAACAGAGATATTGGAGCAATGTTTCCTATTAAGAACTTATCGTCACATTAGCTATTGTTGCGTGCTGACGGTTTCGTAATATATTGAATACACAAGTCTGATAATAGGTCAATAAAATTTTATTTTTATCAAAAGAAATATATCAGAACTCTGAAATTTCCACAGGAATATTCGTACAAGAGTTCACAGTATCACGGAATATGATCAGTAGTTACACTGCAAACTACTAAGAACGTTGAATATAACACAATGCAAAACCCACTTAAAGAGAAAGCTAACTCTAATTTACCTCAGTTCACGCGAAACTACAACTCGCAACAACAATGACTAAGCAACCGCACTCAGAAACTCTCTCTCTCTCCGGGCTTTTATAGTTTTAAACCGCCGCCGAGATGTTTCTAGTACTTTCTACTTCTCTAAAATTACTAGAAACCAATAGAAGGATGGAATTGCGGTTACAGCTAACATAGTGGTCAAATACATTTATTCAATTTCAATAAATATTACGGTGATACAGAAACCGGACTAAAATGGTTGCCAAATTTGTCGACGTTTGGCGATTTATCGCTAAATTACCTAGATACAAATCTGCTCAATGTTGTATGCATTTGCCCCTGCATTTTTGCTTTCCAGCATAGCTTCTCTTTAGAGTTTTCGTGTTATAAAAGAAATACAGCAATTTTACTTATAATTGTACTAAAATTACCTGTCTAAGTACAAAATTCTTAACACTATTAATATTTCCGGAGCAAGTAATTGATCATGTGCGGTCTTGGGGCTATCGAGTTTCAACTCTACAGAATTATAGTTCGACCGCCTCATCCGCGACCATAAGCGCAAACACGCATGCGCAATTCGGACCGAATTATTTTCAAAATAGGGTGCAAGGATGGAGACTTTCATTCCTTCCAGCATATCTCTTTCCGAAGAAGAGAGGACTTTCACGTGACTTTTTACATCGCAGCAACTAACAACGCCCCTTTTGGACGAGTCTAAGTGTTTGGCAGAATGCCAGCCAGGATTGCGTTTGAGACAGTCGAACTATAATAAGAATATGTTTGAAATACTTTGTGGTAGTAATTAAAATCTTCATTAGAAACGCAATAATGTAAAATCGTTCTATATCTATATTGATATAATACTTTTATTAAATTCTATACGAAACAACTGGTTCAATCAGGAAGATTCCAATGAAACCTTTTTATATCAGTATTTGAAAGCATTAATATTATTTACATTCATACATTTAAAAAAATGCATGAAATACAAAAGAATAACAATATTAAAATGGCTATTCCTTTCTTCTATAGAGAAGCAGAATATCAGCACTGCTCTCAAACGTTTAGATTAGAAGACTTTAGCTGCTCTGTAGATTGAATCGTAGAATAATATAAACGAGCATGCTTAGGCATTAAACATTTTATTGATATAACTTTAAAGTGGTGGAAATTGGTGAATGTTAAACACCTAAAAAGGCCTTACTCTTTCGAGACATGAGTGGATATAATTATTACGTATCATTACAGCACATTATGGCGTATTAAAGAGAACTTAAGTGAATTAGGTTGCTTAAAATAAAATCTTCTGAGAAAGATTAATTCATTTTGCAGTATTTTTTTCATACTGAAGGTTTTAATGATGATCATCTTATCAATAATGAATTTTTTTATGTTTTGCATCAATCAAATGATTTTAATATTACAGAAAAAGATACACTGTGTCGTATTTATATTTCTGTCTATGTTTGTCAATCTACTGAAGGATATAAATTGTAATCTCTACAGGAAAAAATAGTTCTTGAAATTAATTAATTCAAAGAATTAATAGTTGGATATTGTGAGGACTTTCAGTTCATAGATGCTGTTGATCGAGGTGGTTTATTTTGGTCTACAGAATTTGTGTTATTAATAAATAATCTGCATTCAAAATATTCACAGTCCTAATATCTGAAATGTGTGAGAAATTGCACATACACTGTGTGACACTGAAAATACAACACCAAGAAAAAGTGGCCAGAAAGTTTTATGCGTTCAGGTGCAGAAGAGAATTTGGTGCAACTATTATAGCGGGATTTTTAAAAGACGATAAATATGGTATATGGTAGATGTATCGCCCTCTGCGTGTAAGCAGCTGCGTCATTTAAATCTTAATATAGTATATCTGAAGTATAAAATAATTGCAGTGTTAAACTCTTATTCTTTCCTATATGAATCGCATTATTTCCTTAAGGAATGTCAACATTTTCACTGGTTCCACAGTTGGAAAATTCACAGTGTATTTATGTTACGACCAAGCATGAAGTCGATTGAAAAGTGCAAAAAATGGGTGAAAGAATTCAGCGTAAATACAAATACGCAATGGACACCTCAGAGCTATATCATCCTTCTCATAATCTAAACCAAACATGCATAATAAAACATTTATGCACAATTTCACTACAGCGTAAATAAATTTTTAGCGTCTTTCTAAATTTGTACATAAAGTAAAATTAAGAAAAATGGATTTGTTCTTTACTGTTCTAATTTTATAGAAAGAAACAGATCAATTTTAAAAGGCTTTAAGAAGAAAAATATAAGTACTTAAAGCTTAATTACATTTCAAATAAAACTAAAACAAGATATACATAGTTGCATAATTTTACTTTACTAATTTTTCTGGAAGTGAGCACAGCATTTCTTATCCCAAAATGTGCTAAAACGTTTTATTTGAATAAAGTTTTATTTGAAATTAGCATAAAAAAAAAAAAAAGAAATCCGATTTGTACACCACATGACTTCCTTGTACGGAGGGTTAAATTATACACAGTTTTTCTTGCATTTCATTTAAACTTATTATACTGAATTAAATCTATTCGTCGATAGCGCATAAAACACAATAGAATAAACGCACTCTTTAAAATTCCCTACCTTTGTTTACCAAAGCGACACTCTGGCGCTAGGTTCACTTAAAAGTGTTACATCTCATTCATTTTATAACTCAAAATGCGCAAAAATTATATCATCTGAAGAATTATCTAATCATTGTCACATATTCTATTCAAATACTATAATAAATATAAAACGATGTATAAAAGAAATTAAACAAACAAAAAAAAGACACACTTTTTCAGAGGCGATTCAGTATTTCTCATTCAATTAATTCAGTTCTCACTTCGCGTCAAGGCAAAAATACATAAAAACTCAAAATATCTATATTAAAAATTACAAAGTAATTCTTAAACACTTATTTCCTCGGATAAATTCCAGAATGGATTAAGCATGATTTAATTCGCAATAATAAAAAAGGCGCATATTCGTTGTTGCGAAGCTTAGTTTCTCTAGATTGGTAACAAACCCACTATTCTGCTAAGTTTCAAATGTAAACAAATATGGCTGCTATGGTTAAAACGAATGGCTTTCTATATGGCTTCGACTTGATACGAAAGTTCAGTCTTAGTGTGTGCCCCGCAGCTGTATGAACGAGTCGCCGACTGGTGAAATACCGCACATTGTCACTGGGCGACATATCCGGGGAATAAGCAGGCCATGGAAGATGTGAAACTTGCTGTGCCCTGAAAAGAAGGTTTGTGTAGTTTGAGAAACATGTGCACGGGCATTATCATGTTGAACGGTCGAAATGCGTCGAAGAATGGGAACTACCTCTGGCTCCATAACTTCGTTTATGTCGAGATAACTGTTGAAGTTTCTAGCAATCTGCACTAGACGAGATCCATAATTGTGCCTGATAGCTCCCCACACAATGATGCCAGCCGTTTGTGAGATATGACGCTGGATAACACACCGCGGGAGCAGATGTTCCCCTCTGTAACGTCTAATGCATACTCTTCCATTATTGCGCTCTATATTGTAATGAGATTCAACGGAGAAAACAATTTGTTGCCACAGGGTCCGCCACGCAGTGTGTTGCGTGCTTACTGAAATCTGAGGCGTTTGTAATTCAGAAACACGGGAAACCTGCGTAGAGGAACCCTTAGAAGCAGTTTATGCTGCAGCAGACAGAGACGAAGCGTGAAGGTAGACAACACAACACCTGCAGCCGTTGTGCTAACACACGAGAGGAATACGTACGATCCGTCACAGGCATGGGGATGAGATGTCTATCGTCCCGTGCCATTGTGATATTGCGCGCCCCACTGCCAGGATTTCGCCTTGTTTGGTTCTCCTCTGTCCATTTTTTCCAATTACGCATCACTATTGTGGCATTACGCTGTGTGCAGGCTGCCATTACGTGATACGAAAGTCTACCCTCTCGCATACTGACGATGCGTTTGGTCTCTGTCAGTTGTAGATAGGGTCCCCTCCGCTGTTGACGAAGGATATTGACAACTAATTAAACGTTAACTAGAAACAGGGGATGATAAACAGATTAAAACGGACCTTCACAGTCCTTTATGTACATGGAACAATTGTCCGGTTCTCATTTCAGGCATGCGTAATCCCTTTGTAATTCTAATCGTTTCATATCTTACTTCACTTTACATTTCCTCTGTAATGTTTTTTAAATATGCATAATTCCTTCATGGTGTTGCAATTTTCACAAACATTAGTGTGGTATATCTAATGTATCTAATTACTCATTAACGGTTACAACATTGCACTTTAATATAAACTGTATTCCGAATGTTCTTATGTGCGCTATATATTAATGCAGATTTGTTCTTCATAAAAGTGCATTTTTTCACAAAGAAATTGAAATATTGAAGAATTTTAAAATTTCTTAATAGCGTTTATTTAATTCTTTGAAATAAGAAAATTAAACGCCAGCATACATTAACAAACTAAGCAAAAAAAATCCAGTTTGCATTATCGAATTATAACATGCTAAAAAAATTAAGTCAAAATGATTATTACATACAGCATTTGTTAATAAACATTAAATATACTATTCATAGACAAATTAGCCCAAATTAAAATAAAACTTATCCGAGAAAAATACGCAAATGCAATCGGTATGGACGTTAGATAACGAGCAAAAAATTTCCACAGTACTGTAATTTGCAAACATCAATTGACAGGAATGGATTTCACGAATAAGCTTGTATAGGGTTACTAAGTCGCCAATATTTCTTCCTGCGCCAAAGTTACATACTCGAGCATAAGCAATAAACAAAATTCATTTAACATCGATCAACTCAATGCGCAGTTTGCCATTAGAAGTACGGGAACTTTTTTGCAACAGTAGTTTGATATTCGACTTCTATATAACAGACCCAAGATCGAATTCTAAGATCATTATTATCTTAAAGGGCATGCAAAACTCGTGCGCTGTTGAAGTTCTCATTGGTGCTAATAGATGGCGACACGAACAAACAACTACATGCTAAGCGAGCGTATCACTACGTGATCGCTGCAGAAGATACACCTCAACTCATCTTATTTAAGATTTAGGTGAGTTTGGAGTGAAGCTTTCAGGACATTATCCCCAGCGTAGAGAACTGGTGCACCCGCTGGAGAATTGCAATCAACACTAATAAGTCTCAGCTACTCATTATTAGGCGTGCACATGCGCGTACAACTGTAAGCAGAAACTTAACATTATTTGGCGAAACGGTGCCGCAGGTACGCAAAGCAAAGTACCTTGGAATTGTACTTAACGATAGGTTAAAATGGGACGATCATGTTACTGAGATCAAGCGAAAAGTTTTTGCAGTAGTCAACAGTCTTTTTCCGCTCTTAGGGAATTAGGGAAAAACTGTAATCTGGATTTAAGACAGAAGAGACTGACTTATATAGCTACGATCCGGCCGATTATCACGTATGCATCGCCAGCGTTGGCCACCGCATCTAAACAGAACCTCAAAAATCTGCAGATTATTCAGAACAAAATCCTGCGCATCATGACTAACGCGCACTACTATGTTAGAAATGATACGCTGTACAAAGATCTTAAGATTCCTACCATCGAAGAATTTCTGAAGAAACTTAATAAAAGCTTCTATGACAAGGCCATATACTGCGATCATATGTACAATATGAATGTTTTTTCTTATCAGTCCCTTCGGGAAGATACTAGTTAAGACCATTTGCAGCTCATCTCTTCGGTGACTCGACCTTTCCCACCTAAATAGTTATTTGACACAGTCCCCATTTTGTGTTTCTTAAGAAGTTTTTATGACTCCATTTTATTACTAGGACACTCAATTTAGTACTGCCATGATATATGTTCTCTGATTATTGCCCGTCTTTGCGACTTGTCAGCTGCGCTTGCTGTGTTGCGTGTTTCGGGAGCCTTTGCTCCGTTATTGTCTCGTCCATGCGATGTCTAGTCGCTCCTTTTCCAAGATCATTTTGCCTTTCATATGTTCCGACAGTTTTTAGTGATGCGCCTCTGAGCATTATTCGTTAGTGAGCCAGATAAACTGCTCTTCTTGGCGGTATTTTGGCATATTTGTTATCAGTCACTCAATCAGGACTGAAGCTACAATTTCTGTTAGTTTGTTGCCAAGGTTGCTCAGAGAAAAATATCGCAAATGTCTTACTGAAATTCAGTCTAATTTCTGATGTAGTAATCCTCTGCTTTTTTTTCCTGAATTTTGATTTGATGATTGTCACGATAATAAGAGCTGTGTTACAGACCGCTAAACAGCTTCCTTTCGCCGAAGTACTCTTTAGGGAGACCCGTAATTAATTTATATTCCGTCGATGACGAACAATTGGTCGTTTTACAATCCAGCTTCAAAAAGAACAATGTTTGGACTGTCAAAGAATTTTTTGTTGTTTGGGAAAGATTTTCATGTGTAGGCTTTTAAATTATTTTTTTTTTTTGAAAATTACTTTAAAAAAGAGCATAATGATTGAATATTTTTAGAAAATTCAGTTTTTATAAAAGCAATATTCCGGTAATTTTTTAGTCTAAGGGATTTGAATCCCGAAGGACTATTACTTTCGTTTTGGCATTTTGCGACGTTTAACTTTTCAATTTACTGCTTATTTTATTTTATTTTTTTGACGTAGCTTTCTCTTCAAAAGTCGTCTGCGTTGCAAGGGAAAATAAAAAGGAATTTTAATTACAATTCTAAATAAATAGCCAAATAAATGTGAAATACATAACAATATTCTCTAAAACTTTAACGAATTTTTCATCAACAAACTCAAAGATTTCAAAGCCAGCAATACCAACGTTGTACAGAAAAACATTTTTATCTCCAGCGCGTGAGAAGTGTGTACCAATATTTCTAAAGGTATGCTCACTTTAAAATTATTTTGCGATATTGCTGTTGAACTGGATTTTATGGTTTAAGTGCGAAGAACATGCTATTTAATAAATAAAGGAAGCACACAAAATGTTAAATAAACGCCCCTTTGGATGTTATTAAAATATGAAACCTTTCAAATTTTTATTTATTTATTTTTTTTATTTCTTATTTTGGATTATATCCCTTATATACAAAGGAAAACGGCTAGACTACGTCCTCGTATAGGGAATTCTTTTAACGTTTTCCCTGTCATCTTTAAAGAGAAGAAGATTAGTGACATCAGTTCTCATTGGACGTGAAGCTGTTGTTGGATTACATAATGAATGTTTCTGCATGTGTTTTTTTCAGAGCATGGTGTTCGAAGTTATAAAATTGGTATATCTTTTTCCTAGCAACAGTTTATTAATATTGCTATTAATGTGATATTACTGTGTGTGTAGTAGTTTGTACTTAAATCATAATCACTATATTGTGAATTGACATCTGTACTTCTCAGTTTTATAATAATTTTTTTTTTTTTTTTAAACCGGGAAAAATTTCCGTATAAATCAGAATTTAAGTTAAGAAACATTTGATATACGAATATCATTTATATACCTTATGTGTCGTTCTTCCCATATCCAGGAAGGGAAAACATTTCACAAAGAAATATGGTACGTTGTATAATGTGTTGTAACGTTAATTAGGAATTCCCAGACCAATGCATATGTCACTTTTCGTAATTCTTATAAAATTTGGATTTTTTTTTTAAAGATTTAACGAATGTATCAAATGAGCAATAGAGATGATATACATAAATTGCTTGCTATGTAGGCAACTTAAATTGGGAATCAGTTTACCTTGGAAGAGAACTGTCATCTCCTGAAGGTAGCTGTCACTTAATTAATTCGTAGGTGGTACTGAAGTAAGGATAATATACAAAACAAAATTCTGTGCATTTTAAAATTCAATTCCAAATATATATGAATAATTTGTAATCCATATTTTTTCAACAGATGTTATTGTTGTTATTAAAAGGAGTTGAAGATCGACCAAAAAACAAAACATGCTTTCACACAAAAAAAAAAAAAAAAAAAAAAAAAAAAAAAAAACAGATGATTTTTGTGCATTGTTTTAATATATATGAAGTATTGGTTTCGGGGTTTTAGAAATATTTTGTAGAGGTTCTTATACGTTATGATGATTAATAATTTTGAAATTTTTCCCCTTATAAAATTGGGTTACAAAGAAGATTGTAAATATTTGACTTACTGTTGTTCTTCATTTTGAATCATACAATCAGATGTAATGGAGCAGTTCTTAAGTGTAATTTCTGCTGATTCCTGAAAGTTAGATTAAATTAATTGTTATGTCAAAGCATATTTAGTATCGAATGTTATCTGACCTAGGAGATCGCATGCTTCTCCCCTTTGCATTATTTTTGTACTAGTTTTTTTAGCACGTGATTGTAAAACTTTGGATTTATGGTAACAATATTAAATAATTGCACAAATGGAAAGTATTTTGTGTCAGTAAAGAAAAGTATTATTAAAATTGATAAATCCTTTGAAATATGTTATATAATCACAACAGGGTACTTTTCTATTCTCTGAAGCAGATTCAGAAATGTATGCATATATATGTGTACATGCATATATACACACACATACGTATGTACACCTTTCACACGCAAAAAAAAAAAAAAGAGACTGTTCTATATCTCCCATTTTACTAGACCATGTTGTTGAAATATAACTTAACGTTTTCCATGTCTCGAAAGCGCAGCTTAGAATATAAATTGGATTTACACATAGCATTGTTTTAACGTAGTTATTTTGACACGAAATTGGACTTTTTCTGAAATAACATACCAATTTCTTTTTTTCATATTTTGATTCTATGACTCAAACTATGACAAAGTGTCAAGTTTTGTAAAAATTGCACGAGTAGTTTTTAAAAAATTAGCTCTAAAAATTTTAGCTCCTCCATGTTAATTGTATTTGGTATATATTTTTGAATATTTAATTTTTAATTAAACTTCTTTGATTCTTCTTTACACATTTTGAAATTTAAATAAATAAATAAATAAATAGGTTCATTCCAAAGTTCGCCAGTTCTTTATGATTTATTTTTAAAATTTGTATTTTAAAATATTTTTATAAATTTTCAAAAAAAAATTTTGAATTCTAACCTATTAAATCTTTGCCACCATCTTAAAGTAGATGTAATTCTAAACATACCTGCAGAAGATTAATATTCAAAATTTCCTAAGCTATATGTGAATTCCATATTGCCACGTTTTGTAATTTGGCATATTTATGCACTTTGTAAAAATAAGCTTATGCACTTTGTAAAAATTATTTGAAACAATGATCAATGCTTCTTTTTCCCTCTCCTGCACTGTGAAAGCAGAAAGAAAATAGGTTGTCTTAAATTAAGATGTTCACCAAGTAAATTATTCTTGGCACAAACTGAAAAAAATATGCCAAGATAAATTTTTAAATTTCTCACCAAAAGTTAGAAAATTTAATATCTAGGCATAATTTGAGTCGTAGATGAAAATATGAAAAAAATTGGTATGTTACTTCAGAAAAAGTCCAATTTTTGTGTCAAAATACCTATGTTAGAATAATGCTATATATAAATCTAATATATATCCTAAGTCATGCTTTCGAGATCTGAGAAATACAAGTTAAATTTCGACAATCTGTCCAGTATAACGGGAGATATAGAACTATCCCTTTTTTGTGTGTGCAAGGTATACATACATGTACACATTTCTCAATTCGATTCCGTCTTTGTGTATGCATTGTTTATCATATAAGCAGTCTCTTCAGAAATCTTTTCACTGTATGTTTACTGTATTTTTCCCCCTTATGGTTTTCCATGCTATAAAATAGTACAGATGCTGCCATCTGTCTGAAATAATAAAAAACACATTTGCCTGGGTTTCATGGCAGTGGCAGGTTAAATGATAATAGAGAAGAAAAGATTCTCAGAGATTATGAAAAATTTACTTCAAGAGGGAATTATGTTAGCAGGATGTAAAATTATTTTGTGGGTATTTACACACTGAATATGTTGAATTACTATATATAATTTTTCTAATCATAAAATATGTGCAGTTTCCTTTTGATATAAAAAGTTACAGGTAAAATTGTCATGGATAGAAATAAAAATTCTGTATTATAAATTTAAAATTTTGATGTCATAATTTTTTTAAAATATTTTTTATGTATAAGTAAAATGCCAGTATATTACAATAAGATGCATGCATGTTTTTTTATTACATAAGCATATTTAAATTTTGTTGCATGCAAGTAGTAATGAGATGTTTTTGCATTGGACCTTAATAGTTTAAAAACTTGAATTCTTT
>KK122058.1:195485-254466 GCA_000611955.2 Stegodyphus mimosarum | reverse complement strand
TTTTTAATCTTTTTTTTTTTTTTTTTAGTTTTTCTTAAATACCAGAATTTTTTTCAGCACCACAAAGAGGTATTTTTGTTTTCACTTTGCAATAAAATAATGACCAGAATAATTAGATGATGTAATTAGTCGACAGTGTTTAAAATCTTTAATTTATCCTCAATATCATTATCTGTTACTTTATTGACAAGTTTTTCAACAAAACTGGAGCGTTATCTATTGCTTGTTGCAGTTTGTAGGATGTAGTTTGTAAATCTGGACGTAGAACAGAATTTTTTAGCGTGTCTCCAGTAAAAATAAAAAGCAGCTATTTTATGAGGATGAAAATAAAAGTCATGGAAGATTAAGTTTACATTTGATTTCTGGTTATTTGTTATGTAGCCTGAAGCGTATCGCTCTTTCTTGGGATCATGAGAGAAAAATATTTAATGCTGTTTCAAACTTCTTTGTTAATAGTAAATTGTGGGTTAAGGATATTTTTTAGATGAATGGAAAAATGAATGTGTTTTCTTTTAGTTCAACTTTTCAGTATTTCCATAGGACAAAGATATTGATGTATATCATCTAAAAAATGAGTTTTCTGGGAAACTTAGTAAAAACAAAATTTTCTCTGTGTTGCATATAAATTTCAGCCAAAATGGGATGACATTGACATTCCTATAAAGAGTGTTTTCCCCATTGGCTTTAAACAAGGAGATGGCGTGGAAGGTTTTTATAGATGTTGGGGATAAATTTGGATGTAATTCTTAGTTTTTCAGTCAAGATTTTCCTCAAAATCAAAATCGTTTGGAATTAAAGAGAAGAAGATGGATGCATGGAAACAGAGATTTAATATTTATGGTAAACGTATAACATCCAGATTGATTGCTTTTGGAATTTGTGTATGATATTTACTTGTAATGTGTGCCCTTGATTTATTGTCTTTTATGAACGTGGAGTACAGTTTGGCAGGCTTTTACTCGATGATGAAAGTCTATTGTTTACGAAGATCCAACTGGATAATCTTCTATATGAAAAATTGTGATGCAGGATCAGGCTTAATGTTACCAAGGTAGTATTTTGTATCAGAACATTCAATAATTTCTAGTATTTTTATAAATATCTCATATGTTGTTTTTGAGCGTTCTCCCCTCCCCATAATGCCCATATTATACTTTTTATCCAACTTGCATATCCTGAGAAATAGAGTTCTCCACAAAACCTTTATTATTATTATTATTATTATTATTATATATCCATGTAAGACAAAGTCTTATTCTTGAATTCTCTAAAAGTGATATTTTCCCTAATGAACGTGAAAATCTGCACTATTGCATTTGAGTGTATATTTTTTTATCAAAAATTTATTTAGAACATATCATGTTTATTTTAAGTAATAATATTTGTAATATAAAACAAAATTCTAAATTTGAATTTTTCTTTAATTTAATATTTTTTTTTCTTTTAAATAGGGGCTGGAAGTGGTTTTTGTTCAAAGAGATGTAAAGTATTCCGTATCAGACTTTCATTTGAATCTTATCGTGTAAATTTATTTTACTTGCTAAGCATTTTGCCTTTAAAAAGTAAAGAAAATGTGGAAACACTTATTACAAAACCAGAGAAGATATGTGAAAATGTTCTCATCATTAAATCAAACAAAACAAGCTCTGTTAAGGTTTTCATCTGGTCCATATGATAACACTGGGATAAACAAAATATATAGAAATAGGCGTTGTATAAATTTCTGTTTCTTTTCCACAAAACAGACTCTGCAAAATGAAACTGAAAATACAAATTTACATATAACTGATAAAGAAAAACTGACTGTGATGGAAATGCTTGTAAATAAGGCTCCTTGTGGTCTTCAGCCATATTTAAGATTAATGAGAGTTGATAAACCCACAGGTAAATAAGTTTCATGTATTTATTTTTTACTGCACGTGTATATTTTCCTTACCTTATTTATTCTAGGTGTGTGTACTTTTAAAAAAAACTTTTCCTCAACTGTATTTTAAAGCTGCAATCTATGATTTTTAAAGGTGATATTATGCAGTAATGGATGATACTTAAAAAAATAATAAAGTATTTTATTTTTTTATTGCTAATTAAGTATTGTGCACACATCGTAACGCTTCTATGGTTTTTATTGTATTGTAATACTTTATATGATGAGGAAAGAACCTTATTGCATTTGTGATCTTAGATAAAGTATGCGGTGCTGATTAAAAAAAAAATTAGGTTTTGTTTTACGTTATATGCAAATATGTAGATATACAGCAGTATTAAGTCCTAAACCCAGATGTCCAGTATCTGCAATTATTTAAAATCCAGACCTCTGAATCACCAGCATTTTTTTTTTTTTTTTTTTTTTATGTTTATGCTTGCACATTTGCTATATTTACATAATGAAATGTAGAGAGCCCTAATTCTGAATTTCACTTCAGCACGTATGCCAACTTGGTGAATCATTATTTATTATTTTTTGCTTTCTTCATGGATGACTGCCAACATACTGCAGCTTGAGAAATGACTTGCTCACCAATGCTTGAACTCCCCCCCTTTAAGATTAGTTATTGAATACCAAAGCAATTTATGCTGACATTATGCTTGATTACAAACATAGTGTAGCTAAGGTTTTCAGTGTCTGAAAACAACTGAAGATTTTACACCCCCTTCTGTATGCTAAAAATGAAAAACCAAACTTCAGCTAGCTCTGCATCTAAGTGTTGAGTGTATTGACAAGAAGAAATGTTACACAAATTTCTTTCCGTATGCAAAAAATAAATTTTGTGAGTGATTTTTGTTTTTGCCAAAAGACTGCATTTAATGCTGTTTGAATTGCGAATAACTGATTTGTTATTCAGATAAGCCAGTGCTTAAGTTGGAGTAGAATGTAGGAGAATGTAGGAGAGGCAACATTTTTAGAATTTAGAGAAATATTGAGTGACAGTATTAAGGGCTGGCAAAATCTTAGGCACTGGGATGTAAAATTTAGGATCAGCAAAATTTTTAGAATTTAGAGAGGCATTTGATGGCAGAATCTTGAACCTGCAGTGACTGTAATGGGTCACAAAATGTATAGTGACAGACCTGGTATTTGGAAGTTTATTTATTCGGGACTCAATCTTAGCATGTTGTGGGAAATTGGCATAGAAAACTAACGTAATTCAGGCTTAACTTCATCAGCGTGTCATAGCAGCAAGATGTAGAACTTGGCGAAACAACATGCCTTTAGTCGCCAATCTCATGATACTTAGCAAATAGTGTATACCGGAAATAAGCTAAGCTTTATGATGATTGCTGCAAATTTGAAGGTGTTCAGATATCGCAAACAAAAAGCAAAATTTTCCAATTAATGGAGTTTTTGAAGAAATGTGAAAAAGTGATAATAAATGCAGATGATATAACTGAAGTTTTTCATTATGATGATAATGTGCTAACCATCAGTAAACAAATGGACAGTGAAATGTGTACTATGGCTCTGAATCCAGAAAATATCGCTGCCGATAGGGAAGAAAGTGACAGAGAGATTGCTGAAAACAAAAAAAAAAAAATTGATTGACAATTAAATGGGAATTTTCGATGCAGCAGTTACAGGAAGGAAGTTTGTAAGTGAACAAGAAATTATGTATGTCCATAAAATTAAAGAAAAAGTATCAGTACAAAAAACAAAGCAAATTAAACTTACACTAAGTTTAATTTGCTTTGTTATAAAAGCAAACAAATAAATATTGAGCTCTCTTTTTTTTTTTCCCCTAAATTTTGAAGCACTTAAGGTCATAAATGCTTCAGTATTTTATAAATCACTATGTCATATTTTTAATTTTATAATTCCTGCATGTCATTTAGATTTATATTAATGAAAATATCCTGAAAAGTCCCAAATCTGGCATCACCGAAGTCTTGACCTCAGACTTACTATTATTATATTACTTATTTATAATTATTGTAATCACAGACATACTCTGTAGACATTTATAAAAATTTCCACATGACAATGACAGGCTGAGACTTTCTCATAATGAAACTAATTACAAAGAAATACTCACTCATAATTAGAAGATTTTAGTCATCTTAGAGAGGGAGATTCAATACCTTTATATTTAAGTTCTCAGATATCTGTTGTTTGCTTGCTTATTATCCCATTGACAATAAAAGTTGGCTACCATTGAACCATATAAATTGTAAGAGATCCTGCCAAAACTGCGCCAGTATTTCCTGTGGAATTTTGAACCAGACTTCTGTCTGCAACTTTCATAATAAAGCATTTGTCATTCTCTCTGCTTTATCCACCAAATAGCTACTGCTATGAAAGTATTTGACTTACTATATTTTTAAAATAAAAAACGTAAAAGGCTTGAAATTTCTGCTATTTTGGGTACTGTTTTGTTATCGAGACCGGATTCAGAAATGTATGCATGTGTGTATATATGTGCACATATGTGTATATATATATACACACACATGCATTTTTTGCTTACATATATACATACATATATGAACACATACATCCATACCTAGATCCAGTCTTGATAACAGAACAGTACCCTATTTTGTTAGGTCTTCTGATTTTACTGGAAGCTCTGTTTAGATTACTATGAGTACAAAGTTCTGCTGGTAATTGTTCCTCTCTTTTATTGTTTTGTCATCTGTGTGCCACTGTTCTTTCCCCATTCAAAATGTTAATTCTCTCAACCAACCAATGGGTTTAGGTTTGAATCCCTTAGGAGGTATGGATATTTGTAAGCATGTAGTGTCTGAAGCAAGGCAAGAATTTAAAATGCATGGTGAGTTGAAAGTCCTCTCGAGAGGTTGATCATAGAGAAAGAGGGATGGGAGACCCTCAAACCACTTCCTGAGGTGTTCTTCAAAGTTGGAATGGGATTGTATAGTTAGTGGAGTGAAACTATACCGGTACAACCAATGGTGCAATTCTAGTTGTCCTGCCTACTTCTATGTGTATTTATAATGTACCAAAGTGCAGTCGCAAATGTGATTCTGCAGCTCTCAAACTCATGTTCTTCAAAATGCAAGAAATAAATACAGCAATAACAATTAATTTATATCCTTGTTCAATAAAAACAAATGGCTTACCAAGAATCAGTCGGGTTTACATCAAACAAAAGCATGAATGTCATGAGTCAAATTGTATCGCTTGGCAACAGTTTCATGATTGATAAGATAATGCATAAGTGTCATCTGTTATTTGATAAATTTGTGAAGATCAAATGCACAGGAGAAAACAAAGGGATCATGCCTTAATAACTAAATATAGTTTTTAATCTGTTAGATGCTTTATTCCTCAATATTGAGATTAATGTTATAATATTTATTTGAGATGCTATCACCTGGAGATGTATGGATAAAGCAGAGTTGCCAACTCTCCCGCTTTAGGTGGGAGACTCCCAATTGCTGACCGTTCTCCCGCCAACCCGATTTGCAATATATTTCTCCCAACTTTCTCTTATTCTTAAAATTTCTCACGTTTGTATGTAACTTGGCTTATCACTTCATTATTTGCATCCCCAAAAAAGTGATTTGGGGTGTCTGAAAGCATCTGGTTTTTCTTTAGACTACACAGAAAACCAAAGTAGTTTCATCAGTGAGAAATTATGGTGTGCTTCTGCTTTGTGAGTGAGAACACGTGTCCGAGAACGTGATGTTCCATTTCTCCAATGAGCATCGAGTGCCACTGCGTGTCATCTGGCACAAATTAGCCAATGAGTGCAAAGCAAGATCGAGGTTGTTATTTCGTTTATTGTATTGCTGACCTGTTTGAGCGTTCATGCTTTCGAGAAACAGTTTAAAAAATTACGATATTTTGTATTAGTTATGTCTGCGAAAAAGGTAAAATACTCGGGTAATTTTCAAAAATCATACACAGATGACTTTTCATCTAGTATTCCCTCAAGGAAATGTAATGCATTTGTGATGTGTACCGTTAGCCAATGCAATATTTTGCACGGTGGAAGGGCCGATGTTCTCAAACATGTTCGTACACAACACAAGGACAACATGAATTCTATTGAAAAAAACAAAAAGTTACTTTTTTTTATGGAAACAAAGGACCAAAAGTTACTAATGCAGAATGTACTGTTTGCGTTTAAGTAACTGAACTTTCAGATATTAATTAGTAACGATTTGAAGTTAATTCATTATTAAAAAATATATTTTTATCATTTAAAAATCTTTTTATCGTTAAAAATAAATCTCCCGATTTTTTAGTGTCATAGGTTGGCAAGTATAATAAAGGAAGGGTAGAAGCTGGGTAGTTATTTGAATTGAGGATGGCAATGTCTCCACATGTACTCTCATTATGTGCATTATCTTTCTGCCTATACAATACCTCCAAAGTTTAGGTAAAGGTTAGCTGAGTTTCCTGTAGTGCAATACATACAGGATCATGAGCATCAGTAAGGTCTTTGATATGGACAAGACTTTGGTGGAAACTCTGACAGTACCAAGGAATGAGGGTGGCCATCACAAAATCTTATTCTTTATGATGCTACTGCTTAGATAAGCATGATGTTTCAGTAGGTCTTGTTCTTTATCTACTTCCACCTCTGAATCTATCATATCAGCACACATACTTTCAAATGAGCTGTTGTTTTTTTTTTTTTTTTTTTTTTTTTTTTTTTTTTTTTTAGTCCAAAGGGGTAATTTGCTCAGAAGGACTATTACTTTTGTTTTGACATTTTGCATTGATTCACTACAAGTGTTGTTTCACTTTTCAAATTGTTGTCCCCAAATATTATTGCCCTGAATTATGTTTAAAGAAATTAAATAATGAAGAATCTGCATAAATGTATGTATGTTTCTCACAGTGTTATAAACAACTGTACCTAGAGCCATCAAATTTTGAATATTGAACGTTTCCACCTGAATATGGACATCTAGAAGCCCAAATTAGAAATTTGAAATGTGTTTTGTTATTGGTTTCATATTTTGTAAAACTTTAACGAATTTTTGATTAACAAACTCGAGGATTTCAAAGCTAGCAATGGAAACGTTGTACAAAAAAAAAAAAACTCCAGTGTGTGAGACTGTACATTGGAAATTCTAAAGATATGCTCATTTAAAAATTATTTTGCAATATTGCTCTTGAACTGAATTTTGTGGTTTAAGTGCAAAGAAGATGTATTTAATACACACAAAATGTTAAAAAAATGCCCCTTTGAGCGTAATTTAAAATCTGAAACCTTTCAGTTTTTTTTTTTTTTTTGGTTGCTGTTTAGTTGTACAATTTTCTCAGTTTGAGTAGTAGGGAATGTATGGGTATTAATAGATTGAAAAGTTGAAAAGACTTGGAAGCATCAGCATAAGAAACGTTAGGATGAGGGTGAGTGCCATCCGCTATCTTCTTTGCTTCAGCTTAGGCTATGTTACTAATGGCCTTTATATTCTGCATTTCTTTTTTCCTTTTCCATTTGTTACAAAATCTGGATGCTGTTCCTCACAGTTGATGCAAAGTGTTGTGTTTATGCAACTTTCAGTCTCATGGCTCTTTTCTGAGCATCTAGCACAGGTGAGATTACCATGACAGGAGAATTTAAATGTCTATATTGCTGACATTGGAAACAATGTATCAGATTGGGTATCAATGGCCTCACTGGATAATTTAGGCTCACTAGATGATTTGATTTCATGGATTGAGGAGAACTGTAGCCTTAAACATCAATATAATACATCTCGTGTTTATTAATTGCTCATCTTGACATATCTTAAGTCTGCATATCCAGCATAAATGTTGGTCTTTCAGCTCAGCAATGATTTCTTCCTTGGAAACAGTATTAAGTCTAATTTTGATATGATGGCTCCCTAGAAAATTAATATTTGAGGCATTTGCTTTTATATTTCTAGGTTTGTTAGCTTGGAAAGTGCCATTGTCTATTCGGGAGATGTGGTCTCTATAAGTAGATCACCAGATCTAAGCTTCTTGATGATGATGGTTTACCTATTCCTGAAATTATATATTTATTTACCAAAAAAAAAGTGATATTATGCAATTCACCATTCAATTTATTTATAACCAGGAATTTATAATTTTCATTAGAGCTTGATTCAGTATCAAGAGAAGATTTCCTTTGCACTACATCAGCCGTATCAACAGTTTGATAGTTTGTATGAGTGCGTATATTTCCAGATTAAGTAAAGGATTTATCAACTGTCAAAATCTTGAGAAATGCATTTAATTGAAAAAGTCATAATAGACCCTGCATATTGACTGTACCTCCTACCACTGAGTCCAGTAAGAGGATACAGATATCTGTGTCATTACTAGTCATATCTATATGCTCACAGAGCACTGAAGTAAGCCTTCCACCCTTCAGGAGGTGCCCAACAGATGCTTCAATTGCTTAACTCCAGACAAAAGGAAATTCACCAGCCAACTGACATATGCAGGGTCGATATGTTCCTCCCATTTAAACTAAAAAAGCCAAAGCAATGTGTTGGAGACAGTACCTCACCCCTCAACTAACAGCGTACCCTCCCAGAGTTATGGATCCCCATGCATGGCAAACAGGAAGGCAGTTTTCTCCCCATGAGAATCTAAAATCAAAGAAATGTAATAGCATCTTACTTTAAGCTTCAACCTCAGAAAATGAAACAACAAGGGGAAAGAAAAAATAAAACAAGTGACAAGAAGAAAAGAAAGAAGGACAGATCTGTGGGGCCATAGGGGACATGATATCCATTTCACGAAGAGGGTGATTCCCCTGAAGAGCTGTGATACCTCAAGATTGTCACACCTGTACTCACAAAAAGTGAGCCCCTGAGTGCTTCATTTAAAAATGTTATTACCTAAAATATTTGCAGACTGTTCTAGTCCAATGATGACATGATATTGCTGCATGAGCATTTAAAAATTATGCTTTTCTATGAAAGTCACCACCACACTTAGCTGATTTTTTTCATATTGATATTTGTTTGTTTTAATTAATTATGATATAGAATGTAGGAATATCTGCCAAAGGAAAGGGGTGTCTCTGTAAAGAACTTTTTAAGGAAAATTGATTAATATTCATGTGTATACATGGAGAAAACTGCAAAAATGTTCTTGCAGTCTCTCTGTACATTAGGATTCAAGCATGAGTCAAACTACATACTTGGCGTGAAAAAATAAGGCATTAGAGATCTGAAAACTTAAGAACTAGCGTTTAGTTTATTGTGAATGAGGCAAGAAGCAAGATAAGTAATTTTGCTTCATGCCTCATTTACTTGAATTTTCCTTATATGCATATTTTGTGGATTAATAGAGATGCAGGTAAATCTTTTCAACTAAATTTTTCCAGGATAACATGCACATTTTTGTGGAATTTTTAGCAATTGTCTTTAAATAACATTTCTGAAGTTACTGTTTAATTTTGTACTAAGGTATATTTCTTTTGTAAGGCATGCATTTTAATATACAACTACTCACAGTCTAAAAAAATATAATTTTCCCCACCGTTCTACTGTTTATAAATATGTGATAAATATCTGTGTGTGATAGTAGATGTGATAAATATACATATTGCTAATTATAAAATAGTTAATCAGAGTTTCTATGTTATCAGCTTGTTATTTTTTTCTAAAAATTTATTATTAGGTACTTGGTTACTACTATGGCCATGTTACTGGAGTTTATCCCTTGCTGCTGCTCCAGGTTGTTTACCAGATCCTGCTTTACTTGCTTTATTTGGAATGGGTGCCTTTTTGATGAGAGGTGCTGGCTGTACAATCAATGATTTGTGGGACAAAGATATAGATGCCAAGGTTAGTTTTGTCCTTTAAATATTTTTATTAATTTTATTTCTTTTTATTTAGGTTTCTCTGTAGAAAATTTTTTTAATTATATTAGTTATATGAATTGAGTTTTTCTTCTTTTTTAAAATTTCATTCAATTTGGAAATTAAAATGCAATGAACCATCTCCTAAGACTACAGATAATTTTTGTCTTCTGTGGATATGATTGACTTATAGGTAATGATTGTCAACTTACGTATGTGTTTATACTATTCAAGATTTCTATTGTTTGTTAATAAAATGTTTTTAAAAGTGCATCTCTAGTATATCAATTTATTAATGCTGTTGTATTAATAAAATTGTTAATTAATTTTCAGAGAAGGAAAACAAATAATTTAGCAAATGAATTCAAGCTTAGGAACAAAATATTTTACTTTGAGGTATATGGTGTTTTAAAATACAGAAAACAAGTGTTAGATATATTTGTGTGAAAAATTAAGAGAATTTGCACATTATGTTAAATTTCTGAAAAACTAATGGACAGATTTATATGAAATTTGGTGTGAATGTACGTTTATAATAAGGAAAAAGATGTACCATTCAAAAGTTATTTTATGTGTGTATGATTATCAGTAAAGCTTATAGTGCAGAGGTGTCCAAAATCCATGTTATGATATCAAACTAAAAATTAATCCAATATGGGATATGGCCCTCTCTCACAGCAGAATGGCTTGTTGGATATAAAACAATTGAGGAGCTCCTGTAGCAGTCGATACCACTCATGCAGCAAGGCAATTTTCCATTCCAGGGATGGCGAGATGAAATTGCCCTCTCAGTAGTGTCCCAGGCATGTTGTATAGATTTAATATTGGAAGATCTGGCTGGCCAATCCATGCAGTGAATATCCTTGCTTTCCATGTAATTGTCAAGCAGCTAAGTGCCATGTGGACGAGTGTTATCATCCATTATATAATAACGGAGGACTAACTAACCTCTGAAAAGTCAATCGTAGGGCTCTGAGATCTGCTGTCTGTATCTCATAGCAGTCAGGGAGCTTGCAGGGGCGGTAGCCATCTAACATAATGCCTGCCAAAACCATTACATCTCTTCCACCATAATGACTCTTTTCATTGATGAGGGAGGGATGGTATCATATTCCAGGCTCTCTCTACATATAGTTTGCCAAAAATCAGTGCCCATGCTGAATGTTGGCTCCTCTGTAAAAAGCACGGTGCTCCGCTAAAGTCTGGTCCGAGATACATGTCTCCACCATGCTAAATGTGCTTTCTTGTGTGCTGCAGTGAGTGAGATGAAAACAGTGGGTTTTCTGGCATATAACCGTATCACATAAAGCCTTTGGGCAACTGTAAGCAGTGAAACTCTGGTTCCAATGGCAGCATACAGCTCATGTGAGAGCTGTGAAGCTGTAGCAGTTTTGTGTCACTGAGCTGAAAGTGGCAGATAATCATCCTCATTTATTGTTGTAGATATCAATCAGCCTTGACCAGGTCTTCTCGATATAGATTCGATGTCCTGCAACTGTTTCCACAAATTGCAGACAACACTGGGAGTTACACCGAACTCTGTAGCCACCTGCCTCCAATCTGCTGACAATTATCTATCTCATTCTATTATCCATACAAACGTGGCTACTCATTTTCCTGATACCTTATAAAAGTTATCCAACTCTTGCAAGAAACACTGCGAATGTTGGGAAGGTGTACAAGTACACGAATCGCCAAAAACCGCTCATGTACTTATAACTCCTAAACAATCGTAGCTCCACAGATATCATATCAGACGTGTATGCATGCATATTCGAATCTAAATATCTGCATATTTCTTCAGTGTTATAATTACTTTGGTTTAAGACTTTTCATAAAAATAGGCTTAATTTAATTTGAAAATTCTCTGAAGTTTTGCATGCAAATGTATAATGGGAAAAAGAAAGTTCTGTCTAAATTTTGCTTTATGTTACTTTAAAGAGCAGTATTTTAAAGTATGGAAAATAAATCTTACACAGAAATTAAAAAATTACAGAAAGCTTGCAGTTTAAATTTTGCTTAATAATCAAATAGAAAATACTTTAAAACACAAAAGTGAATTGGTAGTTTCTGATTACCTGCATACTCATTGAAAAGCCACAAAAAAGTATGGATGAGGCAATGCATCATGTTGCCAAAAAGTATTACATAGCAGCTTTGCAGTGTCACCAGAAATTACTTAGTGGCAACCCACAGAGTCACCAGAAAGATGCTGGAAATTTGCAACAATCTAGGTATGCATGTAGCATCCTCCCAGACACTGCCGCTTCTGCTTCCTCAAACATTTTCACAAGAGTCGTCTTCTTCAGTCATTCGGCAATCTCTGATGGGCTCTGGCCTTCTTTAGAATTTAATTCCTGGCTGTTCTACTTTCTTCCATTTAATGACCTTTAAGTTAACCTGTGAGTACGCGCACTGGGTCTAGTGGACCCGCACAATTAAACAAACTTTTCTCAAAGCATGACAGTTTCACACATGTTGTTGAGATCCAGTGTAGTCGTGTCTTAGGTCGACCTCTTTATGTTTCCGAAGTTTTTTCTCTGGGGTTTTGATTCAGAGTCTTGATTTTGATTGGATCGGGTCTTTTAGGCTCAGCGCGCCTATTTGTATTACTGTTACATAATTGATTTGTAATTGATACATAATTGATTTCATTTGATAGTATAGAAAGCAGCAAACATGCCATATAATTTATCTTACAACGAAGAATTGCTGCAAAAGTTAGTAGATTTATCAACTGAAGAAAATAAGGATGGAAGTGATCATGAATTTTTAGTTCACATGATACTGATTCAAAAACTTATGTAGATTCTGAAAATGAGAGTGAGTATGAACATAAACTGTTTTATTGGAAAAGAAAAATAACAATTCATACAAAGTAAAGGTATATTATTTTTTTTCCTATGCTAATATAATATGGTTTTCTATTCCTTCAAGAAATTTTCTTTCTAAAAGCATTTGGAGAACTTAAAAATTGTAATGTACATATTTTTTAAGTTTGATGATAAAATTTGTTACTGGCATAGATGTAACACTTTTTCTGAAGATTTACAATAATTCTTCAAAAAACATCAATCAGGTCTTTTGGACTCAGTGTGCAAGCTTGTGTAACTCATACGAGCGTACGTGCTCCCACGTTAAACAAATCTCTTTCCAGACAGTCAAGCCATCTGAGTTTTGATCTCCTTGTCTTTCAAGGACTGTTGGCTTCTGTGTGAATATTTTTTAGTAGTTTTTTTTTTCATGCATTCTGATTAGGTTGTGAGGTTTGACTTATTTAATTCAGTGTTCAAAACCTTGAACCCCACAAAACACTAGCAAGCGAATAATCACTTAAGTGTGTGAACAAACATGTAAGACTTCAGAAGGGTTAACTACCCTTTATTTCTCAGAATAAATATAATCAACTCCTAACTCGGAGTATACAGCAAAGCCTCCGCTTGGGCTTGAACTTAAATAAATAGGAACTTAAACTTAACTAAGCTTAACTAAAACTAACTGAAGATATAGCCGAAGCTATCAGGATTCTAAGTAGTTGGCCCCTAAATCTTAATTAAATCGGCAAAGCCAAGCAAGGGCTTAAAGTATGGCCGAGCGTAAATATATCTAAGAGAGACATAACCAAAAGGCAAACGTGCACTAGTCAGGAAATCAGACTTTCTCTCCCGAAGTCAGTGAAACATTGACTTAAATAGTACTCTTACTCATTTGCATTTACTGTGCTTCTGAAATTACATTCTGGTAGGAAGTTGTAAGCTGAAACTAGAAAGATAGGGTAGGTGCATAAACTTAAAATAACTGTTAATAAAATTAGGATAAACCTTACAAGGTGACTGGCCCACATTAATGTTTGGATGCTGATAAAATTTATGATGTCTGGATGCTCATGCATCCTGTAGATTTCTACATTGGTTCTTCTCCAGATGCCATCTGTTGAAATACTTCCAACTCTACTTCTCAAAACCTTTCTCTCAAAGACTGCAAGTATTTCTTTATCGTTTCTAGTCAAGGTTCAAGCTCCATATGTCCAAAAAATGTCTAATTAAATGTTTGTAAAAATCTCAGTTTAATTGTTCTTTTGATAAGGTTTGATTCCAGATACTTTAAACTAAAGAAGCATTAGTTAGCAAGTGTTATGAAGATCTGTTACGAATTTCTGTTGTTCTGATTTTATTCTGTTACCTCTGTTATGAATTTCAGGAGAAATATTGTTCTATGCATTACAGAGCCAAGTGAACACTCAACAACTTCCAGTTTATAATTAACAATTTCTAAGAAAGAGTTATAAAATTTGGCTATATGGCATATATTTAGTTTTTGTTTGGTTGAAGCTAAGGTGCATTTTAGCTGTTACAACCTCCAGTGAGAGAAATGTGTGTTTGTTTCAGGTGTTCTACCAGTGATGTCAATATTGTCTACAACTGCAAATACTTGAATTGATTTGTTAAAAATATCTCCCCTGGATCTATCCTAAAAAATATCTATCCTTATTTTTGAGTTATTAATGATTTTTTGAAAAGCTAAATTAAACAGGAGACATGCCAAAGCATCACACTGTCCAAACAGTATGTAAAAAGAACTGGTTCTGAAAAATTATTCTGTGTCTTTACTCGTAGTTTGGTCTGTTTTAAGGTAATGGCAACAAGTTAAAAAAATTTTTAATTTTTTCAGGGGTGTTAACTTTTCTCATAGAACCAATATGTATTTTTCTACTAACTGTATCATAAGCAGTTTTAAAATCTTACATATAAATAATGTTGTCAATGTCAAATTCTTTGGTCTTTTCCATTATTTACCTTTATATTGAAGATATGCTTATCAGCAGAGTCTTCTTTATGGAAACTACACTAATAGTTACCAATTATATAATCTTCATAAACAACTAATTTGTTACAAAGACTAATAGAAAATAGTTTATGAAATGTGCAGGGTAAGGAAATATCATGATATTAAGAGCATTGTTAGTCTCCATTTAGAATCTTTGGTATTAGAGTACAAAGGCCGAGATTCGGACTGGTCGGGACTTTGGCGATTCTGGATTTGGGATTTTTCCAGATATTAGATCATCAGTTTAAATCTAATAAGATGGCATGTAGAAATTATAAAATTAAAAATGTGAAATCATGATTTATGAAATAAACATTTATGATCTAAAAAGTAACAATATTTACTAAAAAAAAACTTCATATTTATTTGTTTATTTTATTAAACGTTTCCTTGAATGTAAATTGTTTAAGTTGCTTTTTTTTTGTGTATGTGTGTGTGTGTGTATGTTAACACTTTCTCTTCAATTCAATAGACAGACATAATTTCTTGTTCATTTACAAAGTTCCACTGTTCAAGTCTGTAGTTGCTGTGTTGAGAGTTCTGACTAACTTGTCAATCAAAATTTTTTCATTTTCAGTAACCTCTCTGTCATTTAATTCACTATTGGTAGCAGTATTTTCTGGATCAAGAACCATACTACAGATTTCGGTGTCCAGTAATTAACTGATGGTTGGAGCATTGCCATCATAATGAAAACTTATGTTATATCGTCTTTATTCATTACCACTTCACATTTTTTTACAAAATCCATTAATTGGAAAATTTCACCTGTGGTTTGTGATATCTGTGAAAGCCTTCAGATTCACGGCTATCATCTTCATCATCCTCACCATGAAATATGATAGCGGCCATAAATTATGCGAAGCATTTTTTAAAGTATCTGGAAGCACATCCTCCCACGATCTTGCAATGCTCCACACAGCAGATTTTATGCTAAAATATTTCAAAACTTCTTGAATAGTCTTACCATTATTCAGGAAATTTAACATGGATTTTAAAAATGCTACTTTATATTTGCAATTCAGCGTGTGCACTATTCCAATATCAGTAGGCTGAACAATGGGCGTACAGTTTGGAGGAAAGAATAACATGGATGCATTATCTTTCATTAAAACTTTAAGTGAAATATGAGCCAGATAGTTATCTACAGTTGGAACAATTTTTGTGTCATCAGATAAGCTAACTGAATTCAAATTTTGCCGAGCCTCGGGTATGAAATGATTTTCAAACCAATTGTACATTAATGATTGTGTCATCTGTGCTGTTTTATTTGCAAGATATATAACGGGAAAATCTTTACTCCTTCAAATGGTCGATGTCATGTATTTTTTCTAATTACGAAAAGTTTACGCTTTTGTGCAGCATTTGCGCATGCTAAAATTGTTAATCTAGTTTTGGATCAGTTGGAGACTTTTCTGTAGAGGATGCCAAGGTATTTCTCGGTACATATTGCCAGAAAAGACCAGTTTCATCAGCATTGTATATATGACCTGGAGATAATGTTTTATATTAATGAATTCAATGAATTCATCTGCAAATAGTTTAGAAGCTTCAGCTGCAGCTGAAGCTTTTCACCTGAATTTTTTAATTGCATTATACCATGGGGATTTTAAAATTTGTTTAACCAATCTGTGCACTCAATTTTTAAGTTCATTTCTTCATGAAATATTTTGGTTTGAGCCATTAGCATTGGACCCATCAATGGCATGCCCTCGTGTGTCCCTGTCTGACCATTTAATCTTCATTTTGTCATGATTGGCACTTTTAGCATAACGAATATATATATTTTTGTTGTTGTTGTTATTCATTGTGAGTGGGGTGTCAGAATCCAGAAAAAATACATAAAGTTCCTTTTTCTGTTATGTCGTATACAGTTGACTTTCCAGTGCCATACTCCTTAATTTTGAGATGGATATACCTATATCCATTTTTTTGCAGCAATTCCACTTTTTGTTTAATGGACATCGAAACATGCTTTCGCTTTGTAGATCATGTTGCAGCTCCAGAATTAGAAACTCTTTTCAACATGATCAAAAGTTCAAACTTTAGTTTTCATAAAATTGCTGTAATTATAATAGCCTGCAAAAAACAATAAGGTGGATCAAATCAGAAAGTTGAGGAACAGTGCAATCTGCTGTATTAACTGGAATTCTTTGGCATCAGTAAAGTATAATTTTAGCCTTGCTTAACAACGTCCACTATACATTATTGACTATGTAATTGGCATATGAGATTGGCGATGAAAGACAAAATGTTCCATTAAATTTTGTCTTTTTATTGTGCACTGAGACAATTAAGCCTGAATTGTATTAATTTAGTTATTTATTATACTTTTTTATATCTAATTCTTGCTCATGCTTAAGGCATATATGAATCCTGAATAAATAGATTCCTACATATACTTAAGCTTACCGATGGCCGACGCTAGATATTTTGTTACCTGATGCAGTCTCTGCAGTCCGAAATTCCTCTACCAAGCACCTTCCTAAGTTCTGAATTTTTGCACCCTAAATTTTGGGTCCCTGTGCTTTTCCTAAATTCTGAAAATTTTATTATTCCTTAATTTTGTTACTTAGTGCTTCTCTAAATTCCAGAAATTTTGTCTTTCTTAAACTGTGCCGCTTGGTGCGGCCATATGAGCTCTGGCTCCGGTTCTGGGTTTATGTGAATAAAAAGTCAGTTAATTCAAAGAGCACTAAATGTAATTTTTTTGGCCTATGGGTATCATTAATAAATTCTGGTTTTAGCATATGGAAAGAAATTTTCGTTAAATATTTCCTCATCAACATTTAGCATATTTAACTTAAATCTGTAATCATCACCAAGTATAATGTCAGTATAAAAGGTTTCCATACTCTTTGTTATTCAATTACTAATATAACAAAAAATTGTTTAGGTATCGCTGTGTGACTCAAGTTGTCATGAGTTGATAAATATATGCTGATGAAAGCAAAATATAATAAATAATAGTTCACCAGGTTGCCGTCACGGATATAAAATATTAATAGTTATACAATCAATGATGTTTCTCTGTAGAATGTTTCGGTTTGAGATGTATGCAAAGCAGACACACAGCTGTGGAACCAAATTATTGATTTTGCAAATTTACACTAAAATTATTGTTTCTTCAATGATGAGGTACTTTATTTAGTGCTGAAGTGAAATTATGAATCAGGATTCCCCACATGTTTTCTTACGGAGAAAAAAATCAAATGTGCATGCTTAGAGCATATAAAAAATTTGGTACTTACGTACTATGACGACTACCTTGGCGACATTTGGAGATAAAAATCTTCATTGGCATTTTTTAGTTTATGTTTATAAATTAAATAAAAGAACTTCATCAAAGCAAATTAATTTAAATTCTTTTAAAAATGAAAGCCCCAATTATAAAAGAACAAAAACTTAAAATACTAAAATCCCGAATATATATATGTATACATATAAAAAAATGATATACCAAATACGAATAGAAAAAATTAATCTTTTTTATTTTTACTACTGTAAAGGATAATTAACAATTATTAAACTTACTTCTGAATAAGCTTCAGTGAAAGTTACATAAATGAATTATATTTTTGATACATAATATGCGTACAAATTTTTAAAAAATTGAGAGGCATTTAGTGTTAACTTTAAATAACAGATGGCAGCACAATATAGTTAACTTACTTAAAACTGGTGAAAAGAAAATATTCACGTTAATGATAAGGAAAATGGGAAAAAATAATCGCAAAAAGTTTCACCTGTTTCACTTAAACGTAATAATCGGCGTAAATGTAACAAAAAAAGCTGTGGTAATAGCAAATGCGGGACTAGTGCGAGATAATACTCTTTATTTCAGTGCCCTCTATAACCTATATTAGGGTTAACCTTTTTTTATAGCCGCCCAACCGGTATAGTGGTTAGCGTCGCCGACTGCAGTGCCGAAGGGCTCAAGTTCAAATCCCGCTTATAACCAATGTTAGGCTTAACCTGTATAACATACAAAGGTCGCCGGATTTGGCGAGATATCTAGGTAGTCGTCATAATACGTAAGTACCAAAAATTCTTAAAAAAAATTTGTTAGTGGGCTTTAAGGTCTGGATTTTAGATCATTCTGGATATTGAATGTCCAAATCTTGGACTTTGTACTGTAGTTGGAGGATTTTCTGTAGAGGTTGACATGATATTCAGCCTGTATATATCATACAGTTAATTTCCAGTGCTGTACTCCTCACATAATTTTGAGACAGGTATACCTTTATTCATTTTTTGCTGAAATTTTACTTTTCTCTTTATGAACATCAAAACATGTTTTTGGTTTATATATCCTGCTGCAAATCCAGTATAAGAAACTCTTTTTATGAAAATTCAGACTTTTGACAGAATTTTCATAAGATTACTGTAATAGCAATAGCCCGCAAAAAGTAATAAGCTGGATCGAATTGGAAAGTTAAGGAACTACATAATCTGCTATATTAACTGAACTTTCATTTTAGCCTAACTTATTACTTAACTGGCATCCGCTATACACTATTGCTGATCTATCATAAGATTGGCAGCTAGAGATATACTGTTCCGCTGAATTTTGTCTTGCTTCTGTTGTGTGCTGAGGTAGTTAAGCCTGAATTTCTCTTAGTTGTTTACTATACATATGCTTATTTCCTGCACATGCTTAAGCAGTATTTTTAAATCCTGAATAAAGAAATTTCCACATGTACATAAATTCTATCTATAGCTGGTGCGTTTGTAGCACAATACCACATCTGCATGTCCTAAGTCTATTGCCAAGTGTCTCCATAAATTCTAAATATTTTGCATCCCAGTGCCTTCCCTAAATTCTAAAGATTTTGCTCTCTTTATTTTACTGCTCTGTGTTTCTCTAAATTTAAAAAATTTTGCTTTCTCCAGAAGTCTGCCACCCGGTTAGACTGTGCTACCTCTGCTACCAGTTTTGCGCTTATCTGAATAACAAATCAGTTATTCTTATTTCAAATTCTAAATGTTTGGTTTATGAGTGTCATTTACAAAACCTTTTTTTTTTTCTCATATGGAATGAAATTTCTGTTAACGTTTTCCTCGTCAACACACTCAACAGTTTGCAGCACAGTTAGATAAAGTCTGTAATCATCGCCAAACATTATTTCAACATAATAGTTTACCATACTGTTTGGATTCAATTACTAATATTTAAAAAAAATATTTAGCCATAGCTGTGTGAGTCATTTCTAAAGCTGTTGTGCGTTGGGAATCGTGGTGATGAAAGCAAAAAATAATAATCATTTCCATGTTGGCATCACAAATATTAATAGGTGAAAAATGATTGATGTTTCTATGTAGAATGTTTTACCTTGAAATGTATGCCAAGCAAATAGGCAACTATACAATCAAATTATTAATCATACAGATTTATGCAAATAAATTTTTGTTTCTTAAATATAGGTATTCTTCAATGAGGTATTTAACTTAGTGCTGAAGTGAAATAAAGAATCAGGATTCTTCTGTATTATGAAAAAGAAAAAATCAAATGCACATGCATAAAGCATACCAAAAAATTTCTAAACAAAACTACTAGCATGTTAAGCAAAATACACAAATAATGCAATTAATACCAAAACACTTGAGATCAAAAAACAAAAGTTTAAAAAAAAAAAAATCTGAAAGGTTTCAGATTTTAAATTATGTCCAGAGGGGCGTTTTTTAACATTTTGTGTGTTACCTTTATTTATTAAATATAATGTTCTTTTCACTTAAGCCATAAAATTCAGTTCAAGAGCAATATCGCAAAATAATTTTAAAATGAGCATATCTTTAGAATTTCTGATATACTCTCACGCACTGGAGATTAAAATGTTTTTTTTTTTTTTTCTGTACAACGTTGCTATTGTTCGTTTTGAAGTCCTTCAATTTGTTAATCAAAAACTCATTAAGTTTTACAAAATATGAAATTGATAATAAACCAAATTCCAAATTTGGACTTCCAGATGTCCACATTTGCAGAGGATTATGTTATTCCAAATTTGATGGCTCTAGGTACTGTTGTTTTATCACAGTGCGAAAAACATACATGCATTTATGTAGATTCTTCATTATTTAATTTCTTTAAATATAATACAGGGCTGTAATATTTGGTGGTAACAATCTGAAAAGTGAAACAACCCTTATTGTGAATAGTCCTTCTGGGCAAATTGCCCCTTTGGACTAAAAAAAAGTTGGTCAAAGGTCAAAAAGATCACTCAGAATTTCAGACTTTGTGCTATAATTAGGTGATGAGTTTTAAGCTGTGATTTTTAAATTGTAAAAAAATTTATGAAATAAGATTGAAAACGTAATCCATATAATTAGTAAAATGCATCGTTTAAAATATGTCTTGTCATTCAAAGATTTACTAGCCATATGAAATTGAAAATTATAAACTCATATCCATTTAAATATTTGAAATTACAATTTTGATTTTTATCATTGTTATCCTAGCCATATTCCAAGACTTCACATTTTTGAATATTTTTAATACTTTCTTGTAAATTTAATGCACATTAATACATAGTGGAATAATAAGCAAGAAAAATTAATAATATTGCTGTGAACTTTAACATAAAAAAAAAAAATTCTAAAAAATTATTCTTACAATTAAGAAATCTTCTTAACTTTTTTTAATGCTTTTCTTCAATGAAAAAAAAAAAAAAAACTTTATCTCAAACAGAGTATAGTGTATGTATGTACACATGAATCTCAAAATATGCTTGATTATGTTAACACATTTTATATTAAATCTAATTTATCTACTTAAATTCACAGAGCATTTGTGTCTTACAAGACGAAAGTCTATAAAGTTAAAATAGATTTTGGTAATCATACAAAAGTGAATTCAATGTAAAGCACACAAAACTTAAGTAAGCATTCTTAATTTAGACTTTGTCAAATTAAAGGCATGAGTCCTTAATAGCTTTTTGTTCATTGAGCAGGAAAACAATACATTTCAAGGGAAAATTACGTGTATCTATATGCTAAAGATTGTTAAAAGCATGTACTAGATATATGTACCAAACATTATGAAATCTACATTCTGTTATAGTGTATTCTATCAGTAAAACATACAAAAACAAAATATACCTCAAAATTATACTTTTAAAGGTAAATTAGTTGAATTGGTACCATATGTATAATACAGTATAACGAAGGAAGTTCTGTACAGCATATGCCATATTTCCTGACTGTATTTCTTTTAAATTTATTTCTGTATGGCAGAAACATATGCCTTCATTAAATCTCTTTGTTATATTACATTAGCCTCATGCAAAGCTTCAAGAATAATGGAGAAATGAGCTTCTTTTTCTTCTTAAACTGCTTTAAAAAATACTAATCAGTTTAGAATCTATACTATTAAAATATGTGCATGTCTGTTTGCAACATTATCTCCTCTGGAATGGCAGGGAGGGGAGTTTTGAGAGAGGTATCCTCAAATTCCGAAAATTCATAGGAAGCCATTTCAAGCTTTCTCATCTTCGTACTGTTTTAATCAGCCAAGATATTAATTTAAACTCTGAAAATGCTAATTTCTGAACTCATTTTTCCCAGTGGGAGCAGTCTCGCACACCGGAGTTAAAAATCTGCTTTATTTCAGAAAATGTTGCTGCTGCTCACTTTCAAATCATAGAGTTTGTTAATAAAAAATTTTTAAGTTTTACAAAATATGAAATAAAAATAGCATTGCCAAGCATTAATATATTATTATATATGGTCATATTCTGACATTGAAGAAAGTACACGATTGCATGTGATGTAATTCTAAATCGGAAAGTTTTTGTCAGCATTTTAAATAAATAGCTGGAGTTGGCAACTTTTTTTTCAAGTTAGGTTAATTGACACTATATGTTATTGCCACGTTAATTCTTTTATTGATATTGAAGAAAAGATGTTATATTGCATTAAATTTAAATCATGACATCGTATGTATTAACCTGAAGTGTCAAAAGTTTTTGTTTCCTAGTTTGGCAACAAAATATTATTTTCAAATTGGTTGTTTTTTGGGAAGAATGAGCTGATTTTATTCATATTGAAATTGTTTTGATGCATTTTCTTTTCAGGTGTACATAGAACACTTATACATTTTTTTTTTTTTTTTTTTTTTTGTTGCAGGAAGTTAACATCTTAATACAAACTGCTAATAAAGCAACAATGGGCTGCTGATATGGACTATATAAAAATGAATAAATTAATAATTTTGTTACAAAAAATTCAAAATTTGCAATAGTATTATTTAAATAATAAAAAGGAATTCCTTAAATTTTATGTCTGTTAACAGCTAGTGCCTTTTGGTAGTTGAATGATTAGCTGAAGCACTAGCTTCTTTGGCAGGTCAGTTATTTAACGCTGTGCCGTCAAGTATAGCAGATTGTTGGGGATGCAGATTATAGCAGATTCTTGTTGTTATTGTTTCCAATCTTTTAACAATAACAACTGCCCTTTATGCATCATTCACAGTCTTTTTCTGTCGATGTAATTTTTCTGCATATGGTTCTGTATGTTAGGAGGGCATTTGCTGCGACATAGAGCAGATTAAATTTTATATGTAAAACTATGTACTGTCTTAAATGTTCTTATAATAATATTTTTTTTGGCTGCTTCTGGAAATAAATGTTTATTCAAATTTAGAAAAATGCAAGATTGGAAACGATGAACTAAAGAAAAGTGTACCTTAAGCCGAATGATAAATGATAATGAGTGATAAACAGTTGAGCATGGCAACACTTTTGCTATTTCTTTAATCCTTTATGTTGCAGATTTAAAATAAAGAAATACAGAAAAAGGGTAATTTGGTTTCAAAGGAAAAATAATTTTGTATCATCTGGTATGAAATTTTTAAAGGGCAGATTAAAAAAAGGTGGATTTATGAAAAGGGAGGGGGGAGAAAATTAAAAAAAAGTCCAGGATGTATTAAAAACATTATAGGCTTGAGACAAATAGTTACCATAAATACAGCTGTTACTTTTTCATCTTTTTATTCAATAATAATGATCATTTAAACAATTTCAGTTTTGTCCGAGATAAAAACAACATTAGTGCTGTATTAAATAAAGTGAGCATTAATGAGATTCCAGAATCCTACATTCTATAAACATCCATTTTGTAAATTATAAAATGATGATGACTGGTTTTGTATCATCTTTTATTCAAAATATATTTGTTATTAAAATCATAAAATTCACCTTTTTCTTTTTTTTATCAGTTGTAAATTTTGGTTATGTAATAAGTTTTTGTGGCTTTATACCTAAAGCTACTATCTGAATAGCATGCATGCATGTATTCATTCTACTTTAATATATCAAATATCAGTCAGTGTCTTGGCTGTCTAGAATCAATCTCTATAGAATAGTTTTTATTGGGAAGTTCATCATGAAGACATCTGCTCTAGGATAGGTAGTTTTAACTGCAATTATTCTCACAATAATTAGGTAAACTAATAATCATAAATGACAAATTTCTATTGAAACTGTTTTCGTGTTGTTGTCATATAATGTTTGCTGATACATTTCTTAGAGCTGTCTATCTGCAAGTAGTGAGCTGTTTTCTGTATGCAGTGTTAATCATTATTATTTTTTGGTAGTCTTGTGTTTGTAGTCAACATCAAGTTCACCAGTTTGTTGACTTTTTAAAATTAAAATTAAAATTTTTTTTTCTTGGTTGTTACTGATGATTGTAGGTTTTACGAACCAAACAACGTCCTTTGGCATGCAGAGACATCAGCGTTTTAGATGCATGGATGTTTCTTGGTGGACAGTTGTCACTTGCACTTCTTATCTTGCTTCAGCTTAATTGGTACAGGTATGTTGCTTCCATTTTCTGAGTTATGTTTAATTTTCTTTAATTGTCTAAGTCAACATTTCTCAGCCATTTTTTACTTGACCTATCATCACTGCTCCATGTACCCCATTATGTATAATTACTGACATTTATGCGTGCAGATACAATAATAACACTATAATACAGAAATATTTTTATTTTTACCAGTTATGCAAAATTGGTGTACATTGGTAATTATGCACATTTAATTATATATAAACACATTTAATAAGAACCTTGAGGCTGTTTGGCAGCACACAGTAGTTAAAAATCTGGATCCAGAAATGACAAATGTAACCTCAAGTCTGCATCTATGCTGAAAATCTGTTCCTATACTTATTTTTTATTGCAGGACCAAAAAAGCTCTCTCTACTAATACAGTGCTTGTGAATGGTAGTAGAAAAGTGGCTGCCTTGTTAAACAGTTCAGGATATTCTTCTTTCAATTCAGTTTGGAATGAGATGGAGAACTTTATTTTCAAATTCTATTTTAAGGAAGGAATCCATTTTTAGGTCAATCGACTTGAATTTTTGTTGGACTGATAAAGATGCACTGTATTTTAAATACTTTTCACTGAAAGAAAATGCAATCTAGTGGTCATCTGTTCCATGTTTAGAAAATTAATTTTTGAAAGCTACCTTCAGTCCATTCAGATAATGTATAATTTATTTGTTTAATCTCTTAAGATACATGAAAATCCATTTCACAGAGGAAATTGTGCAGTGTTTTAAAAACTTCAAGTAGTTATTCTCAATACATAATTTTCGAAATTTTCAATTTTAATGAAAGACTATTTCATTGATTGCTTGGAATGTATCGGCACTGTTCTGAAGAGACGAATTAGCTGGTATGATTTCAAAAAGATACCAAACATGTATGGAAGACTTTGAAGCCATTCCTGATCATCAAATTTAAATTAAAGTCAAAAAAGGTTGGTTCTCAAAGAATGCTTTGACTTCATGTCCAAGTTCAAACAAATGTGTAAGAACCTTACCCTGAGATAGCCATCAAACTTCAGTATGAAGGAATAAGGTTTTATGAGTACTCCCTGTTTCTTGATACAGTGATGACAGTGATGAGAATAGCCTTGAATTCATGTGGAGGGGGATTTGACGAAATTAACCACTTTTTACAAAATTATCCAAAACATTTTTCATACTAGTAGGAAAGGGCTTCGATGGTAGATTTTGCTGATGGTTGCAAGAGTTTGTCTACTTAACCAAGGAGGCTACTGCTTTGGCACATTTGAGAAAGCCAGGGTAACAATCTGATATACAATTGCCATCACCAGTACTTAAGCCACAGCACTGTGACCGTGTTATACCCTTTTTAGTAAATAGGAATCCTTTTTTAGTAAATCTCTTTTTAGTTAAAGTAGTAGCATGAAAAATATCTGTACCTGTTTTACGTTCAAAAAGAAGATGACAGTGCAAGAATCATTGTACAAATTCATTTCCTTTCAGGTACCTTACAGTAATTATCAAAACAGCAAATTATGCTACATCAGTACTCTCATCAATTTGAATGGGAAAAATATTTTCTGTTACTGACTTCTTTTACTATTGTCTCTTCCATATTATCAGAAATTTCTCTGAGGGAGACTGTGTCATTGGAGAGAGGGATAGCATTAATTTTGTGAACATAGTTATTGTCAAACATACAAAAGCAAAACTACATCTTTAATACTGGGCAAAATCAAATTTTCATCAATCGTGTGATTTTTTGACATTACTGTTACTGCTGTGGCTTATGTGATCAGTCTTTAACAGCATTTTCATTAGTACAACCAGAAGACAAGTACATAACTATATTGACTTATTTTTTATTTTCAAGCACATTTCATTAAAAAAAAAGTCATGTTTTTGTCTTTAAAATCTGAGTGTTTAATTTGCAGATGATGAGTAAGTAGTGAAGGCTTTTTACTGCCATTAGAGAGTGCTTCTCTGCAAATAGCATACTCAGGTCTAGAAATGTTTGCCAAGTGTTGGCCTGTGGTTAGTCTTGCAGATAAAATGCATATCTATACTGAATTTAAAACACTCATATCTTTCTAAATTACAATTATTTAGGATTCAATTTAATTATTTTGATTTTTCATAATAAAATATAATTTAGACTGGAAATGCTAGTTGTTACAACTTCTTTTTATCTTTTATGTTATGTTCAATCTATCATAACCCCTGAGACCATTTCACATACCGCTGAGGATATGCATACAACAAGTTGAGAAACAATGATACTAAAACTAGATAGGGATAACTAAGACATGACACTGGACTGGTACTAAAATTGTATGAGGGAACTAAGTTATTGAAGTATGTACTGAGAACACAAACCAAATCAGCAAAAAATTGTTTTAATTTATTGTGATCAATTCAGAAAAAGCAACTGGACTGTTCCTTGGTAATTTTTATCACTGTCCTTGTTAAAAAGTTCTTCTGGATAAAGTGATAAGTTTGCTTTGATTGATTAAAAATTTTTATTATCAAAATATGTTACAATTCAATTAATTGTTAGTATACATATTTGTTAAAGAGACAGAGACATCTTGATGTTTTTTAAGTCATTTTTAATTCTCATTTCTAATCTGTTTAAATCATTGCTGATTATTCATGTATCAAAACAGTTTGATGTTGAGTCAGTTTCTTTGAAAGATGTTGCTTAGCATTATATATCCTACCATCACAGCCATTCCTTAGAATGCTGTGTTGTGTATTTAGCAGATAGGTAAAATTACATACAGTATCAAAATTGGTTTAATTGATACTTGGATATGTGAGGAGTTAACTGTATCTTCTGTCCTGACAGCAATGAAAAATTCACTGACATATACTGGATCCTAATGTTTGCTTTTTCTTACTTGACACACCAGGTTCAGATGTAAATATCAATGAATTTGATTGTTGTATTATGACAGTATTGCATTTATTAGATTATATTAAGTACACTGGATTTTTTTGCCTGTAAGGAGATATGCATTTGCGGAGGATTTTCTGCATGAAACTGCCTTGTATTTCTGATACACATCAGGAAAACTATGAATATGCTCATGCAGCTAGCCTGTTCTCCTGGTTTTGAATTAGGTACCTGCTTGCTTACTGATGGATGTAACTATTGTCATTAGTTGGTTTAGTCCAAAGACTGTTGTTTGGTATTTTTTGTACTTGGCAATATTACTTTCAATAATGAATCTGCTGAATTCTGATAAAATTAGTAGAATTTTTTAACCTACAATTTTGATTTAATTATAATTTCTTGATTATTTAATTAATTTTGCAACATTCTTTAATAATTTATAATCTTAATTTTGAAATTTCTAAACTCTTGGTTTATTTTAATAGGCAGATTTGCAACTTTTAGTGAGTCTCTGCTGTGCACATATTTATTTACTTTTATTCTCAATTATATTGCTAATGGGTAGTTAACTTCCTAATATGAATTTTGGTTCTAACAGTTCCATTAATTATTTTACTGTATGTGTGTTTTCCTGTTAGATTGTTATCTACCAATTTTGATTTAATTATAATTTCTTTATCATGTGTATGTATATGTGTATAAAAGTAATAATTTATAAGATTCAGATGCTTGCCTTCATGGCTGATAAAACACAATTTTCTTTATTCTTGAGAAGCTGAATTTAAAAAGGATTACACATCATAATGAGCACAATAAGTGCATTTTCTTGAAAAACTACATCTATGCTGACAAAATTTTGAAATAGTGTGAAGCAGCAGCCATTAAGCAGATCTAGCTAGCAACAGATGCACAAAGCCTATATGATGAGTTCAAAATGAAATTTTAGTTTAGAAGTGAGTTAATTTCAATTTTGATTGGCTAATTAATAACTGTGTAATATTATTATCTGCATCATGAGCTTTATGTTAAAGTCATATGACAGCTATTATTTTTGAAATGATGCAGTTTAGAGAGGTTTATTTCAAGCAGTTACTATTCTTAGTATAGAAAGAGGAAACATCCAAACTAAAATACTAAGTTAAAGGACTATTGCAAATTAAAGTTAGAATTTTGTTTTACATATTTTTATCTTATGCATTTAACACACATACTGTAATAAGCTGCACTTTTTTATTCAAATCTTTTTAGGATGTAAAATTTGGATGCAGCTTAAATTCAAGGCAAATATTTTACCACCTTATTTCTGCAGTCACTCACTTCTCAAAGTTTAAGTCTATTGTTTTAGTCAAATTGAAAATACTGATGAAACTGCAGTTTTTCTTGATATGCCAAGAAATTATACAATAAAACAGAAACTTAATATTTTAACTACTGGGTGGAAAATATCATTAATTACTGTATTGCTGCCTGTATCTGATAATGAGAGCAAATTGCCTCTTTTTATTATTTTGTATATATAAACTCTACTCAAGAAAATCTTACTAATGATGTTATAATCTGAGCTCAAAAGAATGCACAGGTGGCAACAGAATTGATGAAAGATTGGTTAGAACATGTTTGGGAGTAGAGAACTGGCACTCTTTAAAATACAAAGCTTGTTAGTAATGGATACATTCCAGAGATATTTAAAAAGTGACATTAAAGTAAAAACAAAATATTGTGATCTGGTAACATGACCATGAGATATAATGAGTTAACTCTAGCTTTTTGGTATGTCTGTTCTTCATTTGAACCTATCATGATGCATGGTTAAACTGAGATCTTTGATATTATTTAGTAAAGTAAAACAAGCATTCAATCACCTGCATTAACTCAGTGATTTTGCAGTCTTGGAAAATATTCCTGAAAAAGAGTTCAATAAATCTTTTTTTAAAATGTTTCATTATTAATGATTTAAGTAGAACTGAAGATGATGTATTCTGCTAGAATAGTGAAGATGAGAATTTGAATTCTGGAGGTGAAGATGACAAAAGTGATATGTATCTGAAGTAGATTCTGAAATAAATTAGATAGCTTACATATATATGTAAACACATACACAAAGTCAGTGCTCTATTCCCTTTTTCCTCTTTTTTTTAATTATTTACAAGTAATTTTTAGCATTTTTATTATTATGCTTGAAAAATATTGAATTAAAATCACATATGTAATAATCATTAAACTAATAACTTTGTTTTGTTCAAAAATCTAGTATTGTTCTTGGATCTAGTTCTCTGGCTTTTGTCGTAGCATATCCTTTAGTGAAAAGATTTTCATATTGGCCTCAGCTTATGTTGGGTATGTCCATTTAGATACTCTATAGATTCTTACTTTTTGTACTTTTAGTGAACTAAAAAAAAAGATTTTTTTTTATGCATTTTTACTACAGTTTGAAATGCTATTCAAAAGTTAAATTCCTCCTTTCTGCAATTATATATAATAATGTATCAAAAGGGAGTACTTTTGCAAAATTTTGAACATTTCAAAAATAAGGTTGTGTAATATTCATTATCTGTCCAACTTGAAGACATCCATTTAGTGGAAAGTTATTTTTAAAAGAAGTATAGAATTTTTTAAAAGGTTAGAGCATAATTTAGTAATGTATTATAAATTAATCAAAAGTTACTTTTCAGTTTTTTTTTTATTTGTGCTTTCATGCTTTCATTTATCGTTGCCAAAGTTTTTAAAAATACTTTTTAGTAAGGTAAATATTTTCAAGTAAAATATAAAAAATAATTTTTTTCCCTCCAGTATGTTGTTAAGTTTGTTGTTTAATGAAATAGGTTTCATGCAACTGGAGTTTAAGTACTAATGTCATATCAGATATATGAAGGAATAACAAGTCATTATGATTATAAATTTTGCTTTTGATATTTATGTATGTAATTTGAAACACTTATCAGTGTAGAGGGATTTCTGTGTTCAAAGAAGACAAATCAAGAAAATTATTGGGAAGAAAAACATGTATTATTTTAAATATTTAATTAGTTAATTGTCAAGATTGTCTCTTTATATTTATAGCAGCATCCCAGCTTACATGTGCAACAGCATGCTTAGTTATAAAAAAATTTGAAATGAAGTAAGACATTAAGTTGGGAAAATTTTGAAAATAAAGTAAGGTGATATTAAAGGAGTTTTAATTTGAGAAGATATTTCCATTTAATAAAAATCAAGAAGTTTAAAATGTTCCCATTTATCTACTGTTCCACTTTTGGAGATTAAAAAAAAAATCATTTACTTTTTTCTTTTTGTAAGTTCACAAGTTTTTTTTTGTTAATAAATCTTATAAATAATCTGTCATAAAGGCCTATTAAACAGAACATTAAATAAAAATAAATGGAGGTTCTTGTTACAAAGTTTTCAACACTGAACAATATTGTATTGCAGATGTACATGCAAGGTACTGAGCAAAATACAAATTCATTAAAATTAAATATTTAGTTATATACTTTTTGGGAGGTCCTTTCAGCAGACCTTTCTAGTGATCTTGACTATCTTAAGCCAATGACCTTGTTTAGAGTTATGATTAAAAGAATATGTTTGCCTTTCAAATCTAAATAATGATTCAAGTAATAAAAAATGTAATTTTATGGAATCAGGTTACCATAATGTGAATCAGAAGAACAGTGAAAGGGAGTAATTTCAGAAAGTTTGATAACTTGTGAATTTATTGCAAGTAACCCTTTATAAAGGGGGAAACAAAGTCTATGCTGCCAAAGAATTCAATGTAAAAGAATAAAAAACTGTGAAGTCAAAAGTATTTAAATTTTCATTTAAAGTTGTAGAGTTCCTTACTCTTTTTGGCTAAAGAAAATATCGACAATCCTAGTGAAATATTTAGAGACTTATTGCTAAGTTCAAATAAATAAAGACGTAGACTCAAGAAGCGTTTAACTACCCTTTATTTCACTCAAACTAAGATGAACAGTTAGCCCCTTTCCCAGGCTTATAACAAAGCCTCCACTCAGGCTTAAAGTCAGAATAAGAACTAAGGTTATAACTAACTGAAGGACACTTAGTCGAAGCTAACACAAGTATCTAATGTAGTTGGTCCCTAATTTAAACTATCTGGCGAATAATATGGCACAATATTTATGGCTGAGCATAGCAACTTCAAGAGAGATTTATCCTGAAGGCAAACATGTGCTACTCAGTATTCCTAGCTGTCTCTCATGAAGTAAGTTGAACCTTTCTTAAATACTACTTCTGACTCATTTGCATTCAATGCAATTCTAAAAATTCATTCTGGTAAGAAGTAAGTGGAAACAAGAATTGATAGGAAAGCACTGTGAAATTAAAATAGCTGTTATTAAATTAAAATATACCTTACAAAATATTTAAATTAAGAGAATCAAAAATATGCTGGCTAATGCTGAGGCAAAATAAACTATGCATTTTGGTTGTTAAAACGCTAGCAAATTTTTATTGGAAAGTTGCTTTCACATTTATTAATATCATTGACTCTTTTTTAAAGTGACATATTTCTTTATGATGCTGTAGTTTGGGATTTAGGCAGGAAATTAATTAGTTCTCGCTCTCGAAATGGAGTCAAATGAGTTTTTCCCCTTTGGCACTTGCATTCACCTCAGACGAATTTCTAATACACATTTCATTAATGCAACATTGATAAATATAGTAATGCTGTTTCTACACATTATGACTACATCTGTCACTATTGCACTTCTGTACTGTCTTTGCAATGTAATTCAGTAAAAGCTTGACTCTCAGGAATGTTCAGGAAATGTTGAATTCTAGATATGGGAAAATTCCACAGAGTTAAGCATATAAGAAATAGAATTGTATTAGGAAAGCCAAATCAATGGGAAAATTTTCCACTCTAAAATTATATATATAAACTGTCTTATTTGCTACCATTGAATATGAAAAGCTTGCTTTTTTTTTAAATTTTGTAAGATTGGGGAGGGGGAATGTATTTCAGACATAAAAGCCGACATATTTCACAAGCCTTAAATATTTAAGTAAAACATCTGATTCAGTTACAAATCAGGCTGCACATGCATGTTGGTGGAAGTGTCACCATTCTGGCAGAAGTATAAATGAACACATTGTTCTATATTTAGTTAGGTAATAAAGTTATTCAAATTATGGATATAGCTTATAAAAAACTTAAATCACTTATCATAATTTTGATGTTATGTCACCATTATTTATCTCTTTCCAAAGTTGCATTCCATGGTTTTTTTTATGCTCGGATCCTGTAACTTTGAAGACACATAGTCATAAATATAAATCATGCTATCAATATATTCTATAGTCATAAATATAAATCATTTTTTCAAAAGGTAAGAAAAAATAGAACTTACATTCTTCTTTATAAAAATTAAACTGGCTTATCGAGAATTAATCAAATTTATATTAAATGAGCATCATGTGATTGGGTTGTGACATCATTCTTCTTCAATATAGGCACTAAATCACATTGTTTGGTGACAATGCATGCATATTAATAGTGTTATGAGCTGTCTAATAGCTTTACAAATCCCTGACTTACTAAATTTATGAGCAAAACAATTTTCTAAAATTCTAAAATATTCCAGTTATTTGAGGTTTACAGTTAGTTGAATGTTAGATAGTCAGGCTTAATTTGATGAGAAATAGTGCTTTCTCAAATGTTTGATAGTTTGCCATAATCTTATGAAAATGAAGTGGCAAATGCTTTGTTATTGGATAAATCATAAAGGAGCATAATTGTACAAGAAACAGGATAAAAGTTTAAAATGAAATGAATGTTTCAGATAGACATATTAAAGCCACATTTAAACATTCATAAAAAAAATAATAAAAAAAAATCTGAAAGGATTCAGGTTTTAGATTACGTCCAAAGGAATCTTGCTTAATAATATAATAACTTGCCGAACGAAACAAACATTAAACTAAACCCAATACGAACACAAAAACCAACCCAATATAATTCCAATAGTCAACCCAATACAATTCCATTAATCCATCCAGTACAGATCCAATAACCAACGCAGTACAATTCCAGAAATTCTAATAGCCAACCGAATGCAATTTCAGTTACCAACAAAGAAACATAAGCACTAAATTGAAAAGTGAATCGGACATTTTTGTGAAACGACGCAAAACGCCCAAACGAAAGTAATAGTCCTTCGGGACTAAATCCCTTTGGACTAAAAAAAATCTGAAAGGATTCAGATTTTAGATTACGTCCAAAGGGATCTTGCTTAATAATATAATCTGGAATAAATGATTATTTCAAATCCCCCCCCCCCCCTCTTTTTTTTTTGGCAGGATTACTGTGCATCTCAGAATTAATGTCCAAGTGTGTGGTAGGTTGAAAGGAAAGTGTCTGTTACAGTACGATTTTGTGGTGAATTCTGATGTTTCTCTGATTTTGCAACTGCTTTTTTGATAAAGTTTGATTTAGTTTCACACTTTTCAAAATACTTTCCTCAGGAAAACACGGACCCCTTGTCTTGTTGGGAATGAAATCATCCACAGAGCTCTGAACATTGATCTGATTACTGATTATATCTATAAACTTAACAAGACAATAACTTCTTCCATAGTTTAACAACAACTTAGTTCACAACAGCAATAATTTCAAGTACAAGCTCATCGATACAGATTTCAATCTTCATCCTTATGCCACCTATGTCATCAGAAATGCTTCCCTCCCTTAAATCACATAGTCTTTAACAATTGTGTATCATGCAAAGTTTTTAGTGTACAAAATTTTTCTGTTTTTTATTTTTGCAGTCAGTGAAATTTTTGCAGCCTTTTGCAGCAAAAACTTCACATAGATTCACATTCTACATGTATTTGAATTTCATACAATCATCACGAGGCTTGTTTGTCACCTTCATTTTACTCCCTCAATTTTCCAATTTTGAATTATTGAAGTAACTTTTACAAAACAACCGAATTATAAATTCATTAAGGTGCTAGTAATAAGACAATACAATTTTGCACTGAAACTGGCAATTCAAAAGTATTAAAGAGGTTTATCAGTGATTTTTAACTTAGGCCTATTCACTTATTGAATTTGGATGCTCCATATAGGATTTAACCAAAGATACACTACTTTCAATGGTGTACTGATTGTCAGAAAGTTTGTAAATACCTTCTTAATGCACGGCAGTTCTAATAATTTTTTAGATGTCAAACAATTAAGTTCTTGTGTTTGTATTTTTAATAAGTGGCTCGAAATAATATGCACACTTGATGTGGTAGTATTTTATTTCTTCATTTCTAACAATTTCCAGATGGATGAGACTTCTACAGAAATGCTTTCATCATAAAATTATGCCTACGATATTCAAGTTCAGTTGATGGAATTTCAAAAGCAACAAGAAAATCCTTGCCATATTAAAAGGGAACATCATTCAGATTAATGCAGTAAGCAACAAGATGAGAGCACTAGCAGTGAAATTGAAATTAGAAAGCTATATTTTACACTAAGAATTGGATTCAAGCACTCCAGTTCTTATTTTTGAGACTTTTAAAGAAAATAATGATTACTACAGAAAGACTAGTATTCTGATGCATATCTAGAAAATGCTTTCCAAGGACCCCATATATTCCTCAAAAATAGAAAATAATGCTAAGAAAATTATTATGAATACGATAATCAGAAATGTTGCAGACTTTCATATATACCCGTCATTAAAAACAAAACTGCTTTTGCATTATTACAAAATAACGATAAAAACGGATAAAAACTTGACATAACCGGATACATATTAATCTGCAATGAAGATACAAATACAGAAATTCAGTGGCTTCGCATCTAGAAAATTTTCAGCAAAAATTGCCGAGAATAATTTTTATTATTATTATTATTTATTTTCTGCCAAGTAGTACATCAAGGCAAACAGAACATATTTAGATTTAGTTTAACATTGTTACGAGCTTTGTATATAAATAGATAATTTTAATGAAATTGTATCTGCCCCCCCCCATAGTGTAGCATGAAAATCTAAAGAGGTGATGCTTTGCTGGAAAAGTAAGAACACAGGGACAAGTCTGTTTAACATGGAGTAAATGGTTATCTCACTAATTGGTAATATCTCGCCAAGCTGGCGACGGTTTTGGCAACTAATTTTTATTGTGAAATTTGGCAAGAAATCGTCAGTTGTCATCAAACTTGGTGACATTTTGGTCTAGTCCCTGTATAGTTGTAATAGGTATTGTAATTGATGTTCTGTATAGCTGGTAACATATCTAGCTCTCATTTGCCTTCCAGTAATTTTGAGATATATTAGAGATTTTTCGGTGGCCAGGTGGAAACTATATACACCAAAGAGCCATTACATTATGACCACCCTGTTAATAACATGTAGGACCATCTTTAGCCCTCAGAACTGCCAGCACCCAGCATAGCATTGAATCCACAAGGTACTGATACATAATCTGAGGTATCTGGTACCGAGCACTCACCAACTGGTCCTGTGATTGTCGCACATTGCGAGGGGATAGCTTGGCAGCATGAATTTGGTTTTCTAGGTGGGACCACAAATCCTATATTGGATTAATGTTAGGTGAATTTTGAGGCCAAGACTGAAAGTCACTGGAATGTTCCTCGAAACATTCCCTGATGATTCGACCCTTATGATATGGTGCTGTTGGTAAACACCATCCCTTGCTGGAAATACTGTTGTCATTAATAGGTGAACCTGGTCTGTAGCAATGTTTATGTAGCGCACAGACATCAGAGATTGTTCTGTGAGGATTATGGGTCCTAATATGCTCCATGAAAACATTGCCCACACTATAATTCTCCCACCACCGGCTTGTCTCCATCCAATGTGCATTTGGGAGCCGGGTTTTCATTTGGAAATCGGTGTATGAGCACATGCCGATCCATGTGATGGACCAGAAAACGTGATTTATTAGACCATGCAACTTTCTTCCATTCTTCTATGCAGCTGGTGATGACATGCCGTCAGTGCAGGGACTTGCTTCGGCCTCCGGCCCATACGCAGCAATGTACGCTGCACAGTGTATTGAGAAACACTGTCTGTGTCGCCACTGTTGTAGATGGTGGTGATTTCGGCTGTTGTAGCTCTTTGTTGCAGCAAACAATGCATAGCCATCTCCGTTGTCCTCTGGAATCAAAGCGCCGCCATCAGGAACACACTGCCGGCCGGCGGCTTGTCATTTCACCACCCATACACCACTTTCGATATGTGCTCAGAGTAACTGCATGTGAACAGCTCACTAAACATGCCATTTCTGATATTGATGTTCCCCATCGCCGAGCCATAATGATTTGACCTTTATTGAAGTCTGATAAATCAGCTGCTTTTCCCATTATATCATTAATTATGCTATGTTTGGAAAGACAATGCATAGCCGCTTTATATACTTCAACTAATGATCAGTTCTGATGTTTCTTGCCCCATTGCAAATGCAGCTGGTGATGACGTGCCATCAGTGCAGGGACATGCTTCAGCCTCCGGCTGCATAGGCCCATATGTAGCAATGTATGCTGCACAGTGTGGTGAGAAACACTGTTTGGGTTGCCAGTTTTGTAGCTGGTGGGGATTTCAGCTGTTGTAGCACTTAAGTCAGGGGGAACAATTTGTGGCAATTTCCATTCTCCTCTGGAATCAGTGTGCTATCGACGACACACTGTTGGCCAGTGACTTGGCATTTCACCACCCATACATGACTTTCAAGATGTGCTCACAATAACTGCACATGAACAGCCCACTAAGCATGCCATTTCTTATATTGATATTCTCAATCGCTGAGCCATAACGATTTGACCTTTATTGAAGTCTGATAAATCAGCTGCTTCCATTATGTCACTAATCATGCTATGTTTGAAAAAACAACGCATAGTCACTTCATATACTTCAACATCATCCCCGTACGTACAGTGGTTTTGTTTCTGGTGAGGCCATTTTTATTGATGGAGGGTGGTCATAATGTAATAGCTCTTCGGTGTATAAGACATAGAGAGCATCTGCTCTCAGTTGTTAGTTCAGAGTCGACTGTGGAGTATTGAGATACCCGCCAGAGCTTACAGAGAGAGCTGTGTGATATTCTTAGTAGTCTGAAGTGTAACTACTGATTGTACTCTGTAATACTGTGTAGAACTGTTCGAGTATTTTTGTGGAAAGCAACAAAATTTTTAACTGTTTCTTTGAATAAAGTAAATTTTATCAACCTATCATTGGTTCTGTGTGTATTCAATTTATTGTGAACCCGCACGCTTGCAACAATATGCCCTGAAACATCCAAACTCAATAACAGCGCCCAAATCGTTTCTAAACCTGTTATAAACATGGCCTTAAAATCATAGAAGTACCAGAGATCATCACTAGACCATGTTGCAACTGAGATTTTTCTTTCAGCCTGTCTTACATCTGGATTTTAATTCTGCAAAGTACGGCAGCCCTGTAAAAAACAGTAAAAGAGGCGAGGCTGTGCTTATGTAACAAAGCAAATAGGTTGTCTATGAAATCTCCTATTTTACTAATGTTTGTGACTTTAGTGTGTCAAATGGAATATTTTATTTTGTTTCATTCTAACCATGTGGGCCTTTTAATTCTTAAAAAAGATAAAAGATTAATGTAATATCCATTATCTGCACAAACTCACTGGAAATATGGTTGTATTAAATATTAAGTCTAATAATCGGTGAAGTTTTAGGGAATATCTGTAAATATAAGTTACAATAAAAGCCAGACTATTCGCATTAAACATTGAGATTCAACTAACAAGAATTATTCACTACATTCAAGTAACCGGAATATTTCTGAATTTTAGAAAAAAGATTTTCCCCTCAAAAATTTAGTAAATGAGAGATTTGTAATGCCATTAATGGAACACATATGCATTGTCGCCAAACTGTGATTTAGTGGCAGTAATGGTTAAGCATGAGGTTACAACACAACCGTAGAAATTTTTTTTTGTTTAATGTTAATTCAATTATTTCTCATTGAGCTGGTTCAAGTTTTGGGAAAAAGCAATGCAAATTGTATTTTTCCTCGCATCTGAAAAAATTATTATTTGCGACTGCATTAAGTGGAGTATTTTCAGTGCTGTAGGATCTGGACATCAAAAAAGCAATAAAACACAACTTTGTAAATGGATAAACAATGCCAATGTAACATAAAAAATTATAAGCAATTTAAATTTTTTATATCCTATATCTAATTCGTGTCTCTTTATTACCTAATTAAATAAAGAATACTCTGTTCATTTAAATTTTTACCAGAATGATTGGTAATATTCTCCACCAAATTTCGTGTTCAGCAGAATTTTGTAATAATTGAAATGTTTTGGCTTTTATAACTGAATTTTTCCCCACAAAAATCATAACACAATTTTAAATGTAGGCTTTTAATATTCAGATTAATAAGATATTAATATCTTTTTAATATTTAGATTAATTATTACTAATTTATTCAGATTCAAATAAGGTGATTGTTTTTATAATTATACAGAGGAAATTTTTCCCATGGATTTGACTTTTCTAATGAGAATTCCATTTTTTTATAGACTGAGCTATCCAGAATTTTCACATTTCTTGTGCTTTCCAGATAATCGAGCTGTTACTGTATTTATTGCCTGCCATAGGCAAAAATGTGAAAAAAAAATTGAACAAAGTCATTCTACACCAGGTTGTAAAACAGATTTGTAATATAAAGATTGGCAACTTATTTGGTTCAGGGTTGTATTTCAGGTTTGCCAGCATGCAAATAACAAATGATTTATGAGTGAAGATTGATTATAGCTGAAAAGTGATATTTTATAGATACTGTAGTAATAGCTACCCTTTAAACCAGAAAATCTCAGATATCAGATTTTAAAAAACTGAAATACGTCTAATTGGATTATGAAAACCTTTGAAAAGTTAAATATTGCAAAATCTCTGTTTGTAATAAATCTATTTACATCTTATAAATTGTGATACAGTAAACTCTTGCTGAATGTAAATTTGGAGAATGCAGTTTTGCATATACACATTATCTAAACTGTTTGCATTTAATTTGTCCAACATGAAAATGTCAATTACACATGGTACGCTGCAGAACATCAGCACCTAGCAGTAGCTACATACTCATTACCAATCTTCAGATATAGTACAAGTTGTTCATGTTTATAATTGTGTGTCTGAGAGTTTTACAAATTGATTATAATACTTAAAAGGAAAATGATAAAGTAGAGGGTATGCAAAGTTTTTATATCTCAGAAACTTAAAATTTTAGATAAATTGAAAAATGGTACACGTGTTTCGTTGCTAGCAAAGAAATTACATATAAATGAATCAAGCATAAGAATAATATGGGAGAATGAAGAATAGGAGTCTTGTTATCAAAGCCTACTTTTGCGAAAGTTACTCAGTTTCGAAGAAGAACTGTATTGGAAAAGATGAAAAAAACTTTAGATTACTACTTTAGATTGAGAATTAAGTTAACAAAAGAGGTTCATTCATGTATTTGCTGCTGTTCCAAAACAAAGCTTTAGATTTGTTTTCTTTCATTTTAAATAAAGATGGCCAATTTTCAGAGAAAACTGACATTTATACAAGTAAAGATTGAGAACTTTAATTATCATTTTAATATGCACAATGTAAAGCTTCGGGAAGAAGGTGGTTCTAGAAATAAATGAGCAACAAGGATTTCAGACCTCAGTTTTTGAAATTAATTAAGGATAAGGGTTATGTTCTGTAACAAGTTTTCAATACATATGAGGCAGGCCTATTTTTATAAGCAAATGTGGTAGTAAACCTGCATCACGAAAACACAAAAGATTGCCCCAGATTTTAAAGATAGACTCAGTTTGCTTTCTTGTGAAAATGCATTGGAGTGCAAGCTTCTGCTCATTTATCGATCTAAATGCCTCATCATTGCATTGAAAGAATTTTGAGCTACTGCCTGTTGTGTGGAAGTGAAATAGGAAAGCTTAAGTAATAAAAATCCATCTTCAATAACTGATTTGAAAATTCATTCATTAAAAAGTCAAATGTTACTTAGGAGCATCAAAACCTGAGCTTCTTGATAATGCTGCAGTATACTTTGAGCATCAAAACCTGAACTTTTTGGTAATGGTCCAGGACACTGCACTTTTTGGTAATGGTCCAGGACACTGCACTTTTTGGTAATGGTCCAGAACACTGCACTTAAGCCTTCACAACACTGTATCCAAATGTAGAAGTTTTGCTTCCTGCACTGAACACTACTTTCATAATCCAACCAATGGGTCAAGGAATTATAAAAGCATTCAAAGCCTATTATGTCAGGCATGTTTGTTTATATCTCTGCAAATGAAGCACAACATACTAATTTTGAAAGCAGTTCAATATAAGGCACTGCATAGAAATGATTAATCTCTTGCAGAAATCAGTGAATTCATTAAGAGTGCTTGTTGGAATCAGCTCTGGCTATAAGTTGCCAGCAATTAGCAATTTTAATAGATTTATATTGATTGAAAATGAAGCGAAGGAAATCATATAAACTGCAAAAGTAATAGGCAGTGAAAGGTTTTCGATATGGAAAAGAAGAAATCAAAGAATTAATTGAGAATGATCATTAAATGGCAAATAAAGATTGGATGATCTTATAACACCAGCCAACTGTAAATGCAGCGATAGTGAACAAAAAGATAAAGCACCTTTATCTTATAAAATGTTAAACAAATTATTGAAAGAAGCAGTGGAATTGTCTGATTTTGTGATGGAGATTGACCCAAATGGAAGAAAGAAGTGGACACCTTTATGAGATATATTGAAAAACTTTGTATCCTTGCCATGCAGTATTTAATGAGTTGTGTCAGGCATTGTTCCAAGCAAAAATCACCAGCTATTTAAAAATAATTGTCTCATGTACCTACATATTAAGCAGTAATAGAAATCTTTTTTATTAAAATTTGTTTCCTTTTCCCCTTTAATTACAGTAAATTTAATGTAATAACAGTAATATTTAGGTTTGTATAAATTATACATGCTTTCTTAATCTTAACAATATTAATCCATTTTTTCCATAGAAACGTAAATTTGTGGAATGCAATTTTGTCATATATGCAATGTGTTAATGATATAACCCTCGCTTTCAGCAAGGGTAAAATATATAAAATTTTTTACATCACATTTTGATAAAAACATTTATCAAGCAATTTTTATATCATTTAAAAATGTATTTGAATGCAGAAGAAAATGCAATGAAATTTTCTATTGAAATGCATAATTAAATTCCTCAGGGAACAATTTTATTGCAATTTTTATTGATTGATATTTGCTTGGAAAGATAGCATTTTAACTTAATTATTTCATTAAGGGTATTACTAAGCAATGTCTAATATTAAAGATTATTCACATGTTTCATAATACATAATGACAGTAAATTATTCCTGTTAATTTTCATTTATATAATTATTCTTTTATTTATAGTATTGCTGTCATCTTATGCTTAGTGTAATTATTTGACATTTTTAAAATTAAGAAAAATATAGTTTGAAGGAACTTTTTTATTTTTATAGTTGTTTCTTTATCACTGCATGTAATGATAATCTTCTAAATGCATTTTTTAAAATTAAGCAGACACTCTAAAATGCCAATGCACTTTACCAGGTAGAAGTATTAATATTTTTTACGTATTTAAATGTATTAATATTTTTTCCATATATAAAATTTGTATTATCATTTTCAAATTTCATACCTTATGTGACCTTATTATTTCTTGATTTAATTATGAAGACATTATCTTGTTTACAAGATATTGTAAAAATATTTTAATTTCAGCTTAAAATTGTAGGGTTAACTTTCAACTGGGGAGCCATGCTTGGTTGGTCTGCATTGCATGGAACCTGTCAGTGGTCAGCTGTGTTGCCCTTGTACTTAGCTTGTGTGTCATGGACTATGATTTATGACACAATTTATGCTCATCAGGTAAAGTTCAAATGTATAAGCATAAATTTATTCTTACAGCCAAAAACTTTATGCAGTATTCTTAGCTACATGTAAGGCCTGTCTTCATCATATAAAATTTAAGGATTTGTCTGGGAAGTAGTAGAAAGGAGTGAAGATTGAATTAAAGGTGAATCCCTTTCAAGGTGCCTTGTCATCTCCACAATGAATCATTTGTTAGAGCAGCATTACGCAGTGAAGTTTTGTGTCAAACTGAGTAAAACTGCAAGTGATGCCCATAGATCAATCAAGTTTTTTTTTTTAGTCCAAGGGGGCTTACGTTTTTGAAGGATTATTGTTTTCGTTTTGCGATTTTGAGTTGGAAACATTAAAAGTCTGAATAACTTTTCAAACTATTGCCACAAAATATTCCAGCCCTGTATTATATTAAAAGAAATTAAATAATGAAGAATCTGCATAAATGTATATATACTTCTCCAAATGTGATAAAACAACAGTACCTAGAGCCATCCAATTTTAAATAATGCACGTTTCCACCCAAATATGTGCATCTGGAAGCCTGAATTTAGAATTTGTTTTATTATCTATTTCATATTTTGTAAAACTTTAATGAATTTTTGATGAACAAACTCAAATGAATTAAAAGCGAGCAATGGCAACACTATGGGGGGAAAAAACCTTTTTATCTAAAGCACACGGAACTGTGTATAGGAAATTCTAAAGATAGACTCATTTTAAAATTAGTTTGCGATATTGCTGTTGAACTGAATTTTGTTGTTTAAGTGCGAAGAAGATGATATTTAATAAATAAAGGTAACACACAAAACGTTAAAAAAAGCCCCTTTGGACGAAATTTAAAATCTGAAACCTTTCAGATTTTTATTAGTCCAAGCCCAAAGGGGCTTTAGTCCCCAAAGGACTATTGTTTTTGTTTTGCAATTTTGCGTCGGAAATGTTAAATGTCTGAATCAGTTTGTAAACTGTTGCTGCCAAATCTTACAGCCCTGTATTATATTTAAAGAAATTAAATAATGAAGAATCTGCATAAACTTATTCAACTGCACAAACTTATTCAAGTTTTGGCATGTGATTTTTTTTGCTGAAAAAAGAAGCTCTTTTGAAATGGCTCATTATTGGAGAAGAGAAGTGGATACTATGTTACAAGAAAACTATCCTGGGGTAAGCCAAAAGAACCTCCTCTAAAAACATCAATTGATGGGCTGCATCCCAGAAAAGTAATGCATTATGTATGCTGGGACTATTAAAGGGATTTTAAATTATGAATTAATTGCTCATCAAATTGGTCAATAAATTCAGAAAAATGCTGTTCTGAAATGGCAGTTTTAAGAACAAAGATCGAAACAGAGTATCAGATCACTCAATCTTCTAGCTGTTGTTTTCCATCATGGCAGTGCTCAGCCTCACATTTTAATGAATGTCAGGCAAAAACTTGTTGATTACAGCAGAGATGTTTTGTATCACATGCCATATTCACTAGATCTTACCCTTTCAGACTTTCATCTTTTCAGATCACTTCAGAATTCTCTTAATGGTCAGGATTTTGTATTATTGGAGACAGTTAAAAAAAACGTTAGTAACTTCTTCACAAGTAAAACTAATGATTTTTATTCTTTCGTATGAGAGATGGCAAAATGTCATAAAATAAAATGCTGCTTATATGATTCAATGGAAGTTTTTACTACTTCATTTATATTTATCATTAAAAAAAACTGCAGAATCTTTTGGATGATCCAATACTTTCATTATGCATGTAACAGTTTCAAAATCATATATATGTTTTCAGTTTTTGCTATGTATATTTTATTTCTCCAGATACAAAATTTAGGTGAGCATAATAATTTCCTTACATATCTCCCCCTTTTTTACTAATTTTATTACTCGAAAATCAAGAAAGGAAAATTATGAGAATAATTTACTTTCCAAAAGACATGGCCTTGGCATCCACCAGTTTGTGTGGGTGTGTCTTTATTAGTAGATGAAAACAATCAGTATGTGAACAAATCTATTTTAAAATTTAAGGAAGCATTCTATAAAGACACTGGGAAAGAGGAAAATTAAGCAGATTTTTTCAAATTTCCAGAACCTGGTGTTAAAGAGCTGAGGGGGGCACACAGTATATATAAATAATAATTTTATTTTGTATTATTTCAGAAATTTACTTTTCTGATGTCCTTTTTAAAATATAATCATTTTTAGGATAAAGTAGATGATGTGTTAATAAAAATTAAATCAACTGCTCTAAAATTTGGAGAGGATACAAAATACTACCTTGCTGGTTTTTCTTCTTCAATGTTAACATTTTTAATCCTGGCTGGCTATTCTACCGAACAGACGTGGCCCTTTTATACATCCGTTGGCATAACTGGAGCATTGCTATTATCACAGGTAAATATATTTTAATATGTACTGCAGCTTCTAAAATTTCAATTTTTGCATATGTTTGACAGTTAATTGTTCTCATTCATGATCTCAGTTTGTGTCTATCATTAAATATAAATCTTTAAACAACTCTGTGTCTTAACAAATGAAAAGGCGTCTTAATGAAAAAGAGTTTTATGGTTTAATATAATAGCAGAATTATGGCATGACATTTTAACTATTTCATGGCTTTACAAAATTTTATGTTAATTTTTTTCCCACCTTTTCTGCTTTTTTCCTCACATTAGATTAAAAAAATTTTAGCATCATATAAAGAATGGTATGTTTTCTCTCTTTGAATGACTGGCTAGTGGCAACTTAAGCATGATGTACTTTCCTTCCTGCTTAAAAAATGACAAAATTGTGCATTTTTTGAAAAAATTTTCCAGTTCAGTATATTACATAAACTTATTATATTATAACCTTGTAACCTTTATAACTTATTATATAGTACTTAAGTAATCGGTACATTTTAATGAGCTGTAAAACTGAGTGCAACAGCAGGTAAAAAAAGTTGGATCAGCTTGTCAAATTAATAGCTGCAAAATGTCCTGCAAATGAAGTGATTTCCATATTTTGCAAAAATACCATCTCTGTGGTCATTAATAATCCATCTCTGTGGTCATTTTACATTACAACTAATTAAATGTTATTAGTTGGATCATATGATTAATTTGAATGATGCAGTTTAGACTTATAGGGCTATTTTTAAGATAGAGAGAGGTTATATCAATTTACTATTTTGGAGTTTATATCAACACATAACTTATCATTTAAATCTAAATTTTAAGATAAGTGTTAAAACTTTTATGTTAAAAAGAAACATACTCAGTTTTATCATAAGATATGATATTTAGACTGTTTAATTATTACCTTATTTGTTGAAAACTTTTAGTTTGTTAAGCTTGTATGGGGAAAGCTATCATATGTTCAGGTTCTTTCTCTCTTCTTATTTTGCTTGCTAGACCCAGTAAAAAGTAGAACCTTGCATATGATATCCTCTTGTCTTCAGACCAGGATGATACATAGTAAATGTAGCTATCAACATTTACAGATTTGATAAATTGCTACAGTTTTTGAAAAAATCATATATATTGCCAGGCATCCTTGACCGCTTCTGATCATGAAAAATGTTTGCTATCTTTTAATTAGAATAGAAATTTTATTTGTTAAAAATATTAACACAATAAATACTTGCTGAGCATTTGCTGAGAATGCAATTTTGCATATATACATTTTCTTAATTATTATTACTTAATTTGTCCAGTTCTAGAATTTCATTGATATATGGTATGCTGCAGAGTGTTGGCATGTTGCCATGTGTTGGCAACATAGCTATAGAAATCATACAAATTGCAAAAAGAATTGCCAGTGAAGGATTTTCTGTTATCAAAGAAGGAGGCAAATAATTAATTAAGATAGAGAAATGGGAAATGAAGAATTGTCATGATCTTATCACCAGCCAACTGTGAATGTAGTGATAGTGAACAAAAAGATAAAGCACCTTATAAGAAGTTAAACAAATTGTTAAAAAAAAGGTACAGGAACTGTCTTATTTTGTTAAAGGCATTCAAAAATTCTGCTTTGCTTACTGGAAAACTTTTAAAGAGTTGCATCAGCCATTGCCTTAAGCAAAAGTCACTAGCCTTTTTAAAAAATAATTGTTTTATGTACCTACTTAAGTGGTGATAAAAATCCTTTCAATTAATGTTTGTTTCATTTTTCTCTTTTTAATTACAACAGTGGAGTCCACTTGATCCAGCCTGTACATAAAAAAATGACAAGCGAATCGGAGTTGAAGGCTATTGCTCTGGAGACTATACACACCAATTATCCTGCTCAGGACTAGTTGCATATATATATATATAATAAAAGCACAATTTTGGAAGCACTGATGTAAGAATACTGAGATGTAGAAGTGTAGCAATGTTGTTTAGCATAGATACTTGATCCGTAATAAAAAGAAACAAGTCAAGCCGGATTAATTTAATTTCCTTTTTTATTTAATTCAAATTTGTGGCCACAAATCACTTCGCTCTATAATCGTGCCTATTTCCAGAACAATGCATAAATTTACAATATTTACTATACTTAAATTTACAAGATGTGTTAAGAAATGAAGAAACCTGTTAAAAATAAATTGCTGTAATGTACATAAAAACTAAATTTAAAAAAGAAAGTATCTTTGAGATATTTTCCAGTGTGCAAGCACCAAATTAAATACACATTATTACTTATGTAAATACATTATTCTTTCTGTAGATGAGAATTCTAATTACCTGATTATTAATAAGAAATAAAAATTTTGAATGCTACCATAGCTATACTTTTAAGAATCTCTTATTTATGTAAATGATAGTAATGTATTGAACACAGAAATTCATAAATGGTTTTCAAATAAAGATTTTCAGTGCTAAAGGTGCTGTATGTACCACAGGTTGAGAACTACGAAATTGCAGGGTTGAATTATTTATGGAAAATAATATGAATTGTAAAACTTAAATAGATCTTTACATGACAATGTAATCAATAATATATGTTATTAATTTTTTCTAAGAAAACTTATTTCATTAAAGCAGTTATTTTAAATCGTTATCTATTTTAATATTAAAATAAAACAGGAATCAAACTTTCAGAAGTTCTGTTAGTTTATTATTATGAAACCTTCTGTATTTGGACATGCTTTGACATGATCTTAACCTATTCGTTTACTTTTTTATACTTTCTGGTACTTGGATAAAAATTCTTCATACATAAAGAATGTGAATTTTAATTTGTGTTTTATTTTTCATATTGTTAAAATGCATTCTTAAAATCTGCAGACTGTTACTTAAATTAAAATGAATTATTTTATTTATAGATAATATCATTAAACATCAGTGATCCACAAAGTTGCTGGAAGGCATTCAAGTCAAATACAAGAATAGGACTTATTATATTTTTAGGAATAATTGGAAGTAGTATGGCAAAAAAGCATTTTGACTTCAAAATGAAGAAAAGTAATTTAATACATCAAGAATCTTTTCTACCAGAATCAGAGATTACATTGAACAAAGCTTTTTCATGATAATATAATGCTATATTTATGTAATGTAAATATAATGGATTGTTTTAATTATGAAATTAAGATATAGTCAGAATTAATTTATTAAATTCATTACCAAATGAATTATTTCAAATTACAATGTGATGTGTATGTTTTGAGTAATTTTTCATTTTCCATGTTATATCTGTCTAAAAAAATTTAAATATTCATCTGTCCTGTCAGAATATTAGATATCAGATTAAAAAAAGTAAAATTGGCTCAATATGTATAGAGAGAGGTGAGGCAGAGTTAATTAAAATTAACAGCATTTCGCATATTGTTTTTCATGGCTCTGTGTTATGTTTTACAAAGAGTTTGTTGAAGCATTCCGTACTTTACAAAAGATTTAATAGCATGATTTAGAATATATTATGACAGCTTAGTATGTGTTCTCAAAGCATTGTAACTCTCAAAGCCTAATTGATTTATTAAAATTTTTTAAGAAATATTCTTAAAAAATGTCTGAATGCTTAACTTTTTCTTGTATTCACTGCATTCTATCACCCCACCTCCCTCAAAAATATCTCAGCAAAAGAGAACTACTGCTAAAACTTAAAGAAATTGATGCCATCAGAAATGGAGCTTGTTTTCTTAATTTAACTCAGCATATGAAAATTGCCAAATTAAACACAGAGAGGATTTTTTGATTGGTGGCATATGATCATTCTTAGTTGGCAAAGGGACTTGCCGGATTAATTCCAATAATGAAAGAGACGGCCTAATGAAAAGATAGTCTGATCCTTTGAATCAGACATTCTTGGCACAAGCAGCAGGTGCATAAAAAGCAGCAGTAACAGGTCTTGTGATGCTCTGCCCTGAATCTTCAATGTACACTACATTGAAAGAATGTAATGTATGTGGAATGTGTGCTTTCCCTGACTGACAGAACTAGTTAATCTTTTGAATCTTCTTCGTGCTGGGGATAAGTCACTGTATTGTTTGAAAGGAAGTTAGTGTTACATATGTGAGATTATTTCAATTCAAAAATTTCAGAGGAATTAATTTTTTTCATGTCAGCGATCGGACCTAATTGCCACTGCTAGCGCAAACTAATTGTGTTTGGTGGTTGTGATTAAATTATTCACATTTATAGATTGTATATTTACATTCAAGCAGTATGGCTACCTGTGAAATCATGTGCATTTTGTGATTTTTATTTGTGGTATACAAAACTTCAACATGCATATAAGCTGTTGTATATGGCCACAAACGTATAATAATGTAAGGATAAATAATCTGTTCCATGAAGAAATGTTATAAGAATTGCTTTCGATCACTTGAAGTGAGATAATTTATTCTCTTCTGTTGACATTCACCTACTGACTAAGACTCTGCTAGTAGTTCAAATCATAGTGCATATTAGCTATATGACTTTTTCATCTTTTTTCCATGTGTAGCATGAGCCAATTTACCATAGAAAATCTTTCATAGAGGCATCCTTCCTCTTTTCAGGTAGCCCTATTATGTTTTGTCGTAATCAAACAATGCAGTGACCACTAAATATGCAACATTATCAGTAACACTGTAGAGTCATTAGGTTACATCAATGCAAGAATGTGAAAAAAATACAATGCTGTCAATGAAATTTGAACTCCAGGCTACCGAATATGTGTCGAATGTGTTTCCAGTTACACCACAAAGACGTGCAGAACGGAGGGAGAAAATACCTTATATACACCCTCTTTTTAAAGGGCAACTGGGGATTAGGGCATCCTATCGCCAAATCCTGGTGGTGACAAATTACCATCTACCTTTTTTATTATTATTATTTTTTTTATTCAGATTCATTTGTAGAGTCATTAGGTTATATTAATGTAAGAATGTGAAAAATATGCAGTGTCCTGGGCAGGACTCGAAATCCAAACCGCCCAAATACTCATCAAGTATACTTCCAGTTACACAATGAAGGCATTCGGAAAGGAGTGAGGAAATACTTTTTAATACAAATAAAATACGTTTTTATCCTGGAAACCCACTTCCATATATTTTTTTTATTTTGTTGATTTACTTCAAGTATTTTCATGCAGAATTTCAATCACCTTCATATTTTATAATACTTCTCTGTGTGAAGAGTTATGCTATTGCTCATTTAACAGTGCATTTGCTCTGAGTTCACAAATGATACTTGATTCTGAAGAATATGTTGTTGCCTGTATCATTCACATAAACAATCAAGCAACATCTTGCACAAACAGAAAATCTCTTGCTTTTTTTTAGTTGGCATTCTTGGAATCCCATTTCATGGTTCTATAAATGTTGCTGTGTAATTAACTGTATATTACTTAATAAATAACAGAAAGAATACAAAATTCATTTTTAACAACTTCTGTTTATTTGAATTAAATTATTAGAATATAGGATGTTAGCAAATGTATTTGGATGTAATAGGCAATTAAGATATTATTCTAAAAAAAAAGCATTTTGAAAACATTTTTTAAGTATTTGTTAACAATAATAGGATTAAAAATTAATTATTAAGAATAATGAGATTAAATATTTTACATCAAATGGGCTACACCTGGTTTTCTACTTATGGTCAACTCTAAAACTGTTTTAGGATTATTAACTGACAGATGGTTTCTTTGAATAGATTTATGTCATAGTTGTCAATGAAAAAATTTGCTCACATATTGCTTCCAAATAAATGGTGCAGTATTTCTCAGATCCAGAAAAGATCCTTTTTGGAAGCATTTGTAGAAGTTTTTCATCGAATTTTGTTCTTAATTCTTCAGTGCACTGCAAATAATCAATTTCAATTGTAATGCAGGTTTGCTTTTTCATATGAAATATTAAAAGGGTTTCAAAAAATCTTAAAAATACTTTCTTCTCCTTCAAAATCTGAAAATTTTTCTTTGAATAATTTTAAATGCTTGCTGTATCTGAAATAAGAAACATCATATATTTTTTTTTCATTATTATTATTTTCTGATATTATAAAAAGTAACGTGCATTATTATTTGATAACTGAGATTTAAAAGTGACAATTTAATACATTATATGCCATATCACACAACTAATTTGGATCTTTGAAGTGACATTTGTATAGATCTTTTCTCAACTAAACTTTATGTCCTCAAATAAAGTTAACACTTTTGTTATGTGTACCACATTGATTACTAAGCCTATAAGCATAGAATTTTATTACTACGTGCCAGCATGTGATTGACACTAGAGGTAAAATTACTTCTGTAGTGCCGCCGTATGTGTCACATGGCATTTAAAAGTGAATAAAAATAAGTAATGATATACATTATTTTGGTATGAAACTGTGTCACAAACAAATGTATATATTGCAAATTAATTTATTACAAGATAGTTACAAGGATATTATTGCAAACTATATATTTCAGAATGTTATTCATGTATGATCTTTGCACGAAATGAAACTTTATTTCCATTCCAAACCACATAATTTACAACTAGTTTCTAACCTTCGCTCCATGCCAATACCAGCATATATATCCAAAATGTAATGCTGATTGAACTTGAAAATAAACTATGAAACGTTACTTTTCCCATGCCAGCACATAACTGGCACCTGAGATATCACCCCACACCATGCGCAAGAGCGTGAATGACTCTTCAGCAATAACATAAGTCACGCGCCAGTGCATGATCAGTAGCAAATGTGTAAAAAACAGCTTGCAATCAGCTTAGTTACCAAGTTTTAGAAATCTTCATAACGTCGAGTTTGTGCAAAAATGCCTTGAAATGCCAGTAGTTAAGTGGTATTTTTTTTATCCCATTCAGTTCAAAACCTATTAATTTTCACTGTTCATTCCTTAGACATACTGTGGTAAATATTGTTCCCTGATGAAACAATTAAAAGGCAATCAGCACCAAATTAGAAAAACAATTCGTCAGTTGTGAACTTAAAATGAAATAATCCAGGAAACAAATGTATGTAAAACAAACAAAATATCTATTAAAGTAACATAATGGACATAAAACGAAATAAATGGAGGTGGTCAGCAGCTGATGTGCAAGCCAGCACTGGTCTTTTCTGGAACAATAGCAATACAGCCATTATTGCGTGGCAATTTTTTGCAACAGTAAGCAGTTTGGAATTAGCTGTAGACAAATAAAGGTATCTCTTACCAAGTGGCACTACACTATCAAGTGAAACTCTTATGTGGCACTCCACCATCGGAAATTGTATTCTTGGCACTTAGTCAAGAGGATTAGCTTGTTTACGGAGCTCTCGAACAAGGCAATTGTGACTTTAGTAACACAGACAAATCAATTCTGGATATATGTCGACTTTTCATCTCAATGGTCATGTAGGGAAGTGTCATCTTTTAAAAACGATATCGCCAACTTCCAGAATTGGCCGATCTCTTGTCCATTTTGATATAGATTGGAAAGTATGCAAGTATTCACTACATCGTCTGTTCCAAAATCCTTACTTTATTTTTTGCAGCAAATTCCAGAGCTGCTACAGCTATATTCAGGAACACCTGTAAAATGTTTTCCTACAAGGAGATGAGAAGGAGTTAGAACATCTTAAATAATGAAAATTAGAGCCCTGGGATTTAGAATAGGCTGTATTTCCTCAAGTAAAGTAACCAGTTCTTTAAATAAAAGTACTGTCTCTCCTGTAAATCTTCTGAGATGAAACTTTACGTACTTAATTTGGTTTCTCTTATACCACTGAAGTGTGGAGAGGGAAGATGAATGGTATGCCCTTAGCAGAAAACGTGGCCGAAAACCGTAGAATTCTTCTAACTGGCTAAATTCCTTTAAAGCTGTTTCCACTTTGCGCTATTCTCTCTTCCCTTCAATATAATTAGTGGCATTATCTTTAAAAATGTGTTGGGGTATACCTCTCAACACAGCAAATCTCTTCGGTGCAACAATAAAAGTATCGGTTCTTAAATCGGAAACAGTTTCTAGGTGAACAGCTTTTGTTGCCATCAAACAAGTACCTTTAGCAGTTGTTGCACAACATCGTTTGTTAAATTTCAGATTTATTGGTCCTGCACTGTCGATATCGCAGTTGAAAAATGGTCTTTGTAATTGCACTCTAGATACTGCAAGTTACCCATTACTCGTATTTGCTTTGTATCTAATACAAACTACGCATTTTGCTATGAAACTTTTAATGAACTTGTTTGCTTCAATAATTTTGTTTGAAATTGTGGCCTAACACTGAAGTGAGTATGTAATATAATAATGCTTAATCAAATGTTCATTCAATCTACTACAAAATGATATAACTAGTGGATGCTTAGCCTTATAATTTAAGTAGAATGCTGAATGCGACCTCCCACCCATAAATAGATAATCTTCAAGGAAAGATCTCAATGCCGATGCCACCAGCGCGCTAAGACTCCGTGCAATTTAATACGTGCATATTATCCTTAAAATACCCTTGTTTTTAATGCTTCTGGCAGAATTTCTCTCAAAGGCTTATATATTGCCAAACGAATGGTTTCATGCCTTGAAATTTATGTTAAATCTTTTGCAATAGTATAGAATTCGACCAATTCTTGATAAGAAATATGTGTTATTTATTTAAAAGAGTATCTGAAGTTTCGTTTTCTACACCTGTAGGAAATTAAAATATAGTAATAATGTTTTCTTCAGTCAACGCCACCCTGATCCTCACTAATGTTGGATCGTTCAGAACTCGGCGAAGCTGCAAAAGCTTCTTTCAAAGAATTAGAACCCTACCATTACAATCGATTTATTACGAGCTGTTCTGGAAAACTCCTGTTGAAACAAGGACTGTTGGATTAAATTCCAATGAACATAATTGCAATAAAATCTCAGAAAAACCTCTTAAGATTTCTGACGTTCAGTTAGAAATGAAAATTTTTCATCTACGAAATGTTAATAACTTTGGTAGTACAAACTTAAGATCAGTTCATGCAAGAATTTCAAATTTACGCTTACTCAAAATATTCCGCATAGAAATAATAACCTTTGACAGTAAACAAGATAGTGTTAGTTCCAATCTAGGAATAGGACTCGATAGTAAAAACTCCAGTCTTTGCCACTAGAATATTTACTTTACACCTACCTTCAAGTTCTTGCAGTGCATAAATCACTGCTACATATGCAAGGTCTGATGCATCACCAAATGCATGTAATTGCATTGTCTCTGTTTGGTTATATCTAGGAATTTTAATAGATTCAATAGTCGGAAATTCACTTTGAAGCTTGATCCTTTTTTCAGCAATAGCATTAGGAGTAGGATCATCCCTATCGGCATTAGAAATTCAAAGCTGTTGAAACATGATCTTTACCGCTATCGTAGCCTGTGGTAATAAACAAAAAGCTCAAAGTTCTTCATTTATTTCTATAACATTTTATGCTTTTTAAGATTTATGTTGACAACTAAGGAAGTCTTAAATACAAAAGTATCCGATATTCCCCCCAAATCTTAGAACGTTCGTCAGGCATAAGTTGCAGAGTCCAATGAACCAATTGCTTGGTTGGACAAGTATCGGCTCAAAGAAAGGCAGCTGGTTGGCCACTTCCGTAAAACCTCCAGCTTCCAATGCATCAAATAACTGTCCACAAATATGAAAAGCTGTTTCAGCACATTTCGATCCAGGCAGTATGTTTTCCATGTATAAATTCGTATTATCTCGGAGATACGCGGGAAGTCAGTTTCACAATTCATCACCATTTGTTTCAGGCATCCCGTTGCTAGAAATGAAGAAGGAGCAGGACCATTCCTGAGGGCTCGAGCGCCTGCTTGCAGATTGTTTTTGTGCTACCCCTATCTAATATAAGTGATTAATTAATTGAAATATGTGCAACAGAAGAGGGTGGCTGCTAATCATCAATAACCAATGACTTCGGAAGGAGCTCGATATTTGGTGGGGAGATATTCGGAGTAGGGCAGCTAAGATTTAAAATTTTGTAAAAGATCCATTTACTATTTCCTTTTCCAGGCGGCTTTTCTATAAAGCATTGGATAACTTTTTTCAAGTGCTGTTACTCATTTCTAAATACTCTGGTGTGCAAAACTTAAGCAACAGCAGGTTTTTTTTGCCATAACTCCACGAGAAATCAACTGAGAGACATGAAATGCAGAAATGAAGGAGAGTATTATGTACGCAAAAGGTGACGAAAGCATCGGAGCTGAAAAAGGAATACAATGCATACGGTATGGAATGAAACAAAAACAAGCTTTATTGAACGCATAGTATCGCGACTCATGATTCTCTATCCAAGAGGAAGAACAACAAGCAGATGTTCCTTAACATGGGATATGCCCTCCCCTCACTGCAATGGTTGCTTCGCACCGTCTCCGTACTCAGAACTAGCTGGTGCAACATTTCTTGCGGTAGGAGTGCCCATTCCTCAATCAGCATCTGTTTGAGTTGTTGGGTGTTCTCCGGAGGATGTAAGCGTGCTGTAGTGCGTCTCCCCAAAGCACCCCACACATGTTCGATGGGATTTAAATCTGGGGAGTACGCTGGCCAATCCACTCGAGTGATATCATCACTTTCCAGTAGCTCCTCAACAGCAAGAGTCCGATGTGGCCGTGCATTGTCATCCATAAAAATTAATTCTTGGCCAATGGCACCTCGGAACAGACGCACATGGGGAAGGAGTACCTCCTCACAATAGCGATTCCCGGTTACAGACCCTCTATTGAAAACGTGGAGCTCAGTTCGGCCGTTCAGCATAATGCCTCCCCAGACAAGAACTCCAGGACCACCGTTACGGTGTCTTTCCTTGATGTTACTAGGATAAAACCGGGTCCCGACCTCTCTCCAAATCAAAATGCGTTGAGAATCGCTTCTGGTACTGAACCAACTCTCATACGTAAAGAGGACACGACTCCATTGATCAGTTGTCCAGTTTTTGTGCTCTCTTCACCACTGTAAACGGTGGCGTCGGTGGCCACTTTCAACGGGAGACAGCGTTCATGACTACGGTCGAATAGGCCCCCTTTGTGAAGGCGTCTGGCCACAGTAAACCGCGACACTTGTCGCCCCGTTGCTGTACACAGTTGCTGAGCAATGGCGCTTGCTGACTGCTGTCGGCTTCTTTCGCCTGCAGGAGGATACATCGGTCATCCCCCGCAGATGTCGTCCTTGGGCGGCCACCACCAACCTTTCTAACAGATGTACCTGTGGTTTGGAACGCTTTCCAAGCGCGCGAAACGACACTTTTGTTGATTCCAAACTCCGCAGCTACACTGGTGACAGTACGCCCCTCCTCCAGCTTTCCGATCATTTTTCCACGTGTGAAGTCGTCCAGGTGATTTTTTCTAGCCATATTTCGCGAACTGACTCACTGGCACTTGCAGCGAATGTGTTGAATTGTGTCTTCGTCCTTCCTTTTATTTTAGTGTTGAGCTGCGCGCCCCGACATCACGCGTTTTGTGTACGCTCACGTCGCCTCTGCCGTTTCGTTCCTGATATTTGCATACGTATGACGTTTCTACTGACTTACGTCCTTGCACAAGTAACTTCCACTTTACAGGATACCGACTGAATTCGGCATCCCTGTATTTTGCTGCCTGCGTACAGAGCGTTCGCTGCATATTCGCCAGGAACGGCTCTGAGAAGGAGCCATAGCATAAGCTAATATATTAGCGAAGTCGAATACTAATAATAGCGAAGTCGTTTCATCACTGAGATATAGGGCGTTTCTGCTTTCTGTATGAGAGTCTAAAATACGTGTACAAAAACGTCGTGTCTACTTAACCATTGAGAATCAAGCGCAGCCGGATCATCTGGCCAATGAGCACAAAGCAAGATTGAGGTTGTTTATTTCGTTCGTCTTGCCAGTGAGCAACCTACGTTTTACGTGCTTCCCAGAAACAGTTTAAGAAATTGCGATGTTTTGTCTTAGTTATGTCTGCGAAAAAATGTAAAATATTCACATACTTTTCAAAAATCATGCACAGATGGCTTTCCTTCTATTATTTCGTCAAGGAATTGTGATAGTGCAATGTCTATTGTTAGTCACTGCGGTTTTTCGAAATCGCACGGTGAAAGAGCCGATGTTCTTGAACATCTGCGCACAAAAGGACAACGTGAGTTGTACTGGGAAAAAAATTAAATTTTTCCGTAAAACCAAAGGACGAAAAAGTTATTAAGGCACAATGTCTATTCACTACTTTTTTACTGGAGCACAACCTGCCCCCGAATGCATCGGATCATGCTGCAGCTGTTTTAGAAAAATGGTTTTCGACAGTAAAATCGCTAAGAAATACTCAAGTGCAAGGACAAAAACGGCTGCAGTTATAGAATAAATTACAATGAAAAATAAATCTACAGTTATTGATTGCATTTAAACAGCTCCATTTTGCCTTTCTACGGATGGAAGAAATAATACCGATGTAAAATTGTATCCAATTTTTCTTTTTTAATTTTTATTCCAGTCTTCAGAAAGTGAGTGCAGTTTATTTTCTGCCTCCACTTTAGAAGGTGATTCGACAGTTTTTAATGTACAGCACAACTAATTATTAAAACTTTAAAAGAAAGTTCAATTCTGCAGGATAATTGTTTCAGACTTGGTGCTGGCAACGCATCAGGAACTGTAGGCTTGGACTGGTGTTTGCAGGCATCTTAAAAAATGAAACTTCAAATTATGAAATGCACCTGTGACCTCTTATATAGAGCAGAGAGAAAGGGTTAGCTTCTTTGCCAGTAAGTGAGGATGAATATATTTTTATATTTATTATTATCTTTGAAAGATTGCTATAAGGGAAGGAAAGAGGTAAATGCTTCTAGAGTTAAGATAAAAAGATTTGTTGAAATTTATAAAATACTTTTAAGTAAATGGAGATGTAATTATTATTTTCATTGTTAAAAACAGGTGTGAGAAAAATTACGTAATTTCTGCATCTGTGGGCATTTATTTGGCAGTTCTCAAAGTTATACTGCAAAACATAAGCCAAAATAATTGCTCTCCCATAATAAAAAACAATTGTTTGACAATGGACACATTTTCCGATTATAATAAGTTTATCTTATGAAGAACGGATATTTCAGCTTTTGTCTTCGGACCTTAGCCAAAGCTTTCTGCATTTTTCTACGCTCCATTATACAATTCTTCAGTGCAGAATTACATTAATTCATGGTTTGCAATCAATGATTAATAATTTGGTTAAACTATTATTTAATGTTAGGGAAACTGATTAGAGTATTTTCCTGTTATTAGAAGGTGTAACTAATATTTCTTTTACATGAAAGTACTCTTGCATTATTTGCATTTAAGAAATGGTAACTGAACTATGAGGTAATAATTAGTTACTATTTAAAGTTATTTATTATTAAAAATATATTTCCTTTCTACATACTTTTGTTATTTAAAAATATGTAGAATTTAAAAATCTTTTTGTCGTTAAGAAAATTCTCCCGATTTCTCAAAAAAATCTCATGATTTTCAGTGTTGTAAGTTGGCAAGTATGCACGGTGTTTAACCGATACTCTTTTGAGTTCTTTCGTCAAGCAGTTCTTTGAAAATTTTTGTCATCTTCCGATATAAGAATCTCCTTGTACACTTCGGTGATATCAGCTGTAAAACCTACCGCATGCATTTTGAGGCTTGTAGCAAGGCCAACTAGATATCTAGTTGGCATTGCTTGTAGGCACCTAAACCACATCATGCTGGATAGTTGTACTTGCACATAATATAGGATTCAAAGATTTTCCGTTAGTAGACTTGCATGAAACATCGTTTTGTCATAGCGCTAACCACTTTAAATACAGGATGGTATGGAACACATCCTGTATTTAAAGTGGATTTCTTGTATTTAACCATGTACCCAAAACAGTGGTGAAATCGTGACCCAAAGAAAACCGAAGCCGAGGACTGATAAACCAGCAAAATTTTAGTTAGTCAAAACATTGCAAAGTACCCCCACGACTTTGATTGATACTAAGATTTCGGTCAATAGCCACGCTCATGTGGCTCCAGCGATCGTTCTGGGAAACCAGCTGTAGACGGAAAACTCGGCTGGGTTTATTGGGAACTGAGATCACGTGCTCGGCAGGGCCAACTAGAAGTGATGCTCATAGTGAGGCTGGCGGAACTCGCGTTGAAGGTAACATGACTTGCCTAAATAGACCGGCTAAAATGCAGCCGATTGTTTTAGAGAATAGCACAATAAATTGGAAAGACTTCATTGAGATGTTTGAAAATCAGGTACTTAAGGTATCTGCCTACGTTCGGACCACTTTTTTTTAAAAACATAGAATTCTGATTAAATATATATTTATTTAGTCAAAATATGATATCAAATCATGAAAATAGGTAAATTTTTAGGAATATTTTCATAAATTTTTTAAATATATGCAATTTTATGCAAATTTTTAGGAATTTAACACT
>KK122058.1:140371-171684 GCA_000611955.2 Stegodyphus mimosarum | reverse complement strand
AATAATAATAATAATAATAATAATAATAATAAAATTACGTCAATTTTTTTTAAAACATTTTGTGTGTTATCTTTATTTATTAAATATCATGTTCTTCGCACTTAACACTACAACGCCCGACAGAGTCCTTTCGAAAATAAGCACCCATATCTTTCCTAATTTTTCATTTCAGTTGTTTTCCTTCCGTGACTTTTAATGAATTAGGGATGTCTATGACTAGAGAAAACCAGAAATACTGAACTTAATTTTTAAAATATTTATGGTCCTATATCCCTAGAATGCCCAACGGAGTCGTATCAATTCCGTGGGAAAAACTCAGCTGGCTTACTACTTGGAATGACTAATTTTGCAGTTATTTCGTTGCTATTTCTGTTATATTTTTCATAAATGTTCATGCTTCTGAGTTCCTTTGAATGTATTGCAAAAAATGGCTTATGAAAAAGGATTGATGCCAGAGGAAATAGAAAATCTTTTACATAAACTATCATATAATGAATCTGAAGGCGTGAACTATCAGACATTGAAGACGAGAATTTTGAAATAGTTGGTTTTGAATGTGTAAATGATTACTCATCAGATTCTGGTGGAGGTAAGAACAAGGAAATTTCAGAAGATGCGTCAGATGCTAAAGCTTTCACTGCTCCTGATGGCACAGAATGGAAAATGTATAATAATAATAAAAAATTCTGGAAGTTTTTCAAAACAAAATATTATACAGCAAGACATTAGACCAACACATCATGCCAAAAGAAACATCAATGATAATAGTGTGTTGAGTGCTTGGTTTTTATTTATAAACAGCACAGTTTTGAGCACTATAAAGAAATATACCGAAGTAGAGGCAAAGCACATCCTTGAGAATAACATTTGGTTTTTTTTCTATAGAAGAGTTACTTGCCTTTTATTGGAATACTATATGCTCTGGGTGTGAGTGATGCGAACGGAATATATCTTCATTCCTCGTGGTCTAAAACCTGGGGCTAAGTTTTTGCACAGAAACTATGGGAAGAAACAGGTTTTGTGAAATCCTACAATTTTTATGATTTGACTTGAAATCTACGCATTCTGCACGCTTGCAAACAGATCAATTTGGAATGATACCTGAAATTTGGAATCGCTTCATTGATAATTGTATTTCTTCCTTCAAACCGGGGGGGGGATATAACAACAGATCAAATGTTTCCAAGCAAAACACGATGTCCATTTACTCAATTTATACCATCAAAACCCAATAAATATGGACAAAAGTTTTGCTTGCTGTTGATGTAAAAACAAAATACCTCCTCAATGCTTACCCTTACCCAAGAAAAAATGAAGAATGACAATCTGATGAAAGATTATTTGAATATGTTGTTATGAGACTGATGAAACCTTTTCTAAACAAAGGTCTAAACACCATAGTTCATAATTTTTTTACCTCTTCATTTAGCTGATGAATGGCAAAAGAAGGGAACAAGCTTGGTAGGAACTGTCAGCAGGGCAAGGAGATAAATCCCGAAGTCCATGAAAGATTCCTAAGAGGTACTGAATGAATCTAAAATTTTGGAACATGACGAAACAAGTGCTACTCTTACACTATTATCAAGGAAAGAGAAAGAAAAATGCAATGATTTTAAGTACCCTTCATCCATCTGTCAATATCGATATAAGCAATAATGAAAACTCCAGAAACAATTAGTTTTTATAATGCAATCAAATGTGGTATCGATGTAATTGATCAGATGGCTAGAAAGTACACTGTAAAAGCACCTTCTAGAAGATGGCCTGTTCATACTTTTTACAATATATTAGATTTGTCTGCTTTAAATGCCTGGAATATTTTTAAAAAACTTACAGAAAAACTAATTACAAAACAGATGTTCATCCAGATGTTAGCTGATAAAATGCATCATAATTACATTTGCCTTACTAATAAACCAAACAGAAATGGAAGCAGAGCAGACCCACCAAAGAGATCAGCCCCAAAGAGGAGGAAATGTGAAATAAAACTTTGTAACGGTAATATGACTACTAATATCTGTATTTCATGCAATAAAATCGTGTGCGGAAAATGTCATGGCAAGTTAGATTATACATGTAAAAACTGCATTCCTGAATTTTAGTTTAAACAGTATTGTAAGTATATGATTTTGTGAAAAGCTTGACATTTTTTTCATTTTCTTATAATTGTAAATTAAGTTATGCTTTTTTAAAAAAAAAAATTGAAATTTGTATCTATTGTTCCTAATTACGAATTTGAATGTTTTAATTCAATAATGCATTCATTATTGTGTTCTCGTTTACGTGTTTACCTTATAAATCCCATTGCAGTCGAAATGACTCCGGCGGGTGTTCTAGGGGGATGAAATTTGCAGGCGTTCTAGTGTTAAACCATAAAATTCAGCTCAACAGCAATAACGCAAAATAATTTTAAAATGAGTCTATCTTTAGGATTTCCGATACAGAGTTCACGTGCTGGAGATAAAAAGTTTTTTTCCCCAATAGAGTATTGCCATTGCTCTCTTTTAAATTGTTTGAGTTTGTTCATCAAAAATTTGTTAAAGTTTTACAAAATATGAAATAGATAATAAAACAAATTTCAAATTTGGGCTTCTAGATGTGCATATTCGAGTGGAAACGTACATTATTCAAAATTGGATGGCTCTAGGTACCGTTGTTTTATCACATTTGGAGAAATATACATACATTTATGCAGATTCTTCATTATTTAATTTCTTTAAATATAATACAGGGCTGCAAGATTTGGTGGCAACAGTTTGAAAAGTGATACAACACTTTTAGTGATTTGACACAAAATCGTAAAATGAAAACAATAGTCCTTCAGGGACAAAGCCCTTTGGACTGTATGAGCCCTGTGATGGCTGTTGTTGCAGATGAGACTCTTTTATTTGCAATATCACATGTGGATATTTGCTACACAATGTTCTCAATAGTACATATTTACCTGGGCAAATTCCTGTTTTATTGAATCACACAGTTGTACACCCTGTTGTTTTATTCAGTACATGCTGATCACATTCAGCTTAGCAGATTTCAAGTCCATAATGACTCAATCTGACTGGTAATTTTTATGAACAGTACCAGTTTCAGTGTAAATGTTTTCAGTAGGAACATGTATGATATAAATTATAAACATTCCCAGTTATTATTTTCAATTTAGAGGGGCTCTGCATACTTTTAACTATTTCTTGTTCAAGCCATTAATAGTAGATTTAAAACATAGTAAAATATTTATTTTAATAGCTTGAAATAAAATACAGATTTTTTATTTAGCTCATGCTCTCCAACTCTGCTGTTATATAAATTATAATTTAATTAAATTAATAAAATTAAAAGGAAAAGTCGGAACTTAAATGATAGATTATACTATCTTCCCTATGATGGGATGAATTATAATTTAAGATATTTGTGCTAGGCTATAATTTACTGCCATTATCAACTTCAAAAAGCATTACTATGTAGTAATGAATTACACAATTTAGATTACAGTCCAAAGGAAATTTAAAGTCACAGATAAAAAGTTTCCTTATTTAATTTATACTCAAAAACATTTCATTGCTGAAGTACAAAGCATTATTATCTACAACCCCTTGCCTTCAAACAGATGGGTGCTTGATTCTATCCTTATAACCGAATTCATGGTATTTGTCTGAAATTTCTTATCAGGAAGTGACAGAATCATACCTTCATCATGTTATATCACTCAAAATTATTTGCACAAATTTTCTTGATTTTGCCAAGTGTCCTCTTCTAAACTCATGAAATATACCTCAAAGTTATCTACAAAATAACTTTTGCACACACACTGATACAAAACACATTCAAAGGCATTTAAAGACAAAATTTTTTTAAAAAAAATTCTGAGTAGCTATCTAGAAGCTTACCCAAATTTGCCAAACACATATTAAAAAAAGTCACTAAAAAGTAAAAATAAATATGTACCTCTTTGTAATTCTGGAACGGTTGAGCAGCGGGCACGAGATAAAGAATCAGAGTAAACACGGTTTGCAAGAGGAAGAGGCAGATGCTCTTCTCTAGAAAGTAGAAACTGTTTGCTTTGGTTGACAAGTTCTTCATAATTATCAACTGTGTATGAGTAGCTGTCAACTTTATGCTTTAATGATCCTAAAACCTAAAATATAAAAGTTATATTTACAAGTGTCTATTTTGAGCATACCTATAACATTGTATTTATTTTCAGAAATTAATTTCAAAATTGTATATATGTAAATAACTTTCAAATTAAATAATCTAATTGCTGCTATAAAAGATATGACAAATAAATGTACACTAAATAAAATAAATATTTTTATAGAATTACATTAGGTATTTTGTTCACTTTCTAAATATATAGCAGGTATATAACATTCCCATGTTAGTCTAAATGTATACTGATGTAGTACATCATAAAATATTTTGCTATTCCATCTGGACCATCTCTATAAATAATTTCTTCTGATACATCACATTAAACTTTAAAACAGCCCTCTTGGGAAATTGTCAAAATATGAACTCTTTCTGATTTAATTTTATCTATTTACTTGCATAAAATTGAGCCTTTTTTATGTTATACTGTTTATTTACCTGCATAAAATTTATAGTCTTTTTTATGTTACATTATTTGATTCGTGCAATTTAAAAAATGAAAAATTTGAACTTATTCGGAAATATGAATAACATTAACAAACTATACGCAAGATGATAAAATTCTGTAAAGCCATGGCACAGGTGATAAAACTATGGACACTATTGGTACGCATATAATTTTAAATTAAAATGCAGATTATACATCTTTCTTAATTTTTATATCTATTCTAAATGGCCCATTGAAAGACGTATTAACCATGCATTACGGTCTCTTCTCTTTTAATGCAGAATGAGTTTTTAAAAGCATCATGACGAATACTGGGTCACAAAGTAGTCTTTGGAAAGAAATACTATTCAAATACACATAATCAAATTTAAAAAAAATTATACAAATAAACATGCTTAAAGTACACAACGTGAATGAACGAACAAACATTTTAAAAATAACTATTTGACGGATAATGTACCAACCAAGCAACTGAAATACTTAAAATGAAGTTTTGGGGGTGGGAGAAAAGAAAGGTTTCAGATTTTAAATTGCATCTAAAGGGGCATTTTTTAACGTTTTGTGTATTACCTTTATTTATTAAATATCATGTTCTTCGCACTTAAACCATAAAATTCAATTCAATAGCAATATCGCAAAATAATTTAAAAATAAGCATATCTTTAGAATTTCCAATATCCAATTCCGCATGCTGGAGATAGAAAGGTTTTTTCCCCCAATAGAGTATTGCCACCACTCACTTTTAAATCATTTGAGTTCGTTCATCAAAAATCCGTTAAAGTTTTACAAAATATGAAATAGATAATAAAACAAATTCCAAATTTGGACTTCCAGGTGTGCATATTCAGGTGGAAATGTATGTTATTTGAAATTGGATGGCTCTAGGTAACGTTGTTTTATTACATTTGGAGAAATATACATACATTTATGCAGATTCTTCATTATTTAATTTCTTTAAATATAATACAGGGCTGCAATATTTTGTGGCAACAGTTTCAAAAGTGATTCAGACTTTTAATGTTTCTGACGCAAAATCGCAAAATAAAAACTATAGTCCTTTAGGGACAAAACCCCCTTTGGAATAAATAAATAATAATTAAAAAAAACTGTGATTAAAAAACATAATATAAAGTAGAAGGAAAAAGGAAACAATACTTTTTTCTGCTCACGCAGAATTAAAGTGAAACATGCTGCTACAAACTGAGGATCACGTCATATGAAGATAATAAAACAAAATACTGTGCCTGTTAAGAACTTATAAAAATTAATTTTATTTCCTTTTTAACTGCAATTCAACTAAATCCAACCCCATCTTTATTTAAAAATATGTATTATAATTGTGTGATATTTCTTGTATTCTTTTTAAGAAGTACAAAATGTGTGCCAAGATACATTTTTGAATAATTCCTTAAATTTCTTACCAAGCTTTTTTAGACAAAATTTGAGTCAGAGAATTGAAATATGGGAAAAAAATTGGCACCTCATTTCAGAAAAGCTTGATTTTGTGTCAAAATACATATCACATTTCTGAGATAAGAAAAATGCAAGTTGAATTTCACCATCCAGCAGAGTACAACAGGAGATATAAAACTGTCCCCCCCTTTTTTTGAGTCAAAAGTTGGTATGATTGCTTACAGTTCAATGAATCAACTTTAAAGTGAAAGCATTTAATTAAATTAGAGTTAGATGTACTCTTCAATTTGCCATTATTCATATTCTTAAACATCACTTTTAGTTAAAACTATAATTCCCTTAAAGTGGCTGTTAAATGTTCTGTAGCTTTTCAACGCCCACATATAATCTTACACAACTCCAACTACCTTACTTAATTCTCTCTCTTATGGTTATTCATTTCTTCAAATAGCTAGGCATTTACTGATTTGGCATTTGTTGGGGAATAACTGAACCTACTTGTTAGTTCACCACCTGACTGCCAAGAACATTGGGTAAGGTAGACCAGTGTTAAAAATTCAGAACAGGAGACACTACACAAATAATTAAGCCTCATACAGGAATTGAAATATTGAATCTGATAATCAAATACTAAATTGAATGGCATGTATGCCATCTCTAACCACTATACATTAGCTATGTTGCAATACTTCTAGGCATAAAAAAATTTAAATTCTTCGAAGTCATTTTTACTACCCTTAATAGTTTATTCCATATTATGGTATTACTTTCTACTGTTTCCTTATTTTTAATTTAAATTACGAATCCTGGATTCAATAAATTTTAGTTAACTGATATTTAGTTATTTACAAATCTTACTTGTTATATAGATATAATTTGCAATACACTTGAGGTAACCCAAATTGGATATTATAAGTTTACAAACCAGTGAAAGATAAATTTAGTTAATAACTAAATATTAGACTTAATTTTAAAAGACTACTTAAAACAGTTTTAAAAAGATATGAAAGTTTCATGCATTTAGTTTCCTAATAACGCAGTGACACTATAAAAGTGACACTAAGTGTGACACTATAAAAAAATTCAGATTAATGAGGATTTACTTACATGATAAATTTGATTCTAAATTCCATGGTTCCAACTTTCCTTAAATATAATTCTGACTGTATTATAAAAATCAAACCTCAATCAAAATTTAAAAATTTTCCCCCTTATAATCTTTACCCAAAGATCTTTATACATGATATAAATTTAAAACATGAAGCTAACTATTTAACACACTAAAAGCCACCATCTATACATATATAAATTGTTGTTTCTGGCCATTATTATTTTTATGACTGACACACAAGTTTTTCCTAATGTTATGCAACACATTTTAAAAACATTTTTGTTTTTTAGACCATACTAATTTGTATTCATTTGAATATACAAAGCCCATGACAACAAAAAATTCTATTGGACGACTGTATCTGTAAATTTGATTTGAAATTCCATAATTTCAACTTTCCTTAAACACAATTCTGATCATATTACAAAAGTTCTAATCTCAATCGAAATTTAATATTTTTAACCTACAGAATCTTCATACATGATGGAAATTTACAAAGCTAACTGTTTAGCACACTGAACACCAGCCCCCGCCGAAAAAGTTGTTTTTGGCCACTATTATCTTTCTGATTAGCATATCATAAATGTTCTCTAATGTTATGTAAATACATATAAAGTATAACATTATATATGTTTTTTAGACCACAATAGTTTGTATTTATTTGGATACATAAGGTGCATGATTACAAAAATATTCTACTAGACTGTTGTACCTTCTTGAATACAGCTATGAACTTGTTTTGATTTATTAGAATGTTTATCTATTGGGTTGGCAACTAAGTAATTGCGGATTTCACTCATAGATGGCTTCAGTTGAATTTTTAGGTTTGCAAACGTAGTACAAATGTAAAACACATTTTGTTATTTGATAGTTGGCATTTCAGCTGTGAATCAGTAAAAAAAGTTTTTTGATCGGTTGCGTAGTTTTCGTTTGGCGTTCGTTGAAAAATGGAAAATCAAAAGGAACCTTTTCGTCATATTTTGCTACTTTATTTCCGCAAAGGGAAAAACGCATCGCAAGCTCATAAAAAGTTATGTGCTGTTTATGGTGACGAAGCCTTAAAAGAACGGCAGTGTCAAAATTGGTTTGCCAAATTTCGTTCTGGTGATTTTTCACTCAAAGATGAAAAACGCTCTGGTTGTCCAGTTGAAGTTGATGACGACCTAATCAAAGCAATCATCGATTCGGATCGTCACAGTACAACGCATGAAATTGCAGAGAAGCCTCATGTATCACATACATGCATTGAAAATCACTTAAAACAACTTGGCTATGTTCAAAAACTCGATACATGGGTTCCTCACGAACAGAAAGAAACACATTTAACGCAGCACATTAACAGCTGCGATTTGCTAAAGAAACGTAATGAAAATGATCCATTTTTAAAACGACTGATAACTGGAGATGAAAAATGAGTTGTTTACAACAATATCAAGTGGAAAAGATCGTGGAGCAGGCCAGGTGAACCAACTCAAACAACATCAAAAGCTGATATTCATCAAAAGAAGGTTTTGTTATCAGTCTGGGGGGATTACAAAGGAATTGTCTACTTTGAACTCTTACCACCCAACCGAACGATCAATTCTGATGTCTACATTGAACAACTAACGAAATTAAACAATGCAGTTGAAGAAAAGCGGCCCGAATTGACAAATCGAAAGGCTGTTGTATTCCATCATGACAATGCAAGGCCACACACATCTTTGGTCACTCGGCAAAAATTATTGGAGCTTGGTTGGGATGTTTTGTCACATTTATCATATAGTCCTGACCTTGTACCATCTGATTACTTTTTGTTTCGATCTTTACAAAATTTCTTGAATGGTGAAAATTTCAATAATGATGACGATGTCAAATCGTACCTGATTCAGTTTTTTGCTAATAAAAACCAGAAGTTTTATGAACGTGGGATTATGATGCTACCTGAAAGATGGCAAAAGCTCATTGAACAAAATGGACAATACATTACAGAATAAAGTTATTTAGTTCCATGAAAAAATTGTCTTTTCATGGAAAAATTGATTTTCTAAAAAAAATCCGCAATTACTTAGTTGCCAACCCAATAGTATTGGTATTTGGCTGTTCAAATCATTAAATTGATAACAGATGTTGTAGTCACATGCACTTTTGGTTTGCTGTACTAAAATTTAGTTACTAAGTGAATTTTGAAAGTGCCCATATTAAAATTATGCCTTATAAATGGAGCCTAGATGAAAGTTTGTGAAAGCATTCTATCTGAAAAGGAGGATGATCCCCCCCTCCAAAAGCTGCGCAGCATAAATTGCCCATTCCATCAGCATCAAAACAACACAGTGATTCATTCAAGAATATAGCAAAGACTTTTATGTATATCAGTGAGAAGAAAGACAATACAGACCACCAAAGTTTTATGTACCAGAGGGCCACCTAAAACCATTGCTTCATTCAACTGTACATAGAATTTGTTTTCTTTAGAATGCATGCAGTCAAATCTGAATGTATGTCACAGTATCCAAACTAATAAAAGTGGCCTGTCAGAGTAATATAGGTTAAGTGTATTTGGATACAAATGAAATGTGTGAAAGCACAGTACTTTTAATTGCTAAACCACTGAGAAAATGGTAATTTTCAAACGCACTAGTGAGAAAAAAACTATTATTAACATATAGTTGCGTTTTACCAAAAATTTATTAGGTTATTATCTATAAATCTATTTTGCATCCAAGAAAACATATTAACCATTTATCAATTTGGCTATAATTCTGTTATAGGCATGCTGCCAAATAGTTCCATTTGTTAAAATATGATAATCATAAAGGGGTATAGTCCTATTTTTAAAGTAAGTACCTTTACTTATACATAGATGAACCAGACAGAAGTATAATACATTACATTATGGTTTAGTATAAGAACGGGAGATATTCTACTAAAAGCAGGAATACAGAAATTCAAAATAAAAAAAAATTATTTGATATCAGAAAAATCCTGAAAAATTTACACGTTCTGTGGACATAGAATTACTTGATTATAAATACATCTTCTAATTCTGTAACTCGAATGCTTGGATATTTATATTTTAAAAAAGAATTTACTGCAAAGAATATTAACACATTACCGACCGGCCGTCAATTAATCGACGTTTGCTCCCTAGCGTTTACCGACCGGTCGTCGATTAATCGACTTTTGATCTTTAGAAAAAAGCACCGATTATCTGAATAAAGAATGCGAAATGCTTGCTGCTTGCTACTTGTCAATCTAACCTAACCAAATCTAACAGAAAGATCAAAAGTCGATTAATCGACGACCGGTTGGTAAGCGCTAGGGAGCAAACGTCGATTAATCGACGGCCGGTCGGTAATGTGTTCAATTACACTCAGATCCCACCATTATGAATCCAAATTTGTTGCCAAGCAGCATGATTTAGCATTAATTACGGATAAGCGTGACGTTAAAACACACTCATAACATCTGGGCTTTTGTCTGACAGAATCCCGATCGATTCTTGTTTTAATGAACAAGGATATAAATTAAAGGTTACTGCATTATATTTTTCCTTACCCTTTGAGGATGAAAAAATGAATTTGAGGGCTGTAGTATCCCATTTGTGACTGCACTCCTGTTCATTTATAAATGGTTACAACAATGTCTGTCAAATGGGGAATCAAACAGCTGGATATCTGACAAAATGTTTTATTTAAGAATTGCACATAGAAAAACAGCTCAAAATTACATAGGAATAACTAGTATAACTTTGGAAAGATCTCTTTCATGGTCAATGGGATAATATGTAAGTACTAAACAAACCTTTTGGTCCTATTCAGTTTCTTATATACTTAGTGCTGTTTTATACTGCTATAGTGAATCTTGAAGCGAAAAATTGTTGTATCCAAGGAAATCGGATACAACAAATTGAATGGACATTTTTGACTAAAACATTTTTCTTATTTTTTCCAGAATTTCTGCAAATTTTAATGAAAAAATTACTGATAGTTAATATTATATTACTCATTCCATCCGTAAAGAAAATCACCTTTAGACTATTTTTCTTTACCCCCCCTCCCATTTTTCTTTGTGCTCTAAACAAAACTATACGAGACAGGTGTGGCATTGAACTTTAGGTGAATGTAGATACAATAAACATAGCTTAAGGATACCATACACTGAACTAAAATATATCAATAGGTCTCTCATTCTATACAAATTTTTTGTTTGAGCTGCACACAGATCAATGCTATGATGGAAATTTTTTCCATTCAGATAAAGATGAAGCAGTGAATCTTATGTGCTTGTGATTCTTAAGTTAATTCTTTTAGAGACTGAAAAGTATTGATCTTTATGTTTTGTTTGAGAATACATGTTCATTCAGTTCTATCCTCCAAACCAGGATTTTGCATTCTTTAGGTCTTTTGCAAGAGATATTTGTTATAAAAGTCCATAAAACTTTGCGACACAATCATACATATCTTGGGGGAAATGACTGTGTTCTCAATAGACAATGGATAAGACACATAAGTGATGAAATTATCTCCTTTTTCATATTTTCCAGACGACTAAAACTCTCAATTATTCTTTGAACAAATTCTTTGCATTCTGTTTCTGTGTAACACATTCATTTGCATGATGAGCTGTAAATGTACAGCTTCTGCACTGAAGATACGGCAACATTATTTGGGGGAGGGGATGCAGTCAAATCATCAATATCTACCAGAAATACAATTAATCCAAATCTAGAGCTGGTATTATACAAAAAATAAAAACTCTAATAATTTCTGCTTGCAAAAAAAATTTGGATGCGAAAATATGTTGAGAAAGCTTGAGCATACTGATGTTAAAGAAGCTTTTCTGAAATGATTCGCTGTTCAAAAAAGCTGTGATCTGCTAATATATGGACAAATGCTTCAGATAAAAGCAAATGAATTTGCCAGATACTTTCAAAAGACCAAACAACATTTTTAATAATTAAGGTAAAATAATACACCGAACAAATATTAATTTTGAAGTCAAACATTAAAAATCAGCATTATATTTGCAAATTTCAATTAACATAATTTAATAACTACTCATAGTAAAATTTGCATGGATATTTATTGGAGGATCATATTTAATCAACGGATATTTATTGCATTCATTTTATTTAAATTAGATTCATTATTCAGTTCTTTTGGTACATGTGAAAATAAGGTTTTTCTTTCTTTATTCATTAATTTTTACATGTTTTTGTGAGACAATCCACTTTTCTTATGGCGCAGATATAGGAAAACAAACTTCATATCACTTGAAATCTGTTAGGATGGTTCGACTATATACAAATCAATTCCTTGAAAAATGGAAGAAATATTCTACTATGACTAAATTTAACTTCAATGTAAATATGTAAACTTTTGGGGCAGTAAGAAATAGAAATTCCATAGAATAGTTAATTTGAAGACTGATAAAAACTACTTCAATGAATTACCATTTTGAGAGCTATACAAAAAATAAATATTTTTGTTTGCATGGACAGAAGGAAGAAGATTTTTAAAATTTAAACAATAACTAATTCAATTAACAGCAAAGATAATTTTCTCTAAAACTTATATACACTTAATTTGTTCTATTTCCATTTGCCCTGCAATTTCTCCCCAAACAATATATATTAAGTTTCAATAACACACTTTAGCAACAATTTTTTATCAGTTTAAAGAGGTCATTATCATTTAATTATATTTGACACTTTATTTTCTTAATAAAGATTTCAAGATGCTCAATCTTAAAAAGACACTGGGCAGTGGGAAGTTTTCTTTTTTCTTTTAAAGAAGTTTCTGATTTTGATTTCCTTAAAAAAATTTTCAGCCTGTGTTTAAAAAAAAATGCTTTACTTCATTTCTTTCATTTTTACAATATGCTATGGTCTAGGAAATAAAGCCTGATAATTTATTCGCCAGGGAAAAGTGGTTTAATTTAAACAATCATAATAAAACCCCCATGTAAAATTTCACACAACCACATAAAAATTTCTTTTAAGATTTCTATTTGAATCAAACCAGCTTTTACTTTTATTTCTACGCATAAATAATAACCTCAAAGAAGAAATATATGCCTTGCAAAACATTTAAATTTTTAATTTATGCATTATTACACCATTTGAAGAATTCAACTATATTTTGAATTTTTGATGTTTTGTATTTTTATGTAAGCAATGCATATTTTTCCACATTTCTCAAGAAACATACTCACCTGAAGTAAAGAACGGACAGTTGGTTGAAAAACTAAGGATGGATTAAGCAAGAACGATCTCAAAAGTGGTTGTGGATAACATGCAAGACGTGAAATTAACCCTGTGAGATGTAAATTGGTGTACAGATCATTCTGCATCATCATTTCTAGTCTAGTCAGAATAATACTCAAGAATGGACCAATATTTGGTGTACTAAAGGCCTCCCAACTACTAGGAGAGGCTGGACTATTACTACTTTTTGTGCTAGTATCAGAAACTGAAGTTGAATTTGGCTTTAAGTCACTTTTTGCAGCACAAGGAGGTATGGATATGAACAATGAATCTTTATGGTCACCACATTTGGCACTACTGAGTACAAATGGAGATACGTCAGAATCCTTTTCAGAAACGCAACTATCGCGAGACTCGAACACACCTGAATCTGCATTTGAACATTCATCTTTCAAATCGATTGTCTCTGTTAAACAAATCTGACTTTTTGAATCTTGTGCACAATCCTCTTCCATCTCATTTAAATAACCATCTATTGTTTGAAGACTATCATCTAAATTGTCACTTGAGGATGGTGTTTCAGTCAAGCAAACTAAGCTCCAAAACGTTCTTTCATCATCTGCATTCACTATTTGATGGAGAATATCACTACTCATTGCTTTATTGTTGCAACTATTCAGCGTTGATATCACAGAATTTTCACCCAAAGGCATAGTTTCCATAACAGATGATCTATCCTGCAATTTCTGTCTAAAAGAGTCTTGATGAACAGCTAAATTAGCTGATGATAATTCAAGAATACTATTTGCAGAATCTGTATCGCTAATTTTTTGAAGTAATTGTACCTCAGTATTCTTTTTTTGCTCATTATTTACAGATTCATAGTCAGAAATTTTCAATCTACTAATTCGTACACAGTTGTTATGACTAAAAACTTCATTTTCTTTATTTTGGACTAAGTTGCTGACAGCACTTGGAGGTGGATCGAGTCCATCGTATGATGCAGACCAACATCTACAGGCAAGGGTGCAAGTTTTTACATTTCTGTGAGCTTCTCGTAAATAATCCATATAACTGGATGGCTGTATTTCAGAAATATTCGCATAAAAATCTGTTCCGAATTTTAACATCTGTGACTGCAGTCGTTCTACTTCTCCAAAAGCAAAACTAGAAGTGGACGGTGAGCGTTGGTGGCGCTTCAGTCGCAAACTACCTCCACGACTGCCGGGAGGCATGTTCTGCAAACTGCTAAACACAGAAGTAAATGGCAAAGATGATACAGGAGTGCTTTGGCTGGTTGTAAGGCTGCTACCATTTCCGTTACTATGTAGAACTGATGATGCAGGTATGAGAGATAAAAACTTATCTGCAGCTTGATTGTAGAGATCCAGATCTCTTACTCTGCTACGTTGACTCACCATAACATGAGTACATGGAATAAGATACCTGCAAATACATACATAATAATAATAATAACAATAAATTTTAATGACAAATTTAAAAGTATTTTTTAAATGAAAATATCAGGGAGCTTTTTGAAGATAAACAAAATGCTATCATCTACAACAGAACACAGTTCTAAATATTTTTTATACCACAAAGAAAAAAGGGTACTAAAAGTTCAATGAAAAAAATACAAACACAAGCAGATTATAAAGAAAATCTAACTTATTTTGCAACTTTAAAATTGATTATAGTAGCCTTCCCTCCCTGAATTTTGTGAGATATTTAAATGCACATAGTCAAAACGAATTTTCAGGATTTTTTTTGGGGGGGGGGATATATATTATATATATATTATTTTAAGCTCTTTTTAATATTATGTTCACATTGAATTTTCAAATATTTTAACATTATTTTAGACTAAACTAGTCATTTTAAATAATTTTTTGATCAAATCATAAAGTTATTAAAAGTTATTTATTCATGATCTCATTTTGAGCAACAATTTAAGCAATGCAGACTTATTGGATTACAATGTCAACTCAGTCAATGCTTACAATTTTAAGTCTTTTGTTATTGATAATTAAGAAAACAGAATCAGATGGAATTCTAATAGTGATAATTAACGGCAGATGGGTTCTGTGGCAATCTGACAACAGCTGAAATTGTTCACTGAGGGTTCCCATCCCTTAAAGCTTAAGCAAACAATACTCATAAAAGTCCTTTCAGCGACCCAAATGGTTATATAAACTGCAAGCCAAGGATACATTCCTGGTAAAATGAAATGTCGTACTGGCCCAAATATAAGATAGATTCACATATATGAATGATCCTACCATTTTTCAATATGTTTTCAAATAAATAAATAAAAATTGGCTTATATATCTAATGGCCTGGAGTATATAAGCTTTATTTACTTGTAAGTACTTTACAAGGAAGTTAATAATCTAAATAGCATATTTTGAGGAGAAACGCATTAAATATGTTTTCTTTTAATGGAAGAATTACAGAATACATGATAAATTATATTTACATACTTTTATAGAATATTATGATGCCCAGAAAAACCAGTAGATATGGTTTTCAGAAAGACAACTTAAGGGGGAAATACTGTTTCAGAGTGAATATCACACAATTTTTGCCACTTAAATTATCTTTCGGAAAATACAATTCAATATTCATTCTAAACCAATATTTTTATATATAAATTTGATATTTTTAAATGTATGATATATACATGTATATATAAGCAGTCAGTTCAGGCACAATATAATAACTGCACAACCTCTATGCAAAGATCTATTTCTATAAAACTTTTCAAAATAAAGTTCCAACTGATTTAACACTAGCCTAATATTACTGTCTTTTTAATAAAATGAAAACTTGAACAACAAAAGTAGCATTATAACTATCAAATTCATTCCAATGAGAAAAATATATCAAAGTGGAATATGTGAATGAATAAAGTTATCTCATTACTGATCAGATACCCTTTTCCAGACAGGTGTCCCATACATGCATTTCTTATGAATGTCTTTCACAGCTGACTGTTCCCTCCATGAATCGCTGAAGAATGAGCTTAGGAGACATGCAACACATATTAGCATTTTAAGCTGAAACATTTTTTAAAGACTAGCAGATGATTCCCCATGCTCATTACCTCTGAACTAAACATAGTTTTAGGATTATGATTTTCAGTTTTGTTCATATTCTACTCATCTGCATGTTAGATAATTTCGCTGTATTTTGCTCATCAGCCGTTGTGAGGGAAGAAGGAAAGCATAATGTGAACAAACAGAGCTTGGTTCTTTTAACCCCTTCCTTCTCGCTCCGTCAAAATGACGTAGTGAGGTTTCGCCCTCTATTTCTCGTGCCCAGGATTTTTTCGGGCCGGAGAGTTCAAAAGCAACGTGCTAAAAGGATTAAAAACCTATTAATTTCTTTTGCAACGAATAAGTTATATTTCTCCTTTTACACACCAGATGGCAGTACCAGAATAATATTTTATGCAATTAGAGATAGTTTATTTAAACTAGATGTCAGCACTAATCAAACGTGTATTTATGATATGTGTTTTGTAATTTTATCATTAGCTCAGTCACTTAGTCTCATTGTGAATGCACATGGTTTCTGTTCTGTAATAAAATATACTTATATTTTTATTCTGTACATTATGGAGTCAGAGTCAGATAGTGAATTGGATTCTGATTTTAATACAAATGGATCTGAAAGTGATTCTGAAGTAACTGATTTTTATGACAGTTCAGTTAGTGAATCTGAGAGCAGTGATGATGGATTTGTACTGTTGCTTGGACGAGCATGGACTAAAACTGTGTCCACTTCAGGAGATCATGCACCCCCACGTTTAAAATTTTGGGGAACACCAAAGGTAAATATAAATTTTGATCCAAGTTCTGGTGTCTTACAATATTTTATGTATTTTGTGAATGACAATTAAGTGGATCTCATCGTTTCGGAAACAAATAGATATGCCGAACAATGCCATTCACCAGGATTCCGCCTATTAAAAATAGAAAACCTTGGATACCTGTCACAAAAGAAGAAATTCTAAAATTTCTCAGTATAGTTATTTTACAAGGTATTGTAAAAAAACCTGATACGAAAATGTAGTGGAGCAAAAAACATTCAATTTTAACACCTTTTTTTAGAAGCATAATGCCTTATAATAGATTTTACGAAATACACAAGTTTCTGCATTTTGTAGATAATGAAGCTTTTGATTGTAACACACATCCAAATCCCAAGCTGCATAAAATCTGGCCACTGTTAAAGCACCTGAATGAATTGTTTCAAAGAGCTGTAACTCCTCGACATGATATTGGAATTGATGAAGCCTCATGCTTTTCAAAGGTCGTTTAGGATGGTGACAATATATGCCGAAAAAGAGACCCAGTTTGCAGTAAAATCAAATTTGTTATGTGAATCAAGTTCAGGGTATATATGGTCACAAATTACATATACTGGAAAAGGTATGGTTTTTGATGTAAAATATAAAGATCTGCCCCAATCAATTCAAGTTGTGATTCATTTATCAAGCCTCTGCTAAAACAAGGATATTGTCTGATAACAGACAATTTTTATACCTCACCAGAATTGGCAGACATGTTTTTAAAATTTCAGACAGACACTTAAGGAACTGTAAAACTAAACTGAAAAGAAATGCCTTAAGCATTAGTAAAAAAGAGAATCACAAAAGGTGAAAATGCAGCTTTTCGTCGAGGTAAAGTTCTTGCCATGAAGTGGAAAGATAAGAAAGATGTTACCATGCTATCTACAGTTCACACAAATGACATGGTAGATGTACAGTGTCATAACAAAGTTGTCAAAAAACCTACAATTGTCACAGATTACAATAAAAATATGGGAGCGGTAGATATTGTAGACCAGTATCTTGGAGATTACTCCATTGCTCGAAAAAGAGGAAAGAAATACTATGAGAAAATATTTTTTCATTTGTTAGATCAAACTATTTTGAACTCGCATCTTATTTACAAAAAACAAGGCGGAAAAAAATCCCATTTGATGTTTCGTTTATCTTAAGTAGATGAACTTATTGAAATGTATCTCTCATCAGACACCATTTCAAAAAGAGGCCAGCCAAGTTTGGAGGATTAAACCATTTGATTGAAAGACATTTTATTAGACAGATACCCCAACTGATAAGAAACGGCAACCATCAAGAGAATGCAAAGTTTGTTGTTCCAGAAGAAATGAAAACAATAAGAGATGTAGGAAGGAAACTCGGTACTACTGTCCGGATTGTGACGTTGGCCTTTCCATCTCATGCTTTGAAATTTATCACACAAGAAAAAAATTACTAAGCTTTGCTTATATTATGCGTAAGTTTAATAAAATTCTCTTTTAATGTTTAAAACACATATTTCTTAAATTTTGATGGCTTACTGGAAAACCAACATTCAGTCAAAATAACCCCTGGCTGTTCCTAAAAAATTATTTTTTAAAAATTTCAAGCTAAAAAAATCCAAAAATTAAAAATGAATGCCTATTATGTACATCATTAATTTTTATACAATTTTCTTCAATAAAAAAAAATAGGCACTTTTATGACCGTTTTCTTGAAAATTATCCGATCGTTAAGGGGTTAACTTGGCATGTGATATAAACATTCACATTTCTGATATCCCTCCGAATCCTTTTTCAAGCTATTACATACGGTCTTTTAAGGTTACTATGCGGGATTCTGTTATACTTTGAGTTGCTTTCGGATATATTTTGCATTACTTTCCTCTTTATTTAGGAAGCTTCATTTTATTACGAATTTATTATAGCAACAAAGCATTATTTAGCACAAGGAGATTATACTCGCATGGTAAATGAGACAATTAGTGGCCAAGCGAATAAGCCCACAGAACCTTCATCATCTGATATGGACTCAAGTCATGGTGTCTAGCCTGGTTGCACAGAAATTTTCCTCAATTTCTCCATGAAGAACACAGGGTGGTCATAAAAAAACTCCCTCAACATATGAACACCAAGCGGCCTATCTGTCTCAACCAATGGAAATGAAATTTCAGATATTGTTATTTGAAGGTACATGCTTGAGATTGTGATGATTTAAAACAATAGATCTCTTACAATTACAGTGGCAGTAAAAAATTTTGAAACTTCTGAAAAGCAACACCCTTTTTCTCTGCTCAAATTGATCAGCATATTGAAAGACCATAAATGGTGTTAGAATGATACAACATATAATGAAAATTGCCAACATAAAACATTATTATTTGGAAATGCAAAATTATACAGTAATGTCATCCTATTTTCACAAAATTGTTATTTTCCAACCATAAAACACAAAGTGCCTGTGAAGCACAGAAGTAGCTTTTAAGGCAAAATGGTTAGACTCTTACTACCATAGAAAGACCATCACAAAGACGTTTTCCCATTGAGGCAGGTATCTTCTTGCGTTTTGCTATAATTAAAATAACTGGCAATTCTATGACAGAACAAAAGGGAAACTGGCTAATAAATAGCATTTAATCCATTAAATAATAATAGCATGTAATCCCTCAATGAAAAATAAAATCAGATATAATATTTAAGCAAAATAAACCTCATGATATAAACACAAATAGTTGAATAAAGTATTTACACATATTACAAGTTAAAAATAAGAGACAATGTTTGTTTTTTTGTTTTGTTAAACTATCTGAGAAACAACTGCTTTTTATTTTGTAAGCTTAGATACTGTTTTCAGCTTTCATTATTTATCAAAAATCAACTACTACATGAATATATATCCATTTCACTGTTGAAAATGTACATGTATATTCGTGCCTGGTGTGCACATTTGTTTTCGTGTGCTCTATTTGTTCTTATGTATATGTATTTTAAAACGATTTTGTTTTAGCACTTCTTAGTTTTTATCCGATAACACATAATAAGCATTTCATGGGTTAAAAAGAAAGTTTTTTTTAGTTACATTAAATTTGAAATACAGAGGTAATGTAATTTCTGCTGATTTTGAAAATTACTCATGCAGATTTTGAATTGGGAAATTTTCTTTATAGCTGGTTAAATTAATAGATATAAGGTAGTATAGGTGTCTATGGTTTTATTGAAAACCCTTTAAGCATACAGCACATAATAATGGACATTATTTTTGTTCTTTTTTAAGTTCCTGTATGCATTATAATATCAACAAATGTATCAATATTTGAGTTACAATAATGTAAGTACTGTAACAATGCCAATTAAAGGCTTTCTTACATAACAGTGTCATTTACAATTAATAACTGAAAACAACAAATGAGTTTCCCAAAATGTAGATTTTTCTGTTGAGTTTGTTGTAAGTAGTAGCAAGTAAGCAAGCTCTAAACTATTTTGGATGTGCTGATCATAAATTACATGAAAGAAAGTAAAACCTGATCTTCATTTTTACAAATATTCATATATTGAATAAATTTATTTTAAGCCAAGTCATTTTAACCCAGAAGTTATAATTTAATATTGTTGCAAATTAAAAGTAATGAATGAAATATTTTTCTCATTTCAAGATATGGGCTTATGTAGGTAAATAAAACCATAAATAGGACCTATCCATTTTTCTATCGAAAACCATCAAAACTAGTCCTGTAAAAATTTGCAAATATAATGCTGATTTTTGTTGTTTGACTTCTAAATTAATATTTGTTCGGCATGTTATTTTTTCTTAATTATAAGAGCCCCCTTTTTTCTCACGTGGTGTGTTCACCATTTTGTGTTGTATGAGTTTCGTTAACTGTGTTCCCAATTTTTAAGCTTGATTTATATTTTAATTTTTCTTACTTGATATTGCACTCTGCTTTCTGATTTTCATGTTTTCTAGTTGCAAATATTTTGTTTTATATTCATTTTTAGTGTGAAATTTTCCCAATGTTTCGAGCTTTATTATTGGTTAGTTAAGTTAGTTTGATTTCCTCCTTGCTTATCATGCCTTCATCCATTAACCATTTCACTAAATTATGCCTAACAGAAATTTCTGACTCAGTCACTAAAGTCTAAACATAAAAAATTGATCTCCAATTTCATTCAAATCAAATCTAATCAAAAAACTTCCAACCGTGTTTCAAGAATTCTCTTAAGCTGCAAACTTACTTTGCTTCAGTCCATTATAAGGGATACACGTCAACAGTTATCCAAAATTGAACTTGAGCTATATAAGCTTCATCTTGAACTCATTAATCCATATCCAAAATTCATTACCATTGAACAAAAGGCTTGGTGAGAACTGAGAATATGGTTAACCGTCACAAAATCACCCTTGCATTTATATTTCCAAAAACTTCTTTTACAGTCTTCCAATTTAAGTAGTTCAAAAAATTTCCCCATTGTAAACATCTGGCCAATAGTTAATATTTCCAGCATTAATTAATCAAAAGAACAAGAGAGAAATCTGAAATATAACTTTAACTTCTCAAAATCCTCGATTCCAAAGATTTTGGCTTCTATCGAAAAAGCTTCCAAATTCTGCAAAGTTTCAGATACACAGAAAGAAATAGCTAGGCATCTTATCAACCATAATGCAAAATTCAGCAATAAGCCTTTGAAACCAAATCTAAATATGCAAGAAAGAGCTACAATGCACAAAATTCATTCTAACCCGGATATTATCGTTTAAAAGGCTGACAAAAGTGGCCAGATAGTTGTCATGGATAAGAACACTTACATGGATGGTAACATTAAGCTCGTAAACAAAAGACTGTGTAATTGGATCCCTAAAGACCCTTCACCTTCGAACCTCTCAAAAATAAAAACTGCGATCAAATTTTCACAAATCCCTTTCGACCAACCTAAAACAGTCTCTTATCCCATCTGTTACGAATTGTGCCAGATTATATGCTCCAAAATCCATAAAACTGAGATTCCTTTCCGCCCTATCGTATCAAATTTAGGCTTTGCCTCATACCTGTTAGCTAAATATTTAGTTTCTAGATTTAAATTTTTTTTTTAGATAATAACATTTACACCATAAAAAATTCAATAAAGTTTGTAAAAAAAGTTAAAAGCATTTCTCCTAGAAATTTATTCATGATTTCTTTTGATGAAAGTCATTATTCACCAATGTTCCAGTGGAGAGTACATTAAGATGTCTAGAAACCAGACTTTGTTAATTTCATTTCTCCGCCATCAAAATTGACCAGTTAATTTCCCTTACTGAACTCTGTTTGAAACAAATACATTTTGTTTTCCAAAATAAGTATTACAAGCAAACTGAGGGATTAGCCATGGGAAGCCCTCTAGTCCCATCCTGGCTGATATCCACACGCATTATTATGAATCAAAATTATTTGAAACTTCCCGGTATAGTTCCGCTACACACACAATACTTTCACCCTGTCTTACGGTAATAAAGATAATTTAAATAAAGTTCTTTCAATAATGAATTCCACTGATCCTGCTATTCAGTTCAGTTTTGAACTTCAGACATACAATTCTCTTTCATTCCTCGACATTTTGGTCACATGTAACACATCCAAGTAGGATGGTTTACCGTATACTTATTTCATCATCGGTTTCCTTCCCACCACACCTCAAATCATGTCATCTGGACTAAACAAAAGTTAGCTTCATTTTATTCCTTTGTTTTCCGTGCACTTCAGGTTTGCTCCTCCAAATTGGCTCTTGATCAAGAACTAAATTATTTAAAAGCAGTAGCTATTCACAGGGGCTTTTCATCCAACATTATTAATCAAGCAGTTAAAAAATTCTCAACTCAACACATCAAAAGGGACACTCTTGTTTTAGGAGATTATAAGAATTCCGTTGGCATGCCTTTCTTTTCATCAATTAGCTATAAAATTGCACGTAATTTACAAAAATTTAATTTTCGTGTCGTTTGTTCTCCTACGGACGCCATTCCGGATATGAATTCCTGGGATAGTTATGAGATTCCTTGTCAGTGTGGTTTAATTTCCATTGGTCAAACTAAGAGAGCCTTAAAATTTCACATTAAGGAACATGAGGCATATGTTAGGAAAAACGAAGCACAGAAGTTCTCTGTTGCCCAACATTTTGGTCCGAAAATCACACTTTCCATTTTTCTGCAGCCAAAATTATTAAAAAAACATCTTGCATTGGTGAATTATATTTTCTAGATGCATTTCACATTAAAAAAATCTTTCTGTTCTATCCAATCCATGTTTGCCTTCAGCCTTTTAGGAAATTACGTTTTAGTTCTTGTTTCATCAATAGATAGCACGAGTAGTTTAACTATGTCCAGCCATTCTTATTTTATCTTGTTCATTTGCAGTTTGGCAGCCGAGGATGATGCTTTGGTAATACCATCGAAATTAGTCTTGTGAAAATTTGCAAATATAAAACTGATTTTTGTTGTTTGACTTCTAATTAATATTTGTTTGGCATGCTATTTTACCTTAAATACATACTTGTTATAATTTATTAAAATACACTGTTAATTGTTAATTTTTATCTGACTTATTTAAATTTTTATTTGCGCATTTCTTATCTTTTATCATTAGTTAGGAAGGATGTTTTAAGCAGTTGCTCTTGTGTTGCTTTTAAACTCTTGTGTTGTAACTGATAGCATGTACGGCTAGTAGTAAGTATACCTTGAATGCCCTCATGCCATTATACATTTACAAATATCCATGCCTTCTAAGAGATTCAAACCAGTGCCTTCAGAACAACAGTCAACATCATTAACCACTTTGATCTTGATGATGCCATAGTTGATTTTTAAAATTTCTGGCTTAAAATAAAGTCTCTACAGTGATGTCCAATTGAAATGTTGTGGATGATAATTTGTTATCACCTGGATAACTACTGGTTTTCATTCCTCTCTTCCCAGTCTTTAGACAATATAAATAATTATCACCTTCCTCCACCTGTGTTCTTGTTGTGTAAGTGGCCACGGAGCAATTGAAAGATTCATGGTTTGGATTCCAGCAAGGGCATAGTTGATTTTTCCTGTTTCTCACTCTGAGGAAAAACTAATATTCTCTACAAATTACTGCACTATTCAATTAACATACGGATACTTACAATATAAATGTTAATTTTAGTACATGAATTTTATGAAAGAAATTTATAAAATTACTAACCTGAAAACTAACTCAAATAAAACATCTTCACAATTTAAATCTAATAATGTTCTAAAGAGAGACATTGTCACTAGGCACAGCTAGAAAAATAAAGAAATTTATTAATTAAACAAAAACTGAATGTAAAATGCAAATAATGTACAAAGCATTACAATTAAGAATACAGTCATTCCTAAGTCTACATATGCAATTCATGGTTTAAACATATTCTAAAATTCAAAGCAGAAACAATTAGAGATTCATTATCTTCTACATTTATTCATGCATGGTAAATTTTGCCATGAATTGCAAGCTCATCTGTACACTGCGGGGGGAAAAAGGGGGAGGGGACAGTTCTATATCTCCCATTCTACTGGATGGATTAACGAAATTCAAATTGTGTTTTTCATGTTGCGAAAGTGCAACTTGGGATATATATTAGATTTACATAAAGCATAATTCTAACATTGGTATTTTGACACAAAATCAGACTTTTTCTGAAATGATATGCCAATTTTTTTCCATATTTAGATTCTATGACTCAAATTATGCCTAAACATTCAATTTTGGAAAATTTGGTGTGAGTTTTACGAAGAAATTCAAAAATTTATGTTAACGTATTTTTTTCAGTTTTCACCAAGAATAATTTATTTGGCGAAATTCTTAAATTATAGCAACCTATTTTCCTTTTTTCATTGCAGAAGAGCGGAAAAAAAGTTATCGTTCATACTTTCAAATAATTTTAACAAACTGAGTAAACCACATTTGTGCTGTTATCTCTTTTAAGAAATATGCCAAATTTCAAAGAGCGCAAATGTATAAATTTACGTATACCTTAGGAAATTTTTGAATAAAAAACTTTAACTTTTTACAGGTATGCTTAGAAATACATCTACTTTAAGATGATGGTAAAAATTTTATAGATTATAATTGAAATTTTTTTCCAAAAAATTTATAAAAATTATTTAAAAGTATATATTTAAAAAATAAATCTTAAAAAATGAGAGAATTTTATTTGCAATGAACCTAAATTTCAAAATGTAAAAGAAGGAATCAAGAAAGTTTAATAAAAAAAGAAATATTAATAAATATATATCAAATTCAATTAACATTGAGGAGCTAAAATTTTGAGGGCTGATTTTTTAAAAACTACTCGTGCAATTTTTACAAAATTTGGTAGTTTGGCATAATTTGAGTCATAGGATCAAAATATGGAAAAAAATTAGCATGTCATTTCAGAAAAAGTCTGATTTTGTGTCAAAATACCTATATTAGAACAACGTTATATATATATATAATACATATCCTACGCCCCTTTTTTTTGGCAGTGTACAGCACAACAGTGCTGCTTAGAGATTTTCTGAGATAGTATGACTGATGCAACATCTGATAAACATGCTCAATTTCCTTGCTAACATTATAGAGATGGATGAGACAAGATTGAAATTAGTGATGTATTAAACCAACACAATCACACTACGGGGCACTTGAAAACCCATTGTTGCATGTGTACAGGTTCATATTAGATTGAATGCACAAGTCCGATAATAGGTTAATAAAATTTAATCTGATAAAAAAAAATATCAGAACTCTGGAACTTTTCTTGGAGATTTTTCATACAAATGTTCACAATAGCATGCAATATAATCAGTAGTTATATTTCAAACTATAGTTCAATCGTCTCAAAGGCAACCCTGGCTGGCATTCTGCCAGAACACATAGACTTGTCCAAAAGGGGCATTATTACTTGCTGCGAAGTGAAAAAAGCCTTCTCTCCTCTGGAAAGAGAGAATGGAGGGAAAAAAAGTCCCCATCCTTTCCACCCTATTTTGAGAATAATTCGGTCCGAATGGCACATGCGTGTTTATGCTCATGGGCGCGAATAAGGCGGTTGAACTATACTAAAAATGTTTAACACAGCACAATACAAAGCACATCTAAAAAGAAAGCTAATCTCATTTCTCCACGGAACTAAACAATTCCAACAACAGTAATTAAGCAACTGAGACGAGATGCTCTCTCTCTCTGGCTTTTTATTCTTTTTAACCAGTTGCGAGAAATTTCTCTGCTTTCTGCTTCTTGAGATTTCTGGAAAGCAACAAGAGGATAGAATAACAGTTACAGCCAAAATAGTGGTCAATTACATTTATTCAATTTCAATACAAATTACCAAGATATCCATTTACTCCAAATTAAATGCATGTGTCCCTGTATTCTTACATTTCTGGCAGAGTTTTCTCTTAAAATTTGTCTTACGCTGCATTGCACGAGGAAATACAATTTTAATTATTATTCTGCTAAAACTACCTATTTAAATACAAAATTCATAACACCACTGTGAATATAAATGTTTGTCATCAGGTCCAATGTCCCCCAGTCATGTGGGATTTGGAACATTCATTTCACCGAACCTGTGTTCTAAAGTGGAATATTAACTGAATATAAGTACTTGAATCTGTTATAAACCATACTACCTAATATCCTGATGACTTGCCATTAGTCTACCTGCATTTTGTGTGGCTGCAGCATGATGACACTCCTTCACAGTAGCTGGCACCAGTACAAAGTAGAAGCATATTCTGAATTTTGCTAAAGGGCATGCTGCTCAAGAAGTGGGAGTTAGCACATTATTATTATTGTGTCTATGATAACGCCTATTCAAATAATGCAATGGGCGAAGATGATAGTCCTGGCAATTTGCAAAATGTTATCATAATAGAGGTTTAGTCTTTTAAACAAGACCTCTGTTTTTAACAATCCAACAAGGCTGGGAAGTGCCCCATCGTGTGAGTTATGTTGGTTTAATAGATCACAGTGTTTCAATTTTGTCTTATCCATCTGAATAATGTTAGCAAGAAAATCAAGCATGCTTATCATATATTGCAACAGTCATACTATCTCAGAAAATTGCTAAGCATTAATGTTGCACTGTATAGATGAGCTTGCAATTCATGAAATGGCTGGACAGTCTAAAATGTGTGCAGTTGTCAGTTATTATAGTTCCTTTAGGTTTTCCTACCCTCTCTGTCAATTTTCAATCCTCTGTGATGGCCAATTCTAAGTCTGACTAAAGACTATGGCATGCATCTGAGAAGGTGACATTTACATTATTATTACTGTTGAGATTTTGACCCTCTTCTGCCAGTTTTCTGCATTCCCATTATATGTAATATTGACACACGCTGCCAACCATTGAAGAATGGAGACCTTATCTAACTTTTGAAGCTTGATAAGGAGAAAGTGGATCCTGTTGGTGATCAGGGAAGTTTCATCCACGATTGCCTGTAGAGTCACAGAAGTCTCCACAACGGACACTTATCTGATTATCAGTGTTCAAAAGATTGCAGAGATGTTGGGACTTACAAAATCAATAGCGAATCAATTCACCAAGGAAGAACTTCAAATGTGGGAAATTTGTGCCAAGCTGGTTCCAAAGACTTTGACTGACAGAGTGAAAGGAAACGTGAGTCGACTTCACATTAATTGTTGGAGGCTGTACAAGTAACCCTTATATGTTTTAAGTGAGTGATTACTGGTGACAAAACATTGGTTTTTCAATATGATACTGAAACAAAGACATAGATGCCCCAATCTCCTCATCAAAAGAAAGTTGGAGTGAGTAAATCAAAACTGAAGTCCATGCTCACTGCTTTCTCTGACTTCAACTGAATAGTGCACAAACAGTTCATGCCACCTGGACAGATTGCCAGAACAAGTTAATGTAGATTTTTACAAGGAAAATCAGTTAATGCAGATTTTTACAAGGAAGTGCTTCAAAGACTGAGGAATCGAATTGTGTGCGTCCACCAGGACCTCACAAGCAATTGGAAAAGGTAAATAAGAGACTTGCTTACATGTAAATAATTCTCTTTTCATGCACAGCTTCTGTACTATAATTTTGACTCTTTCCTTTTACTACCAATTTAGTTTAAAGTCCCACAATCGATATGTTTGGGTGAAGACTATTTATTGACTTTAAACTTCTCTTTGTTTTCAGTAACTTTTGCCAGAATTTTTTCAAAATTATTGAAGTCAGCAAAAATATATTTTTTACCATTTATTGGATTCTTTCCCACTACCTCACTACTTACTTTGTGGCAAACCCAAATTTCACTACTAGCACTATAAAATTGTTCTTCAAGATTCTTTTTATTTGCCACCAAATTTCTCATCTATGCCATTACTTTGACAACCTTGATAAGGCGCTTGTTCAAAATACATTGTTGACTATTTTGGCATGTGAATGACTTTTACTAGACCTTGCTCCATCTATGATCCACGTAAGAAAGTTGAAATCCTGTGCCATTTTAATTTTGGCCCCAAAATTTTTTCATCATTATTGTTTCATTCATAAATTCTAGTAAGTTTTTCCTCTTGTTTTACTTTGATTTATAATTTTTTATTTTTTTCACTTTTATGATGTATGTTTGAGTGGAAAAAAAATTCATATATTTTTACACAATTTTTTTATAGACTAAGCCATTTAGCAAAGTTTGTGACGCAAAATTTTTTTCTAAGTTTAAATTTTACGGTTAAACTGACCACTGCATTTCCTCTGTGAAATGATGCTTTGAAAATTAATTTTTTATTTTGAACATTGTATTGCTTATAATCTTAATTTGTTTAAATGTATTGCATTATTTAGTTTTTTGTTGAGACTGAAATCACGTGTGTGTGTGTGTGGGGGGGGGGTTAAATATAATCCGATAGAAATTGTTTTGTCTTTTTCCTTTTCTTTTTATATTATTAAGCTAAAAATGTCAAGTGCAAAGAAACATGAAACCAGTACTCCTTAATTATTCAGATTTTAATGTTTTAAACGATTACCCCTTGAAGAGTCGATCAGAAGTATTAAAATATGAATAATTAATCTGCATATTTACTTAAAAATTTTTTTAAACTTTTATAAAAAAATTTCTTTTTTGTTTTGATCTTACTTGGTTTTAAAATTTTATAGTTCTCTTTTTTAATTAAATTTAAAGAATTTTTCTAGGATGGTATAATCTTTTTCTTCTAATTTACAATATTTTTGCTTTATATATATGTGTGTGTGTAAGATAAAAATATGTAAATATAAATTATAATTTAAATTAGCAACATTCCTTTAAAGATTAGTTTTAATTTGGTATCTTCCCTCTATTCTAAAAGTAGAAATTTTGTTTTCGTTCCATCATTTCGAGACCAATCCATGTCATAGTATGGAACTAAAGGTCACACAGCCAACAGTAATTTTACAGCATTATCAATATCCAACCAAATGCACTGAGGAGTGAAACTATTCATTCTGAATTGAGATTTTTTCCAGAACAGAAGAATACTTACTTTCCATACTTTCACCTAGCTGGACTACTGTTTGCAGCTCTCTTTTATTGCAAAGCTATAAAGAATGTAAGCATTTTTTAAATAGGCATGAATTAGAGGGTCAAGTTGTTTATGGCCGAAACATGCTTAGTAAAATAAAAATGAACATTTAATCTGTCCTGGCTGGAAAGTTGCTGTTCCTTATGGATAAACGTTTCTGCAGGCTACACCACACACACACACGCAAAGTTCCACATGAATAAGACAAGTACTAATTTTACAGTGTAAGTGAAGAAGCTTAAAAGGAGATTAATTTAACAATGATCATTTGCAAATATATATGTAGGAGACGGCTGCTTCAGACAGACGATTATGCAACGGCTGGGCGAAGTCGACAGAAGCAGAGCCACTTGTGTTGGATTATTTTTTATTATTCTCTTTTTTTTTTAACTGCAAACAGAAGAGGAAAATCACTTTTTTAACTCAGTATATGCATGTATAAGTTAGAGTAATGTAACGTTTTTGCTGTGTCAAATATACATATTATAATCTTGATATTAATAAACCCTGCTGTGATTATTTCATCTGTAACCTGCACATTGTAATCCAGTGAGTTGCAAAAATATATCTTTACTTAAAATATTCTTGCATACAAGAAACATTCAAGAAAAAAATTATAACAACACTGATTCAAGCAAATAACAAACATTCTCTGAAATACAATAAAATATTTATTACTTCTAAGTAAAGGAAATAAAACTAATTATTCACCCGACTTTGTGCTCCCAGTCGATCAACCAAGGAATTCAAAACAAGATGTCCATCATAACATGATGTTAAAATAAACTTTAAAAACATTTGTAACAGGATAGGCTCTGTTATAGTGCGTAAGAAAAGCTCAAGGTAAGCAGTTGTTGCAATGATTTCTTCAACAGTATTCTGAAAGATATACATTTAACATATGAGATAGCATATAGTGAAGAAAAAGAAAGTATTCTGAGAGAAACACATTAACATATGAGATAGCATATAACAAAGATAATGAAGTATTAAGCATTTACAAAATTATAAAATTAAAAAAATTCTAACTTAACAAAAAACTCAAGATTTCACTAAGCTAATATGATACAATAAGTGATTTATCAATGAATGTTTTAAGATTCAGTTTCTCTTTAATATACAAAATTGTACATAAAAACTTTAAATAAATAAATCCAAACATAAATTTTAAACTAAATGGTGATAAAAAACTGACAACAGCAGAATACCATAAGCATTAATTAACTTTTTGATAGCCAAAAATCTTTTATTACTTAATAAGCAGCATTATTTTTTATATTTACTACTAAAATTTGTATAAATATTTAGCTTGCTGCTTGTTTCAACAACAACTTAACATAAATGTGAATTCTAGATCATTCAAGAAAACAAGAGATCAAAATAGTTGAAAAAATTGGTAATACACATTTTATAACAAGCATATATGATGAAGGCTAAACAAGAAAACAAGAAGAAATTGATATGTGAATCAAAATATTTATAACATTTAAAGTATATTTAACAATTTTTATTACTATAAAATTAATTCTGTACAAAAAATAATGAAAAGTTTTACTTTTCATTTAGAAGAGCATGCATAAAAAATTATTAAAAGCAACAAAGCTATTAGTGGCTTATGGATGTACAAAAGTTTATGGCAACATC
>KK122058.1:127776-140296 GCA_000611955.2 Stegodyphus mimosarum | reverse complement strand
AAAGCAATGAAATATTTTACACAAAATTAATGAATATAATTTTTGAAATATACACAGCAAAGTGAAAGAGCAATTCAAAGAATCAATGCAAAGTGAATGTACAGCAGTGTTTCCCAAACCTTTCTCACTACACAACACTTTCTAAAGTCCTAAAATTTTTAAAGAACACTAGAGTAAGTTCTGATTTTTTTAATTATAGTAAGTGATGATGCAGACATTTTAGATTTAAAAAAAAAAAAAAAAATCTGATGTGGACACCAGATGACTTCCTTGTACAGCCTATTAAATTATACACATTTTTTGCAGCATTTCATTTAAACTTAAATTTTGTTAGATATAAATTCCTCATTTAATTAATTCAGTTTTCACTTCATGGCAAGGCAAATTACATAAAACTCAAAACATCTTCATTAAAAATTGTATAAAAGGTTGCAGCGCCACTGCATTTCGTCTCTGAAATACAATTTCATTTCATAATTATTATCACAAGTAGCAATCTTTGGCAAAAAGTCTTTTGCTTGAAAGAATTTGACAGATTCTTCCTCTGTTCTGGGCAAATCCCAAATTTTCATTCGTTTTTCTTCTATTTTTGACATATTAGGAAAAAGGCATGACTGATAAAAAAATGGTAGTGACTTATTTTGAAAATGTGGCAACAAAAGGTTACCAGCCAGAATATACCGTTTGGCATCGGTTATATCATTTTGGCGACTTTATCGCCTGTGAAATGGAAAAGTACTGAAATGCTTTTAATGTTAGCCACAATTCTTATATCAGATGCAGTATCATGTCAGTTTCAGTATTTGCATTCATTATAGTATAATGTGAAAAATCTGTCTTGCACAAATACAATGTAGTAAAAAGAAGTAAAATATGAGTAGCTTGTTTTGATAAGATATTCTTCTGTCAAATTACTCAAAATTCATTTAATGACAGTTTTTAAAATTTTTGTTTTGTGTCAGAATTAGTAATGAAATCAACTATAATTTTTTATTTTTTTAAAATTAGATGCAGAGTATCTGTTGATTTAGTTATTGGCATGAAAAGATTTTGAATCCAAGAGTTGTCTTCTAAGTACTATGGGAAATGTTGAAAGTCATGCAAATGCATTTTAAAAATAGTCAAATTTATCCCCCTCTACTGAAGAATTCAAGAATGTTCTATCTCCTTTTCAGAAGAAAACTACAATATCCATTTTTTTTTAAATAACAGTATTTTTAATGAAAAAAAAACTTCCCCGATATATGAACCCATACAGGCCTACCTGCTCAAACAACTAGAATGAAATTTCACATATTGCTATTCGAAGATATGTGCTCCGGATTATGGTGATTTAAAACAATAGTACATTCACATTATGGTTATACTGAAAATTTCAAAAATTTTTAATAGCAACAGCCTCATTTTCTTGCACAAATTGATCAGCGCATTGATAAACCATAAATGGCTTTGGAACGATACATATATGACGAAAATTGATGGGTGTAAAATATTTTGAAAGAAGAGCACTGTAAAGGACCAATGACAACAAAGTAGAGGTACACTGAAGCACTTTGCATAATTCCCAGGCACAGACAGCAGAAGCAGGTCACAGAACACCATGTGCAAAGCAATGATTGTGGAAAACCTTTAATTAGCAGTGTGGGAAGATTGTTTATTCAATCAGGTGTTCAAATGTGCTAACAAGATGACATTTACAGGGAAACAACAACATGAATCGATAAAACTGTTTTATCTGAATAGGGAAAAGCGCAAAGCAGTGCAAGATTATTGGTGAAATCATAAGACAAAGCCCATGTTCCATAAAAACCACACATGATTTGGTAAAAAAAAACCTGAAGAAACTAGATGTGACAGACCGCAATCCAAATGACCTGTTTTTAAGTTGTTGCGGGAATGCATAATATGATTACTGAAGTTGTTGTATACCAAGCACTCCATTGCATACTGAAAGAACTGTATAGCGGATAATTTGTGTGTCCAGAAAATCACAGTCCTCAAGCATAGCACTCTGTTAAGGATTCCAGAGTTTCTAGATGTTGCAATCTGGATGAGCAACAGCACGTTGAATTGCGAATTTTTTTCTCATCAGACATGATGAAGATAGCAGGTGGCCATGGACAGATCAGGTGCATTTCTCCTTAACTGGAAACATAAAGCTTCCAAGAACTGCCTTTACATAAAGCTAAAGTAACTGTGTGTAGAGGCATCACAAGCACATTCATTCTTGGTCTATACTCGTCCATCTTTGAAGAGGTCATTTTCACAGGTATGAAAACATGTTCCATTACAAGTGCTTGGTATACAACACTGTTGTAAATACATAATTCCAGAACTGCAGCAGCAAAATGTCGTTAATGCTCTATAAATGCCAGATGGTGCTTCTCCGCATGCCATCACATGCATTTAGGAAGTGCTGCAACAGCACTTTTTTTTCCTCCTCTCGTCTTTTGTGTTGTCATTGGTGCTTTACAAGACTCTTCTTTGCAAAAGCTTTATGCCATGAATTTTCATCATATGTATGTCATTCCAAAGCCATTTATGGTTGATGTCTATTCCATCAACAATATTTATGTTTTTTCAATGCGCTTATCAATTAATGGAGAGAAAAATACTTGTTACCATTTGAAAATTTCAAAATATTTTCATTGTCACGTGAGAGTTCTATTGTTTTAAAACATCCCAATTTCAAGCACATACCTTCAAACAACAATACCTGAAATCTGATTTGGGTTGGATACGCAGACAGGCTGCCAGGGGTTCATTATCAGGGAAGTTTTTTTAAATGAGTTAATATTAGTAAAAATTTTAAGATTTATTTACCAATTGCAAAAAGAAAATACAAAAAGTAAAAAAGTCCAAAAAACATTGACATTGAAACAATTCTTTACTTCTTAAGCATAGAACACAAATACTAATAGAAATGCTTTCTGATATGTATTTCATTAGCAATGGTAAGCCATTTGTCATGTTGTGTTACTTAATTACATGCACGATTTAAACCACTTGATTCATTTTTCTGTTTACGTTTCTTTTAAGAGTTGTTTGATATTGTGTTAAATACATAAAAGTAGATAATGTTTCATAATACTATGACCTCAGTTTCACAATTTTCCAAGAAACATTTAACGAGTGTTTATGGAACACAGTTTGGGAAATGCTGCTGTAGAAGAAAAGATGAAAGGTTGTGAAATGAGTTTGCATTAAACGCTGCAGCAGTTGGTTTTGCTCACTGTGGTGGCTTGCGGAGTAAAACGTGCACAAACAAAATCTAAGTTTTATATTTTCAGGAGTAACTATTAATACTGAATCCCAAGCATCATACCAAAAATTCAAAACAAATACTTTTTAAACTTAAAATGAAAACTTATCTGCATATAAATTTTTGATATAAATACACATCTACTTCCTTTACATTACATGTCAAGTTTTAATGATCATTTCATTCAACAAATGCTTGATTTGAATTTGTCAGATTTTAAAAATAACCACAACAACAGAATCAAAAATATACAGAACACATATCGAATAATGTACTTTAGTATTATAACTGCGTTTCATTTTGAGTATGAAATATTCTCTAACTCAAGGGAAAACCTACAACAATTACTTTAGAATCACTAATATTATCTATTTCTAATATATATATTAATCAATAAAAATTATAAATTGTATAGGCAATATAAACAATGATAAAGGCAACTATAAAATTAATGGCGTTTCAAAGAATAAAATTACAAATACTCAGCTTCACGTTTGTTTCTAACACAAACTTTACTGAAATTCTTGCTTTACTTATTAATCACTATTTAATTAATTTATTAATAAGGAGAAGAAAACTAGACAGAACTGATTTTTTTAGAGGTAAAAGAATAGTTATAAATACAGTGTGAATGTAAATCAACTTATTTATCAAGTTTTAAATAATTTTATTCCTTTTTATATCCAAAATGATTAAAGACTTTTTTTCTTTGTTTATTTACCATCATACGGTATACGAAATGAAGTTACCAAATGAAAAACTGTTTTTAGACCTATAATTATCAATCACGATAGAACATACCAAATTATGCTGGCCTTCCCCTTATATTTGAAAACAAACATTTTATTATTTTCATCATCCTTCAATCAAATGGAAGAATTAAATACTGCTCTGGAGATCTTTAAATTATGAAGTTAGAAATGACAATGAAACAACATTCTGAGGGAAAACTGGTATTTTGTACCTAAATCAGAATTATTTTTATTAAAGAGGAACTATGATATATATTTAATTTCAAATAAAAAATTCCAGATAACACTTACCAAATGAAGAAATCTGTTAAGAAATGGCTCATTTCTAAAACATATTTTCCTTTCTTTTAGAGAAAAAAAATTATGTTCTCAACTATGAAAACTGCAAGAATTTGTGAAAAGAGCAAACAATAATCACTATTTATACATTGCACAATGGAACTAAAAGAAAGTTTGAATGCTGATTTGCAAAATAGTTAAACATGCAGTTCTACTATTTCTCCAATTCATTTCTGGTAGTTTGTAATGCATCATAATGAAGTATATACTTCATGACGGAAGAGAAAAATCATGACTGTACAGAAAAGGTAGAAAGTCATTAGCTCATGCTGTGTATGGAAAAAACTTAACTCAAAAGCCAAAAGAAGTTAAGCATTGTGCTAATCACAGACAGTATTGGACATCAGGAGATAACCAAGCAAACTAAGGATGAATCTTCACAACCTATCTTATGTAATGCTAACTACTCTTACTACTCAAAATGTACAAAAGATATAGGAAGACAGCCACACAGCACTGTATGCTATCATACTTGTCTTCATCCAAATAATGAATGATAGCATCTGTCACAATACCTCTGAACAAAAAAGTTGCATGATGTTGAAGTCAGCTTTGATCCAATGCTATAAATCATATCTTCAATGTTTTTAATGCAAAAGCAGATGGTCAGAGGAAAACCAAATAAAATACAAGTCCACTAACAATATCAAATATAACTTGCATATAAATCCTGATACATATCCTCATCCTACAATTCCACCAATGTTGCAAATATTACCATTCCACCTGCCAGTATCAAGTAATCCATAAAATAATTCTCTTGAAACTTTTTTAATGCTGTTGGTTTTTTGATCTGTAAGTATCTGATTTGTATGTAATTGTGTATAATCTACCAAAACCATGACCACATATTACTTAGCTTTCATACTGTCTAATATAAAAAGTAGTTTTATCAAAGGAAAATCTATCAACTATTAGTTCAACAATCAGATTACATTCAAAATTTTCACAGCACTGTAATATTTTTTTATGAAGATGCAAGAAGTTTGTGCATACAAATTGTGGCTCCAGTACTTTACAGTTACTTCAGCAGCCACACTGTTATGCTAAATTTCAAAAGCACAGTCTGCATACTAAATTTGCTATTATGCTGCAATTCCAAATATTTGTAAGTATTTGCATTAACAACACTATAATTCTATATTTTACACAATATCCTCATATTTTTTCAATGTGCTGCAATCTCCTTTAAAGCCTTAGCTCATAAAAAATAACAAAAGCAACATAATAAAACTGATAGGCACTGATTTAAGATAAAATACTAAATTAAAATAAAATAAAGAATGCCAATAAATAATCCGCACTTAAAACACATTTTCATATTTGAAACACTGTATAAGTCCAAATACACATATATTTAAAATAAACTAGATATCTCTGGACAATGAAAGAAGGATAAAAATATTAATTAAGTAGAAAATCACACACACAAAAAATTTTTTTAGAATGAATAAATTTTGAATTATAAGAGATACAGAACTGATTAAACATATTTAACACTTTCAAGAGCTACTCATTTGGGATTCAAGGATTTTATACTTGTTGATGTAGATAAAATTTTAAAGAAATTACCTAAATTTTCCAATATTAGATATAATTCAAATGCAAAAGATTCCAAAAATAAATCTGGGTTACTTTAGTTGGGTCAAACTGATGTTTATGTACTGTTATTTAATGGAAGAGGGGGGAGCATAAGGGTAAAAATTGATGTTGAAACTTTCTCCGATGTTGATGTACATAAAATTTCAAAGAAAAGCTCTAATGTTTTAAAATATTAAAAGTAATTCAAGTGTATAAGATTCCAAAAATAAATCTGGATCACTTTAGTTGGGTCAAGCTGATGCTCATGTATTGTTATATAATGGAAGGGGGTAGGTGGGTGAAAAATTAATGTTGAAACTTCCTCTGTTACTAAACAGATAAATTACAACAATGCAACATTCTAAAAAAAAAAAAAAGCAGACCAAGACATTGTAAAAATGGTGTGATATCAAAGCTAAATAAGTTTTCTATTTGTAGAAGAGACTTGACATCTTTTCAAGATTTTATAATGACTTAGAAAAACAATCCCATATGGAAAGCTATTGAATACAAAAGACACTAAAAAGGTATTGAAATATTCAAGAATGCAAAAGGGGAAAACAAAATTCCATATTTCTATAGTATTCATTACATCACTTCATGTGCATTTACATATCCAAGCAATCAGTTCACTGCAGTTATATAATGTTTTTTCGAATTGCTGGTATGGCTTTGTTTAGTAATAAAAACTTCCTTTTTCTCAGCTTGACATTCATTCAGACAAGAACAACAACAACAACAAAAAACGGTAAGTAAGTACGGTATTTAATCGGTAAGTACAGAATGTAGAATCACTACTTTTGCAGCAAAAATTCTATACTTCTTTAAGCAACGTGCAAACATGCATTTTCATTATGCAAATATAATTCTCAAAGGCCAATTTCTGGATCACTTTTGGCACCATTTCTTCAGCACAGCTGGTAAACAAACATTTACATATTATTCTACTCTAACAACATTCTGTACCCTCAGCTTTACAATTTAAAAACTGGCTACCCTTAGAAGAAAATATGTGATTACTCTTTGGTATTTTTTCCCTCATTGTACGTGTTTATTGGCAATGTTTTACAAACAAGATATCAAATAATTCACTGCTACGTAATGTGTTTTATACACACATTATCTACATTATATCACCTACAGTGATTTCTGAAAAACTTTGACATTTTCTGCTATTACAGATAAATTTGTTGCATTCCACATGAATGGTGATAATACAAAGTTTAACTAATATAGGTGTGTGCCTATAATCTTTGTAAAACTGCTCTCTGAAAGTAAGGCAATTATAAAAACAGGACGGATATCTCCTTTGATCTGTCAGATTTCCTCGATATATATATTTGTGATATATAGATCTTAAGGTACAAGCTTTTTTATAGCAAACATAAGGTATTATTCTTTCATATTTAGTCTGTTTGTTATTAACTAACAAACTAAATTATTTAAAAACAACAGATGCAGCTTTTAAATATTTTCTAACTTTTTAATCTGATTGCTTTATATAAAAATATATTTAATTCATGATATATCTAATTAAAAACATTTAATATTTTTACAGAATTATACATTTTTTTCACTTTTTAAATATACAGAAGATAACATTCTCGTGTTAGTCTACACGCGTATTTATCTAACATCCTATAAAATGTTTCACTATTCCACTTAGGCCATGTCTACTTATAATCTCTACTGATAATTCATTTTAAAAGAGCCCTTTTGGGTGATTGTTAAAATCTGAATCCACTCAGATTTCTTGTCTTAAAATTATTTTCCTGTTTAAATGAGCACACAAAGCTACAGCACATGAAAAGATTTTATCTTGAAAATTTTGACATTAAGCTTTTATAATACACTTCCATTTCACTTCTTAAACCCCTAATATTAAAAAAAGAAAAGTAAATATGTAAAAATTGAAAGCATTTTGTACTGAATAATATGATTTGATGGTGAAATAATGTTTTCGATTTTTTTATGGGCATCAGGTTAAAACACTTCAAAACATGAAAGCAGAGATTTTTAATATAATGTATACTTAGCATTTTAATTGGAAAAGATAGGGTTATATTATGTATAACTCTTACAACATTAAAAAATTTCTAAACTTTGAATGTCTTAGCAACTACAATAAAATACTACGAAATATCAAAATAAATAAAATAATAAATAAACAAATCAGAATAAATAATCAATAAAATGGCATGAAATATTTATGAATCAAGTTATTATTTCTTCTGTAAAAATACGTCAAAGTCTATGAAAGTTTTAACTAAACTTTTTACTTTCAGCTTGAACTTAAGGCATAACATGTACATTAAAACTCCACCACTTGTAGATTTTAAAATAGCATTAAACTTTATAATTTAAAAGTGGATTCATAGCCTGGGACTACATGCTTTTGCTTAACTAAGTGTTGGCTCAAAACTTGTATGATTTAACTTCGGCTAGCAAAACGACTAATACTGAGATATTAACTTAGCAGAGGTAGGCGAGGGAAGATTAAAAGTGCAAATTCAAAGTGCAAAAGATCAAAAACTCCAGTCTAAACATTCAAAACCCTCATCTTAAATAATCTCAATTCATTTGCATTCTGATGACAGCTAATGAATAGGAGAAGCTATAGCAAAGATAATAAAAATCGTACAAATGTGTTAATTAACATAAATACCTTATAAGCCTTTCTGGGATTTTTCATTTTTAAATTTACATTTACAGTACAGAAGGTACAAATTTTGGGTATGTTTTCATGTTTGTTCACTACTCAATTTTCATATTCATTGGATATATGTGTGCAAGTATGCATATCTGGTAACTTCAAGTCTGACAAAGGAAGGATATTGTTTTTTACTGAAAAATTTCACGTTACATTCTTTTTTTCAAATAACAGATGGCATTTGAGTTGTACTTTGATATTATGCTTGAACTCTCACTTTAGATCAGTGTTTGCCAGTTTTGATACATAATCAAATTTAATCAAAAACTCAGCAGTTTTAAAACAGTGTGTCATCACTACTCAAAAAAGTATAATTTTATCTTTCATGCAGAAGTGCATAGACATTCACTAAAGTTATTTAATACCTAACCTGTCTATTATTGATTAACATACTTAGTGACTTAAAAGAAATGAATTCAGTTCTTAACATTTTTTTAAAAATTCTTAATAATGTATCTAACTGAATTAAATAAAAATGTATTTAATTCATGATATAACTAATTGAAAATTATTACAAATACTTGCAATTGTTTTTTAAATTTATAAAAGACTTTTATAGTCATGATATATAACCGACAGATTTATTTTTATAAAATTTCACGATCTTTTACATTTTTTAAAGGCAAATTATTTTTTAGGCCTTACATTGAGATAAAGTCTTTAAATGCAATTATCTTGGTTAGCTAACCTGGTGTTAGTAATTTATAATTACATTATTTTGCATTTCTGATAATCCATTAAGTTTATCCCATATCTTATGATTATCATTATGGCATTTTCTTGACCTTTTTCAATGCTCTTTAAGAAACATTCGCCATGTTTGATTGCACAGGTAGTACAGAAATAATATGTATGATGATTGCTACAGAACAATTATTGTGTCTCTATCACCATATTCTTCAATAAAGGAAAAAAAAAGGGGGGGGGAATAATGGAACAATGAATATTTGAGGTCACATCAATATTGCAATATACTAAAATATATAATAGCACACTAAATAATATAACTAAGGAGATCTGAAGGAAAAAAAATAAAACTAATCCATATTTAATTCTCTGTGGTAAAATGTTAATAAGATGCTTTTATATTCTAAAAAATAAAATGCTTTGAAACATTTTTCTTCATTCCAATCGAGATCATAAGTAAAATATCTTAAAGATTATATTATATATTACATATTCACGACAGCTCAATGTATTACTTCTATTACATCTAAAATCTACAATTAATGGACTGGAATGATTAATTAGTGTAATCAAAAGAGCAAGACTTTCCGCTTATTATTAAAATCATTCAGTATTTTTACGAAATTACACTAGTGGAACTCACTAAAAATCATTGTACATATTTTTCTTAAGAATAACTATTTTATATTGGTCATGCAAGCAGCTAGTTTTTATGTAAGTGATTCTAATTCTACCACATAAAGAAAAGGAAGATGAAATTTGATATTAAATAATTTAACACAGTTACAATTTTATGAAAAAGAACATATGTTCTTATAAATTAGAGGCACATATTTGTAAAATGGCACAAATTTTGTAAACTTTGCTCACTGATTTAAAATTTACTAAAACAGTTATGTAAACCATACATTGTCTATCTCAAGATTTTAATAAATATCCCAATTCTATCTATTTTTACAAATTCTTCTGAACATAGGCTGAGACCAATAAGAGAGAGAGAAAAAATACATTGTTGAAAATACTTATTCATTTGTTCCATATCATTAGTTTTTGACCTGTGCGCTTGCTGACTGCAGCATGTGTACATCATAAACCTCTTAGGATTTTGTTTTTCATTATTCTGTGGCCATTAATGAAATGAGATTTTTTTATATATAACAGCATGAAGTCTAAGGAAAATTTGGGGTTAAGCATGAAATCAATGAAAATGATGTAACTATTAAACAAGATTGAAAGATGGAATGTGATAAATTTTAGGACAAAATATTGATTTTTTTTTTTTTTGTACAAAATTAATCTGAAAAATTGCGGTATTGTCTACATCAACAACAACAAATTAAATGGGTCAGAGAAAAATTAAGTCCATCACTTTCATATAAACAAAGCTTTCTAAATCCCACACACTTTATGAAACACTCCATGTCATTTTTGATGGAATTATGGTCAGCACAAATTAAGATTAACAGGAAACATTTAAATGGCACATGAATAAAAACAATTAAAAACAATTTGGATTTCACACCATACCTATTATTGATACTGATCCTATTTAGTGATCTAACTCTGAAAACTAGATAAAGTGACATAAAATGGCTCACAAAATTCTTTGATTGCTAATAAAGAGGCTAACTATATCATAAGCCCCCCTCTGCATGAAAGGACAATAACAAATTCATAAATTTTCTTTAGAAAAAATAATAAAATATATTAAAATTTAATAATTATCCCTTTCAATAAAAAAAAAGCGTTCACAAAATAGTAATTTAAAAAAAATCTTCAAATATATGAATATAGCTTATAATTTCTTCACTTACATTATTATACAAAAATAAACTCAGAATATTATATAAATTAAACCTTATGTTGTAAAGTATATTTCAGATAAAACATTATAAAGCTGTACAGATAGTTTGAAGTGTTATTTAACAGAAAACAAAAGTTAATTGTGAATTAGCATGATTATATTTTAAAGAATATTTTATGCTTTTAGCAACAATTAACATTCTGAAAATAAGTATGTTATTTCATGTAAACTTTGAACACATGTTAAACTTTATTACCTAAAATAATTCAAATTAACAATTAAATCATAAACATGTACAAATATAGTTACAACATATTTTTATGCTACTGTTAAAAACCAAAGATAAAGCAACTAACTATTAGCAAATTATTAAAATACCCCAGAAACTAACTTATTCTACACTAAGAAAATTACTTCAAAGAGCATTAGTTTTCCCAAATCAAATAGAATTCCATGCAATCTTTCATGGCGTGCATCATGAACATGCACAGGGAGAAGAAAGTGCTAAGAATGCTGGTTAATTGACAGAATAAATGTTCAGGTCAAACAAACACCGCAAGTCCAAAGCCACAATGAGGAAGAGCAACTGCGTACTGACCAAATATTTCGTAGTGTTTTCAAGCCTGTCGACAGGCACTGCTACAGCTTCCTGGTTTCCGAGTTACACGATACAAACACCACAGCAACAAGTGGAGAATAGAGAGAAATAGGGTGCAATTACTTTATTTTATGTTATAGGTTATAAAACAACAACAACAAAATCAAATTTATATCAATAAACAGGTGACAGAAAGAGTGCCTGTTACAAATATGTTTTTCCATGCATATGTATATATTTGATTCTCCAAACCTACTACAATATAAATGAAGATTAAAAAAACTCACGATTATTTAGTAAATAAATATAAAAATATACAAAAGGAGACAAAGTTTTTTATATTAAGATTCACAACATTTAGAAATATAAAAAAAAAATATGCAAAATGTTTCCAGCAAAATTCAATTAAACAGGAAATTGTATTTTTTAAAAATTTCACTCTAATCTTAAAGTTTCAAACATAATTCAGTGCAAATGTATTTAAAAAGAAGTTTTCAAATGGTTTATATGCTGAAATCTGGAAATTTCAATATGGAAAAAAATGAATCACGAAATATATTTGTTCATAAGAATTCCAATTCGCTTTAAACCATTCTAGTCCAAATAATTTTAGTGATTGTAACAGCATAACAGATAAATACTGAAACATTTTTGCCAAACTTGTTTTTTTATTTTATTGGACATAAAACCCAAGATATAAAAATAGAAATGGACACTGTTTCAGGAACCTTTTTAAAAAAGTTTAAGAGCTTATATCATAAAAAAAAAAAAAAAAAAAAAAAAAAAA
>KK122058.1:83304-122612 GCA_000611955.2 Stegodyphus mimosarum | reverse complement strand
AATTATTGTTTATTTTGTTATTATAAAGTAATGTTTATTATAGCACTGATGCTTTAGTTGTAAGTTTGGCTTCCTGTCCAGGGATTGTACTGCCCGGGACGTGCAGTCCTTGGGAAGGGGGCAATGTTACGAATTTCACATTTATTTGGCTATTTATTTAGAATTGTAATTAGATTTGCTTCATGTTGCCTTAGCAACGCAGACGATTTTTGAAGAGAAAGCTACGCCAAAAAATAATAGCAATAAAAATAAAAGAGCGTGTGCATTTAATGCTTAATAAATAAATATCTCGTAATTACTGTTGCCATCCAGAAAAATCTAGAAACATCGTGATTGTTCTACTGATAATTAAAAAGCTTGTAAAAGCCGAGGTGAAACACCTCATCTCAGTTAGTGAGTTAGTTGTTGTTGTTGCTGTTATACTTGTAGCTGTAAAAAGCGAACTGCTGTTTGTTTACTTAATGCTGTATTGATTGTAGAGATTTCGCTGTGAGATAGAACTATTTTATCTGTTTTGAACTGAGTTTTTGCTAAACGTTTGAGATATTGTGCGAAGATTTGTGAAGAAATATTTCAGCATTTTAATTTATTTATTGTGAAAAAAATAAATTTTTGTTAACCTTTTACGACTTGTGCATTCAATATATTACGAACCCGTACGCACGTAACAATACTTTTCCATCTTGTGACACTATCTGGCCATATTTATGGAATGTAGTCCATACGAGGGAAAATTTGTCTACCTTTTTCAACAACAATAGCAAAGCTACTATCAAATCATTACACCACAAATAAAAAAAAAAATTATTTATGATATTTCCATGTAGCGTAGTTAAATTTAGGGGGTATAAATTTTGTGTATAAATGCGAGGCCATTATTTGGGTGATTTAAAACACTTTTCGCAACATAAAGTCCAGTAATAAAACTTGTTTCATGCATAGCTTTTTAATAATTGCACATGTTATCTAGATGAAAACAAATACCTGAAGATAAGCAACACAGAAACTCAGTTTTGTTCTTTTCATACAGATTTAAAATTTGATTTTCCCACCCTCTGTGGCCATTATTCACTGTCATTTAGTTCATTTATTTATTTTTTCAGAAATAAGCACGTTCCTTTAAAGCAATAACTTTTTATTTTACTATAAGCCTGTTACTAGACATTTTTAAATCTCAACATGACACCAACAGTAACTGTATTTCTTAGAATCTTAAGAAATATGCACAGATTTACAAAATAAAAGGTAAACTGTTTGACAACCAATAACTAATTAAGATACAATAACACAGCGAACAAATATTAATTTAGAAGTCAAACAACAAAAATCAGCATTATGTTTTCAAATTTTCACAGGACTAGTTTTGATGGTTTTACCGAACTATCAGCTCCTCAGCTTCAAAAGCGCAAATGAATGAAATATGATATAATGATAAGATAAGATAAGAAAGTCTAGAAAGTAGACAAGCTACTGGCGCCATTTATTGACAAAACCAGAACTAAAACATAATTTCTTTAAAGGCTGAAGGCAAAGATGGATTGGAATTAGGGTCATTAACTAGAACAGAAAGATTTTTTTGAATGTGAAATGCCTCTAAGAAAATCCAGTTCACCAATGGAAGATGTTTTTTGAATAATTTTGGCAACAGAAAAATTGAAAGTGTGATTTTCGGACCAATTGCTTTTAAATAATTTAGTTCTTCATCGAGGGATAGTTTGGAGGAGCAAACTTGAAGAACACGGAAAGTATAGGAATAAAATGAAGCTAACTTTTGTTCAGTCCCCCCTCCCCCCGGATGACATGATTTGAAGTGTGGTGGAAGGCAAACCGATTAAGGTTTACAGTAAACTGTAGTACTGAAGTTGGATGTCTTACGTGTGACCAGAATGTGGAGAAACAGAAGAGAACTGCAAGTTTCAAGTTCAAAAGTGAACTGAATAGCAGTATCAATGGAATTCATTGTTGATTTATTTAAAATTATTATTAACTTTATTTAAATCATATTTATTACCTTCAAACTAGGTAAAAGTACCATCTACGTAGCAGAACCATACCAGGAAGTTTAAAGTTTCAAATAATTTTGATTCATAATAATGCATGTAAATATCAGTCAGGATGGGACTGAGGGGGCTTCCCATGGCTAATCCCTCAGTTTGTTTGTAATATTTATTTTGGAAAACAAAATGCATTTGTTTCAAAACAGAGTGAGAGACATTAGCTCATCAATTTTGATGCAAGACAAATGAAATTCATGAAGTCTGGTTTCTAGTCATCTTAATGCACCCTCCACTGGAGCATTGGTGAATAATGATTTTACATCAAAATAAACCATGAGTTAATTTCTAGGAGAAATGTTTTTAACCTTTTTTACAAACTCTATTGAATTTTTATGGTGTAAATGCTATTGTCTAATAGAGTTGAAAGTCTAGAAACTAAATATTTAGCTAACGGATACGAGGCAGTACCTAAATTTGATACAATAGGCTGGAAAGGAATACCACTTTTATGAACTTTGGGAAGAGCACATAATCTGGCACAATTCACAACAAGCGAATGTTTTAAGTTGCTTGAAACGATTTGTGAAGATCTGATCGCAGTTTTTATTTTTGACAGGTCCGAATGTGAAGGATCTTCAGGGATTGGATTATATGATCCTTCGTTTAAGAGTTTAGTGACACCATTGATGTAAATGTTCTTATCCATGATGACTATCTGGCCACCTTTGTCGGCCTTTGAAATGATAATATCCAGGTTAGAATGAATTTCGCGCATTGTAGCTCTTTCTCTCGTGGTTTGATTTGGTTTCAAAAGGTTTATTGTTGAATTTCACATTATGAACGATAAGATGCCTAATTATTTCTTTCTGTGAATCTGAAACTTTATTGAACTCGAAAGTTTTTTCGATAGGAGCCAAAATCTTTGGAATCGAGGGTTTAGAGGTTTGTGAGAAGTTAAAAAATTAAACTATTTAAAAGCAATAACTATTGACAGGGGCTTTTCATCCAACATTATTAATCAAGCAATTAAAAAATTATCATCTCAACACACCAAAAGGAAGAGGTGTATAAAAATTCTGTTGTCATTCCCTTCTTTCCATCAATTAGCTATAAAGTTGCCCATATTTTACAGATTTAACTTTCAGGTTGTTTATTCTCCCATAAAAAAAATTCCGAGTTCCATACTTAAGGACCCCATTCCGGATATGAATTATTGAGATATTTACATAATTCCTCACCAGTGTGGTTTAATTTACATTGGCCAAACTAAGAGAGTCTTAAAATTTCGCATTAAGGAGCATGAGGCATATGTTAGAAAAAAGGAAACACATAAGTCTTCTGTTACCCAGCATTGTTGGTCCGAAAATCACACTGTCAATTTTTCTGCTGCCAAAATTATTCAAAAAACATCTTTCATTGGTGAACTGGATTTTCTAGAGGGATTTCACATTCAAAAAATTTTTGCGTTCTAGTAAACGACCCTAATTCGAATCCATCGTTGCATTTAGCCTTTAAAGAAATTATGCTTTAGTTCTGATTTTGTCACCAGATGGCACCAGTAGATTGTCTGCTGCCCAGGCTTTCTTATCGTATCTTTATCTCGTTCATTTGCGCTTTTACAGCTGAGGAATAGTTTGGTAAAACCATCGAAACTAGTCCTGTGAAAATTTGAAAATATAATGCTGATTTTTGTTGTTTGACTTCTAATTTAACCAGTAACTAATATATGTAAAGATAACATAAATTTTATAACTAAGTATTAGTAAGGAAAATTACATTCCACTAAGAACTTTATTTAGGGCAGCTTCAGCTTTCAAATAATGGCAAACAACTACGTTTCATTAATGAAGACAATTTATTGTTTATCGAGGACTTCATTGCTTTGCAGAATAAATGGAAATTTTTTTGAAACATGATATAAAAATGTGCACAGAGTATTGAGTGAGTATAGTCATTATTAATCTTTCACCTAAGTTTAAAATATTTCTCTCTAATGGATATAAATCTGGAACCTTAATAAAAATGCAATCTCAGAAGTTAGGCTACAAATACAACTTTTAAAATTTTATAACTAAAATATTTCAGTTAAATATTACCTGATGTAATGCAGGTCCTAACACTGGAACTAAAAACCCTTGATACATGTATTCCATCAGCTGTTCTTGAACCATTGGATGTGCAACCTACGTTTAAATCTGCCATTAACATCACAGAAATTTTAAAGTGATTATAGCAAGTGCTAGCTTGATTATTTGTTTGGTTACAACATAAATATAACAACATTTTTAATTAAGATAAAACAGTACTAAACAAATAGGTTACTGTATGTCTAGCAACAGAAATATTATTGTTACATATTTTGCAAGACTTATTTTTTAAAAACTACAATATATATTCTTATTCACACTTTTTAAAAAGCATATCTAAATTTTTATGTAACTACAGTCTGCAATAAACTCGAAGGAAATGAAAATAAGGCTTTCTAAGAAACGTATCTTTATACAATATATATATATATATATGATTTGAGAGAAGCAGAGTTTTGTATTTTCTCTTTAAATCAAATAATCAACAAAATTAAATTACATATTTCATGATCTCAAAGGAATAACAGTAACGCTGATTTATAGCATATCTTAACATTCTGCTTTAACCCTCTCAGTCCTAATGGGCCCATATGTCTCAGAGATTAGATTTCATTCCCCTATTGGATAAATAAAATCCACTTTTAAATGGGTTTTTATGTTTGCAGTGTTTTTAAGGAACCGGGGAACAAATACTAAAGAAACCTGGCTTATTTACCAAATGCATTATGTTGTACTTTGTAAAGACTGCTTTACACCACATCATACTTATACTGTGAGAATAAAATATTTGGGGCCCACCAGCGGCCGAGGCGCTGAACACTGGTAGTTCGGTCCGAGGTTCGAATCCCGCGAACGGGCTGGCTGCATGGGCGTTTTCGTGGTTTTCCCCATGTGTAACGTGTATACGAGCCAGTTTCCCTTAAAAGTCCTCCACGAAGGCATTCCTCCCCTTAGGCAGATAGCCCTCGTGTGCTTTGCCATAATTGAATAACCTAACCTAACCTAAAATATTTGGTACATTTAATTTAACTTTATTATTTATTTACATGCAGTGTAAAGTTATTATCACAATATCCTAGATCAGAGAATCTCAACCTTTTGACTAACGCGTACCATCTAAACAAAAATTGTACCACCGCTACAAAATACTAGTATCACCACCACTCTTGAACAAAGCTCAGATCGCATAACTTTACGAGTGTTAGAGAAAAAAACTCATTCAGGATGGTGGGGTTTTAATTTTTGAATTTAATAGTTAAAAATACTTTGCTTCTTTGCATACCACCAGTTGAAAACCCGTCCTAGATGATTGGAACAAATAGTCCAGCTGACAATATGATTGGAATATATTGTCTCAGGAGATTTCCAAGAAACGGGAAAAGTTAAAAACTTTAAATTCATATTACACTTCTTTTGGTATGTCAACATTAAATTAAACTACTTTTCATAGCTAATTTTAATCACGCAAAAGTTGGATCGAAAGGATCAAAGAGTATTAAAACTTCGAGTCAAGGAACATGGATCTATACCCGAAAAGGAGAAATAAACAAATCTTTGCCAGATAATCATAGTTGAAAACTTATCACAATTTTGACTAGTTCTGGAAAATATACGCATAAAGGTTCTTCCTTTAGTAAATCAGATTTCCTTCAAGCTTTTCACATTTACAAAAGTTTATCATCTTTAGTTAATGACATTAATTCAGTTCTAATCCTTTTGAAGGATTTAGAATTTTATCTTAATTTTTCACATTTCATCACTATTTTTTTCAACAGTTGGCACTAGCCTTGCGGTTGCTTTGTTCTACCCACTCCTTTGTTCTACCCCTCCTTCCATTGTCATTTCTCTCATTTTGCAAGCATATTTTGCCCTCCTGAAGAAGAGGGACCTATGTTTAATTACCTTTGAAATTGATATGGTTTTATTCAAAATTGCTGCAAAAATTAGATTGCTGTTTTGCCTAATTTTAAAATCTTTACATTTAAGAACTTACTCTAAAAAGAGATTTTAATACTTAAAAACTTGTTGCACTTGTCTTTATAAGCTGTCTTTATAATGTCTTTATAAGCAGAAATTTAATAACCTGAATAACTGCATTACAAAATTCCAAAGAATTCAGAAACATTGCAAGCTCTGGCATCTCAGCAATGTCTTCAGCTGTAAATTTATGCCAGTCTTCAGCAACATGTGGCAATTTTCTAGGAAGTACTGAATATAAAGCACTCAGCCCTGTTGCTAAAACCTAACATAAAATTAGAAAAAAAATGCATTAAAAATTTTTACATTGTTAAAAATGAAATATATTATGATCTAAATTTAAATCAATACAAGTTCTACAATTCACAGAGTGTGCAAAACTTAAGCAGTTTTTCTGATTTTGGCTGGAATTCCACAAAATATTAATTGGGAAACATGGAATTCATACTACAGAAGCACAATAATAAGACAATGAGAAAAGTACATAGAAAAAAAAAGGGCGCATACAGTATGATATGAATACAGAAAGGTTTATCTGACAAAATGGCACTAGTACAAAAAACTACCTAGCCAAGAGAGAGAATAACAAACCAAACAGCCTTACTAAGAGATACAACTTCCCTAACTGCCATGGTTGCACTGCATAGTGCCAATACTCAACACATGATTAAACAGTTCTTCGGGCAAGAGTTCCCTTCTTCAAGAAGTATCTGCTTCAGTTGTCTGGTGTTCTCGGGATGGTAAGATATGCTGCCAGGCATCTCACTAAAATATCCAACACATGTTCAATGGGATTTAAATGAGTCCACTGTGGCCATGCTTTGTCATCTATACAAATAAAGTCGGAACCAATGGCATCCCGGAAAAGATGCAGGTGGAGAAGATAACTTCATCACTATAACAATCTCTGGCAAGTGAAGCTCTGTCAATAATGGGAAGCTCTTTGTCCATTCATCACAATGCCTCTTCACACAAGCATACCACGACCACCCTAATGGCCTTTTCCCCTGATGTTAGTGATATGAAAATGTGTGCTTGCCTCTATCCATATCAAGTGGTGACAAGTGTTTATCAGACTGAAATGATTCTCATCAGTAAACAGGATTTGACTCCATTGATGAGGTGTCCAGCCACAGTATACCAGTCATCTATTTGCCATGCACAACTGCCGAGCAATTTTGCTCGCTGTCTGGTTTAGTCTCTTTTTGCCTGCAGAAAGATATATCGGTCTTCAGCCACCATTGCTTTCTTTGGCCAAGCACCAGTAGCCTTTTTCTACAACTGTACCTGTAGTTTTCTTGCAGCCATGCGCATGCACAAACGTACTTTCACTTGCAGAAGAATGTCTGGAAATGGGCCTTCACTTTTTCTTTTTGAGTTGCCTTGCACTGTGTTCACTGACTCCTCGTGTCTTGCGTGCTCCAATGTAACTTTTGATATTATGGTGCTGATATCTGATTATGCATCATCTTTCTACTATCTTACTTTACACTGTGTAATGATAGCAAAAAAACCTTTTTCAACAATTTCATGGTTGTATGTAGAAAAATGAGTTTGTTGCTTAAGTTTTGCACACTGTTGAATTTGAATCATACATAAACATGATTAAATAACATAGTTTTTTTAGAGCAGTAATATCCAGAAATATGAAAAAAGCCAAAATTTAAATAACATCCACCATGAAATTATTTAAAGTTCTGAAATAATTTTTCTGTTTCAGGATTTAAAATGATCAGATTTCATTATCACACTGGTGAAAATTTTGGCTGATGAATTATCCCATACATTAACAATTTTGTGTTAGTCACTGCATACTTTATGTTTATTTCTCTTCCCAAAATGAAATTGAAATAAGTATTACTGAAACAAGACTGAAAGCAATAGCTACAGAGAGAAGCTTTTGAAATTTTGTAGCTAAATTCTACCAATTACAGAAGAAGAAAAGGAACTCTTGCCCCCCCCCTCCGCACATATTATAACAATTTTTCAAAATACACTACATTCCAAAAACTAAAGCCACAACAGGTTGTGCTTCAACTAATTCGAAGTTTTATGAGGACATATACAATTTGATTATATATAATTTAGCTAAAAAAACGAAAGAAAGCATTAAAATATATGCTGCATTTACTTGCATTTTCTCTCCCCCCTTTTTTTACTAATTTTATTACGTGAAAATCAACAGGGGAAAATTATGCAAATAATTTTATTTCTGAAGTACACAGATATAGTGAAAAACATTCATGAAAAAAACTACAGGCAGCTATCAAATTATTGTTTCTTTAAAAGAAATCTATGTTGTAATAAGAATATATAGTAAGATTAATGTTACAGTATCTAATAAGATATCTTTATTTCTACTTTCCTGTATTTTGAATTGCACCCTACTATTATTTACTGCTAATCCTTAGACCTCAAATCATTTAGTGCAGTTAGAGTTGTTGTCTGTGCTGTCTGATACAGGCTTGCAAGCCACTGACATTGTCGTCATCTTTGTTACCATTCAATCTATCTTCCCACATGCAATTCAGAACCATAAAAAGAATTAGATTTTTTTTTTTTTTAAGCTCTTAACAATTATTGTTCCTTCAATCAGAGCCAATGCAACCAAAATCTACGAGCATATCAATTAGTATGACAAAAATATTCACTACACATGCGAAAACATTTTAAAATTTAGGAGAACTCACTTTCTGAATTCCTTGAGGAAGGGGGGAAAAATGTGAATACTTGAAAAAATTTCAGAACCTTGTACTAAAAAATTCTAATGAGTTTGGAATGGACTGAATACACACAGAACCAAAAATTTAATTTCCCAAAGGAAACATTTTACAGTTCTAAACATTTCTGCAAAAATGCTTGAACAGCCCTTCTCAACAGGACAGAGCACAATCAGAAGTCACCACTTAAAACTAATAACAACGTTAAACACAATGCAATGCAAAGGAGCACAGAGATATCTCAATACTCTGAAGTTAGATCTGAAATAAAAACTGAGAATTCATGCTGTTTCTCGTCTTAAATAGTTCAATGAATGCTAGATAAAGACTTATTAAGCATGAATGGGATGTTTTGAGCTACCTCCCATATTCATCAGATCTTGGCCCCCTTGTATTTTTATTTCTTCAGGTCACTTGAGGATTCTCTGAACAGCATGCAGTTCACTTCTTTAGAGACCATGAAACAGCATCTCAATAATTTCTTCATCAGTAAACCTAATGATTATTTTAAAAAGGAATTTTCCAGCTGTCGGAAAATGGCAAAAAGGTCATAGGACAAAATGATGCTTGTGTGACTCGAAGTTTCCTTATGTTTTTTTACCACTTCATTTGTATTTGTCATTAACATACTGCAGAGCTTTAAGGAAGACCTAATGCAATAGCAAATTTATGAAAAGGAAATGTTTATATTGAACACAGTAAAAGATAACTGTACTAAATTTAGGTGAGTCTTCTCATGCAAATATTCTTGAAAACATATGATAAGCCAAATATACTTTTTTTTTTAACATTTAAACAATTTAAAAAGGGAGAAAGAAAGGGAGAAGACAGAATAAATACATAAATAATAAAAAAAAAGTTCTGGAATAACAAAATTTTGCTGTAAACAAAGACTAAATCACTAAATCTAAAAAAACAATATTTTTTTCTGAGTTCTTTAAATGACTATCTATTATTTTCTCATTATTCAAATATATAGGACTTTATTTCAATAAGCCAATTATCATATTTTATTCTTCTATACTTCCACCTTTCATAAACCTACCCAGAATGCAAATTAGTTTAAAGTTTAAATAGAATAAGCTGATTTTCAAAGTTTAGCAGATAGCAACTGGCTGTGTGTACTGATTGTTTACTGTACCTTGTAATTCTACTGTTTGCATTATTCTGCCAGTAAAGATTGCTTGCTTTGATTTCCCACAAGTATTTAGTCAGGCATCAAACTTTAAGATAGGCTCTGATTACACTGTGAATATATTCAATTTACTTAGAATCTGCCTAAAAAATCTGTTACTAGACTCATAAATTAGCAGCAGCTTAGGCTATATTAAAAATATCAGGTCAACATTTAATATATACTTTATTTTACTTTAGTTGCAAAACTTCTAGTTAAGAAACAAAATTCTAGTTAAAACAAAAATTCATTCAACAGGCTTTTATGATCACTAATTAGTTACTCAATACTTTAAATTTAGCACTGTAACTGTGTATAACTGCATGCAAAATTAGCAGGTCATGAAATCTTCATCCTACAGATGACTTAAGTTTCTATTTTCATTGACAGATTATAACAACTAAAATTTGCACTGTATTAAAACATTGCTCTAAAAGTAAATAAATCTCCCAAAACAAAAGTATCCAATATTTCAATGAATCATAAAAAATATCTTGCTATACCACAAATGAATTTTTAATCACAGAGCAAAAAATTATGCTTTTGCCATGCAAATTGCAAAATACTACTTATCTAAGATACACTATAAAAATTTAACTCTATTTTAAACTATATATGCATAATACTTCTTTTACGTGATTTAAATAGAAAACACTTAAAATGGTAACTTTTTAAGTTTGCTAAAAAATAACACTGCTGAATATAATAAATGAGTCACATCTATTTTTTATGATAATACACCTGACCCTGAGTTACTGGAGAAAAAGCATTTTATTTGATAATGCTTTATATTATCATTTCAGATAAACATGCTACTACTGTACTTTGATAATCATATAAAATTGCATAAATACTGTTTTATTGATATACTTAGTCTGAGTATAATTTGTTACTTTGATAATCTTCATCTACTGAAATAAGCTTTTGATCAACATTATCTGAAGCTGACATTAAAATGGAGAAATTCAAGAATCATTAATCATAATATGTAAATATAAAATAGAATAAAATTCCTCCCTACCGGACAAAAATTGGAATGTTCAGCTATATAAACTCCAATGCTTTCATTTCTCCTAGACAAGGCCATACAGAGTAACAAGGCATCTCTTGCTTGTTGACCAATTGCTCCCTCACGATGAACAAATGGTATTAAAAGAGAAAATATTAAAAACCTAAAACATAAAAAAAAAAAAAAAAAAAAAAAAAAAAAGACTTTAAAAATTTATCTACACAAATTTATCTAAGTTACATTCAATACTTTTTTCTTTTCCTTTTTTTTTAACATTAGCTCACAAAGAAATTGTCTTATTCTAACTAATACGCATTACACTTCTTCAAAACTTTCTCAGCCTCTGATTGGTATGGCTTTTTAAATCTATTTTTAAAGAACTATATTTAAGTAGTTGCTCTAAGATGATATTTAACATCATTAAAGAACATAAGAAAATAAAATTATTTATATTATAAGATATTATATACCAAGTAACAGAAAATTTCATAAGCGGATAAAGGTCTTTATGCTACTCAAGGGGTTATACGTAGTACAAAACTAAAGGGACGATTAATATAAAATGTGCAATAATCATCACAGTACATAAAAGTTTTCAAAACATATACTTCAGTTTCATCAAAATTTCCTCTATTATTCAAAAAACTACAAAGTTGCCTTTCACTAAAAGGCCCAAATTTGGTAAAAGATGAAATTAGCCACACAATTTTTAATTAGAATTGGGGGGAGGGGTCAGAAAGAGTTCTAATAAACTTGAAGAATATAATTATTAAAAAAGGGGTGAGCAATCTGAAAACCAGGCTTGAAAAGTTAAAAAATGCAAAATTTTAAGAATGGAAAGAAACTGCATTATGATCATGGTAGGCAGATTTCAGTTTTATGCCAAAAACTATTTGAAGCTAAGCAATTGCAATAAGCTTACTAGTTTTAGTAGCAGTCCCCCCCCCCAAAAAAAAAATTACAGACTTAGAACAATCTTATACTTAGCAAAGCTATTCTGAGCATTCTGTGCAAAGCATTCTGAGGCAAAGCCATTGTGGATGGGGAAATTACTATAAATAATTATTTCATTATAAATTAATGCCATATAGTGACTTGTGCACTTACTGAATACAGAAAAAATTTTAATGATTAGGCTGTAGCTGTGTATCTATTTCACTAGATAGTTTACACAATAAGGCTTCCAACAAATATTTTCTCAAGTGAGCAATGATCTAATTTGCTACAAACAAAATCTATGAATTGAAAATGATAAACTCAGTTTTCTTTCAGATGATTACAGAAAACATTAAATGCTGTATACCAAATCATGGCTTCTATTATAACAAACCACTTGATCTGTCAGATTTTGTATCTAAACAGTTCTTCGAACTTTTGTGTTTGTTTTAATATCAGCAGACAGAAGTATTCATTCTAGAAATATATATTATATTAAAAATATATATGTTTAAGGGTTTCTATACCCAATTTCATATAATTGGCAGTTCTTTAGTTGTTACATATATCTGAATACATACTTCCTAGGAATTATACTGCTAAGTATGAAATTCTAAGGGTCACTCACCCCTTAAAATCTCACCTAAATTCTACTCTGGAGCCAAATTTATTATAAAAAGTGTTCTTAACAAAAATTGCTTCTTTTCCATTTTAAAATTAAATATTTTTCTTTACACATTTTAGGATTAACAAGATAAAATATGAAATTTTAGCTTAAAAATGTTACTTCAATTCCAATTACACATTGCAAATTTGTAGAGACCAATTTGTATTGTAGAGAATGCATTTTAATTTTTAATATATCACATAATCCTTATTTAATAATTAATATTTGTATTTTAAATTGTTAGTTTCTTTTTTTTTTCTTTTTTCTTTCTTTCTTTTATTTTTTTTAATATATGTTGATTATGTCTGCTGACTTATGATAAACATTGATAGTTTGGAAATCTTTCACATTCACAAAAACCAACAACTTGCACCTGATAAGTAACTTTTCCTTTCATCTGTAAAAAACTGCCAAAGTGGTTGCATTAATACCTTAAGTACCAAATAAAATTATTTATATGTAAAACTAAAAATAAAGAGATTAAAACATTAATATATAATAGAAATTCCACAAACATAATGTAAAAAACAAATGAAAACAGAATAAAAAAACAGAATATCACTTTACTAGGCATTACTGTTTACAAGAAACATTCAGTTGCATTATACAATTTAACTCGAACATTCAAGCATATTCCAATATATATATATATATACATACATACATTTAAACATCTAATGAAAACAGATTCATGCCATACAAAAATTTTAAATAATTTACAGTCAAATGCTAATATCTAAACAAATTACCATTCAAATTCTGATACAATTAAATAAATGCATTCATTCAACATTCAAAAAAAAGAATGAAAAACGAAACTATACATATAAACATAAAAACTTTTTCTGCTCCAAAAAGAAATATCTAGCAACATACATTCCATACAACTATTTTTCCTAAATTTAAAATGCAAATGCAACAATAAAAATCACAGAATTAAAATTATAATGTAGAAAAACTAAAGAAAAACAAACCCATGCAACCAACATACATGTCTCGTTTTTCTGACCTTGTGGATCCATGGTCAGAGCTTGCTCCAAAAAATACTTGCAATAAATCAGGAAACTGCGTCAGACATACACACAATGTGTTTAGTAAAATAATTAGTCTTTTTTCAACTTCTACAGGTGCACCATCTCCACAAGAAGCCAAAAGCCTCAACAAAGGTCGCACAACAGGTTTATGGAAAAGAAGGTCTTGATGACAATTTGTAACTAAAATCTTTAAAATACACAAGAAAAAAATACCTTTGTAAACATGGAATAAATTTTTATTATTAAGAATGAAATACTTAGAGTGAATTAGTATTCTTTTAGAAATGAAGACAGCAAAATGAAATGTATAACATGATATGCATTGTAAAAATTCACAGGAATGTACATGATGAATATATAGTAACAGGATTAGCAGGTTTTAAATAATCTTAAATACACATAAGAGAGAAAATGCACAAGGTTTTATACAAAGAATTGAAAAATCCAAATATAACATGGTACAAAAATTAAACCTAACTTTAACTATGGTCTGCCCTTTTAAATTAAAATCAGATTATGTAATGTCTCAGTTATCGAATCTGTTTTAAATATAGTCATGCTTCTCTTTATGCGAATTTATACCTATATAAACTATACACAGGAAATATGCAATTTACATATATGTCTATATAAACTATACACAGGAAACCCTTTTGCACAAGTTAGTATTGAAACTCACAAAGAGTCTAGCAGCACAGCCTCCAGGCAGCAGAATTTAAGGACGACTTTTTTTTTTTTTTTTCCTAATTTAGAACACCCTTCTGCACAAAAGTTAGTATTGAAACTTGTATAAAACCTAGCAGGACAGCTTCCAGGCAGAAGATCTTAAGGGGACATTTTATAATTAAGAGAAGCAAAATTTTTAATCCACTGAATTTGCATCAGGCAGCAAAATGCTTAGTTCTGGTTCTTGGTGTCTAGCCCTTGCCAGGTGAATTTAATTATTACAAACACCAATTTGACACTATACATTACAGAAGGTGTCAGTTTCATGCAAAAAAGTATCAGGTACGAATGGCAGCAGAATAAGCTCAATGAGAAATCTCTTGCTTGAAAGCAAGAACATTCAGGCATGAGCAAATACTGAAAAGTTTACATCTATACCATTTTTTTAATTGCGTAGAATAAGCTCTCAATACATGAAAGAAGCAGTGAAATGATTTATCAACGAATTCAACCTTTTATAATTTTAGTTAAATTTTCTTTTCTTAATTAACAAATTGTTGCATTAAAACCAATTTACAAACATACTAACAATTCCTTAATATTTCCATAATTTATTTTTCTAATACAAATGATAAATAACCTACTTCCCCCAAAGGAAAAGTACTTTGGATAACACGCCCTTCATATAATTCTGACTTTATTATCATAAAAAAAGGCACTTAATACCAGGGCTGTGGAGTCGGAGTTAGGCCGATTTTGGGGTAAATGGAGTCGGAACTCAAGTCGCTAAAAACACGTTGACTTTGACTCCAGTTTTTGTTGGACAGTTTGAATTTGAAATGAAATTAAAGTAAATTGGGGGAAAAAAAAGACAAACTGAGTTAGTATTTTTATTTATGGACTATATACATTAAAAATTTACATATTAATAAATAAATATAAGGGAGGATAATGAATGTGACATTTGCCATTATTGATTAAACTGATTCATTTAGTAACTCATTATTCATTAGTTACAAATCTTACTGGTAAATTTAAGAACACAGCAATAGCAGCAAGAGCTCCTAAAATCAATACCATTCTTGGGAAGTGAGCAGGAAGAGGAACATTTATTGATCAAGCAACATGATGGCCAAGTACATATTTGATGACATAGAGGTTGTTAGACTTAAGAACTTTTTTAGAAGATGTAGATAACCCTAATATTCCACTAAGAGAAAGACTGCGGAATGATCTTGCAGAATTGGAAACTCTCTCTACACCATATATGGCCACAATAAAGCTACAATCGAAAGAATTAACAGGAGATGAGAATGGAAGAATGTGATGTTCATTCTTTCTGAAATGGAGGGCTTATTGCAGAAGGAATCATTTCCTCAATGAAGAAAAGGTTAGGTTATTCAATTATGGCAAAGCACACGAGCGCTATTTGCCTAAAGGGAGGGATGCCTTTATGGAGAACTTTCTAAGGGAAACTGGCTCGTATACACGTTACACATGGGGAAAACCATGAAAACGCCCATGCAGCCAGCCCGTTCATGGGATTTGAACCTTGGACCGAAATACCAGTGTTCAGCGTCTTTACCGCTCGGCCGCTGGTGGCAGAGTGCCTTCGAGTAAAATATTTTAAGGGAACCTGGCTCGTATGCAAGTTACACACCTGAAAAACCACCGAAACGCCCAAGCAGCCAGCCCATTCGTCAGAATTGAAACCCCGGAATGAAGAAAAGAGAAACTGGTTTGCTAGATAATGAGATCTTGTTGGGTTCAATATATGTAGATCAAAACACCAAATTTTACTGGATAACAAACAAATTAAAAAGGAAAAGAAAGCTATCTATGGACTTTCACTAAGAATGAAATTATACTCAGAATAATTGGAGTATTCAAATCAGGACAGTCCGACTGCAGACACTGCAACTGAATCTCTATCATCCTCTTCTAGTGACGAATCAGATTTTCAGAAATATTTGGATAATATTGAAAAGGCTAATGAAAATAAAGAACCAAGAGCCTTTAGATATAAAAATGAAAAAATACAAACAAAATTTCTACACAGCTTTTGAAGAAACAACAGAAATATGATTACTCTTGCAAGACACCTCTTTTAGAACTCGTAAAAATCTATCTTGAAAAGTTAAAAGCAGTCCTAACAGTAACAGCTCTTCTTCCTACTCAAGTTAGTGTAGAAGAACTCTTCTCAGCTCTGAAGTTTATCAAATCAGATCTACATCCTCTTACAAAGATCTTGCTGAAGCTATACTATTTCTTAGAAATTACTAATGCCAGTTTTTCCATTTCATAATAAATGCTAATTAATATAAATAATTTGCTGTGCCATTAAATTTTTTTTTCCTGTAGCATCTATTACTTCTTTTATATTAAAAAAAACTAACACATATGAGGGAGTCAGAGTCTTTAAGTTTAAAATTCCAGGAGTCTGAGTCAGATGTTTTCCCTAACGACAGCACAGCATTGCTTAATACTTTATTAACCTAAAAGAGGCTATTAGTACCCTACCGAAAAGGGACATCTGGGGTTATTTCCCTAATGGACAAAAGGGGCTAATGGGTAATTCGGCCTTGATTCACTATAAACGACATATCACTTTTCAAATTGCTGCCACCAAATATTATTGCTCTATATTACTTAATTAAATAATGAAATTAAATAAAGAAGAATCTACACATATATGCATATGTTCCTCACATTGTGAAAAAATGACAGTAGAGCCATCTAATTTTGAATAGTCCTCCACCCGAACATATGCACTTGAAAGTACAAATTTTGAATTTGTTTTATTATTTTTTATTTAATATTTTGTAAAACTTAAATGAATTTTTGATTAACAAACTCAATGATTTTAAAGTGAACAGTGACAACTCTGTTCGAAGTAAGACATTTTCATGTCCCCCGTATCAGAATGTTGCCATTCAGGAAAATGGAGACATTTATGTTTCAATTTTAATTCACAAACTCAGCTTTATGGCAGCAATGTGTTACCACCACTGGAAATACATTACTTTTATCTTCCATGCGACAGAATGTTGCCATTCATTAAAGCTACGATACTTTCAAATTTAAACTGGAATGTTACAGAAAACTAAGTATTTAAAAGCAATAAATATAGGAATATTTTTTTCTACTTTTCAGTGTGACTAATTTAAATATACATGTACTAAAATCAAGAGATGTCTAATGGGAAATTTTCAATATTTTTATGATATTACACTATCTGGACTCATTAAAGTTACTATATACTTTTTCTTTTGAAACTATTTTAGGTAGCTGGCCATACAGGCAGCTCAGTTTATAAAAGAAATAATGTAGTGGATATATAAATATGTATGGCAACCTCGGGATTTTAATGGAAGTTTCCTGCCATTTCAATTATCTTCTGTTCAATCAAGTTCATGTTGGCATGTTTAATCATACTTTCTCAAACGATTTTTGGCATTTGAAAGAAAGAGACTTGCTTTAGAACAATGTGTTGTGAAATTTGTAAAAAAAAATATTGTTATCATTAAGTATAAGGTGTCTGAAATATCACACTACTAGATTAGAAAAATCATTTACTTCCAGTTCTGTTGTAAAGTCTGCTACAGAATGTCACCAAATCATGTGAACAGCTTTAGGTACTAGTGTTCTATCATATGACACTGTGAAGGTTTGGTACCGAAAGTTCAAATACAAGCACTATGACATTCAAGAAGCAGAGCACTCTGGCCAGCCTGGTGATGTTGATAAGGGCTGCCTGTGAGAACTTGTCGAAGAAGATCAGTATGCAGCCGCTAAAGAGGTTAGACATTACTGCCATGTCCTTCAGTCACACTATGCACTGCATAAACTTGCCATACAAGATCAATCGCTGGATGCTGCATAAGCTGACTCGAGCAAATAAGGACAGACGTATTTGGGCCTGCACTAATCTGCTCAAGTATCAATACAGGACAAAATTCTGAACTGAATTGCCACTTGTGATGAAAAGTTTATTTACTTCAACAATACAGGCCGAAAAGCAGGTTGGTCTGCACACGGTCAGTCCGTCGGCAGCATCGCAAAGCGCAATTTGACTAACAAAAAGATCATACTTTGTATCTAGTGGCACAGCCATGGTATTATCCATAAAAAGTATCTGGAAAAAGGTAAAACCCTCGACAGTAAGATGTACAGGGAGATGCTAGTCCATGTTGATGCTGCTATCAAGGAAAAACCCGAAGTTCCAGCACAAAATGGAAATGTTCCATCAATATAATGCAGGACCAAATGTGTCCGCATTCACTGGATGGACTTTGTACGGACTCAAATGGGATCTTTTGCCACATCCACCACGCTTCGGATTGCTACCTTTTTTTTTCACACCTGTCACTACAACTTGCTGGTGGCTAGTGTTATCTTCCATTCTGGAAAGGATGTTTGATTCTGCAAAGGTTGATCTGTTTTTGGACTTCCAGCCACCAAGATTCTGGGCCGAAGGCTTTGAAAAACCACCAAAATGGTAGCAGAAAATCATAGATTTCGATGAGGATTACCACCTGCACTAAAGGTACTGTTTTCAGGATTTTTTTTATCTAACTTTATTAAGAATGTTTTTTGGTCGAAAATGTTCGTTACAATCAGATACTTTCTGATTCTGAATTGAAATTTATGTGGCGTAAGTGCAAAGAACTTAGTAAATAAGTTAAAACATAAAAAGGTAGCCATCTTACAAAGAAAACTGCTACCGATAAGATAAACTGAGAAAAGACTGAAAAAAATATAAAAATGCATGCCTAAACATATGCTGCTACACAGCTTTTAAAAATTTTACGAGTTTGTTGTTGAACTGCATGCGGCATACTTAATAAGAAAGCTAAAAAAAGAGGGGGGAGTGCAAGAACAGACTGGCAGATCAGTGGAACATAAAAAACCTTAACAAAGCCTTCTGGGCAAACTGTTAAAATCTGAAAATTTTCAGCCCCCTGTTTATTGTTATAGAAATTTGAGTTAAAATTACTTTCAATATTTTCTAAGTTATTGACTGAATTAAATCCCCATTAAGCATTTATTTATGAAGTCTAAAAACAGCACAAGGAATTTTCAAGAATGATATACATTTTTTCATGTTGAATACTTGTACCAACATAAAAAACTTACTTCATAAAATTTCAGCTGCTCTAATTTCAAGATATTTGCATACTCCCCAGTACGCATGGACCAAGATAATAATTTATCTAAACATCCTTCCATCAATAAATAACTCAGGAGTGGGCCGGTAGGTTCTGGTTCTGTTTGTGGACTTCCATTTGTGAGACAAGCTGCTGACTGCTGAGCTTCTTGCAAAAGAAGGGTTATCATCTGGTCAAGGTTATTAATGACACTAGTCACATCATCTGCTGTTGGTAAAGCTTGCTGCCATGACCTGTTTTAGATTTCACAAGAATTATTTCGTAATTCAACTATGCCTTAACAAAAAAATCATTGTTCAATGCAAAAACTTAATACATTCAACACAATATGCCTTCTTCAGAATGGTTAAAAACAGACTTAATACATTCAACATAATATTCCTTCTTTCGAAAAATCATCAACTTCTATATTCAGTCATAATTAACTGAGCTACTAACAAAATATACAAAAGTTATATACAGATATATCAGATTACAGTAATACAGAATGTATTACCAATTACCAAATCATACATACTTATATTTCTTCTTATAATATGTTATGGTTCAGTGGAATTATAAGTGCAGCTACCTTACCTCCTAATCTAATTCAATTTAATTCAAGGATTAACTAATAAATCCAAATATTAGCATAGTTGATTTACTCTAATATAATCCAAACTCAAATTAATTTTTTAATATTAATGATATGGAAAACAAATGAAAAAAAAAACTGGGAGAGGGGAATTAAAAAAAAATGATAACAATAATTATTAAATTATACTGATTAAATTACTTAATAATTACCTAAACCTTAAAATCAGCATCTTAAATACTCATAAATTATTTTAAGTTCAATTTAAAAAATATTAATAAAAGAATTTAGTTCATTACTATCACTCTATTATATTAAAATCTGTGCGTGTCTGTTTGTAACCCTAACTCCTTTGGTACGGCTGGCTCAGGCTTAGCGAAGCACACCATTGGATACCGGACGTCCGTGGCAGGCCATTTTGCCCATTTGCATCTTCGTGCGACTTTAATTAGCCAAGATATTAATTAAAAACTAATTTCCCCCCTGCGTTTTCCGCTTTCTTTCTTGGGTTTTCCCTGTTAGAGGGATTTGACTACGTGCCAGATTCTGTTTTCGCACATATATAGGGAAGAGCGCTTTGGTAAATTTCGAGACACATATCACCGGATTACAAAAAAATTCTCCGAATCCATCGATACCATTCTCATCTTCATATGACTTTAATCAGTTGAGATAATAATTAAAAACTTTGAAAACGTTAATTTCCGCAAGTGGCAACAGTCTCGAGAGCCCCTGGAGATAAAAATGTTTCGAATCACCAAGGCCATTCGAATTTGGCACCTGTTCAAAAGGCGTTAAAACATTTTCCTTATGGCTTGAAAATTATTCATTATTTGATTTTTTTACGTATCATTTCTTAGTCAGTAAGCTTTTTTTATTTTAAAATACTATTTTGAAATCTGATTGAAACAGAGTTTGTAATTTCATTTTCTTTTTATGTGCATTGTTTTCAGACTCGGCTCAGTGAGCTCAATTTCTTTATTCTTATAAGTTTGTAAACTGTGCATTTTTTGGTTTAAAAATGATTGAATTATGTTGTTCTCATCTTTCGGTTAAGATTTTTATGCCCTAAGTTAACCTGCATGCAATAATTGTGGAATTATCAACAATTTAAAAGTTTTTTTAAGTGCGGCTAAGCCTAATTTTTGGTTATGATAGTGCCCATATTTGTTTACATTTGAAGCTTAGCAGAATAGTTTATTTGTTGCCAATCTCTAGAAACTAAGCTTCACAACAACAAAGTAACGTCTTCTTTTACTATTGCGAATTTAATTATGCTTGATTCATTCTGGAATTATCATTTAAGTTATTTGCTGCTTTTTGTGTACAGATCGGAGTTTTAATTGAAAAAAAACTGTTTTTTTTAATTGTTTTAACTATACTTGGTGTTTTATGTTTTAATTTTTTGAACTTTTATGTATTTTTGCCTTACCGTGAAGTGAGAACTGAATTAATTAATAGCGCACGCGCATTAGGTAAGTGGCTTTTAATCGTCTGTGTTTAGCGCCGAAGTGTGCCTACGGCAATATATATAGTGAACTTTAAAGAATGCATTTATTCTGTTGTGGTTTATGCGTTATTGATGAAATACATTTAATTCAAAATTTGTTAACTGTTAATTCAATGTGCTTAAATGAATTGCAGGAAAATTGGGTATAATTTAATATTCCGTGCAAGGAAGTCATGCTGTGTACAAATCAGATTTTTTATTTCAGTTATAATTTTTTTCTTTTCAGATGCAAATACATTTTTCACTCATTGTATGCACTTGTGCACATGCATTTATATACATTCACGTTTGTGAAAATTGCAACACCAAGAAGGAATCGTCATAATTGAATGCAATTTAATACACAGTTGAGTGGTAGTGGTACAAATAAATGATTAAATGTTCAAAGCAAACAAACAAGAACAAGAGATCAGAATCAGTATTTTGTGTGGCCACCACGCGCCGCAATAAGTGCTGCTACACGACGTGGCATGGAGTCAAACAAAGTTTGAATGTCTGACTGAGGAAGAGCATTCCATATCGTTTGTACGCGTACCCAAAGTTCGTCTGCAGACGCAACAGGACGAGGATCACGAGCAAGACGCCGACCAATGACATCCCACACATGTTCAATTGGCGACATATCCGGGGAACACGCAGGCCAAGGAAGAAGCTGTACCTGCTGCGCTGCAAAGAAGGATTTAACAATCCGAGCAGTATGAGGGCGGGCATTGTCCTGTTGAAATACAGCGCCTGGCAAGCTTTGAAGGAAGGGAACAGCTTCGGGCTGTAGAACTTCACGGATATACCGGTTGCTGTTCAGATTGCCCACAATTCGTAGCAATTGAGATCGTCTATGATATGCTATGGCGCCCCAGACCATAACTCCGGGTGTTCGTCCACTGTGGCGTTCGATAATGCACTCCGGAAGGTGGCGTTCACCGGCATAGCGTCTGACACGAATGCGGCCATCATGGTACCACAAATTAAAGCGGGATTCGTCAGAAAACACGACATGCTGCCAATCAGCACGCCAGTCTCTATGCTGATTGGCCCATTGTAGCCGCAGGCGGCGATGGTCGTGCGTTAGGGGGATCCTGTATAAAGGAGTCCGTGCGCGCAGTCCACACTGCAGCAGACGTCTACGAATTGATGAAGCACACAATGAAACACCTGTAGCTATTGACCACAGTGCTGCCAATTGTCTAGAGGAAGCTGTACGGTCCGTCCGCGCCATGCGGACCAGGTGTCTATCATCGCGAGCTGACGTCACATTTCGGGGTCCACTCCCGGATTTCCGAGTTGTCCGACACTCGTCCGTCCACTGCTTCCAAACGCGCATCACTGTGCTGCTGTTACGCTGCACACGAGAGGCTACTGCACGATACGACAATCCAGCTTCACGAAGGCCGATGATTCTCCCTCGTTCAAACTCTGTAAGTTGTTCAAATCTCGCTCTCTTTCGTCGACGAGGCATAAGTACAAATTGAGTTAACGTTTACCACTAGCAGATAACCACCGATAACCATACACGCCTCGCTACAGCCGTCTATTTATTCGGATCCATCAGCCGTTCAGAGGGCGCTGCTCAGCATACGCATGCGCTACGGATTTGCAATTCTAATCATTTGCATATCATGCGCTACTTTGCATTTCCTGAAAATTTCAGCTCACTCGCGTAAGTCCTTCATGGTGTTGCAATTTTCACAAACGTGAGTGTATATTGATGCCATTTTATGTGTGATTCTGTTGAAGTTTACCAAAGAAATTTTAATAACGAATCTATTGGAATAAACCCAAAAATTTTCACGATTACATACACTTCGTACAACGGCCCATTAGTGGCTGGGGCAATGTCGCTGAACACTGGTAGTTCGGTCCAACTTTCGAATCCCCGAGAAGGGGCTGGCTGCATGGGTGTTTTTGTGATTTCCCCCATGGGTAACGTGTATACGAGTCAGTTTCCATTAAAAAGATCCTACACGAAGGCATCCCTCCCTTTAGGCAGATTACTCTAGTGTGCTTTGCCATAGCTGAATACACTACACCACTACTTCGCACAAGCAGGCAAAAATGACACTTCCTGTGCTGGATGCCATAGGTATGAAAATTCGGCCACAGTTTAGTGTTATGAAACAAAATTACAAAAGAGATGTTGTGTAAAAAATTTATAGATAGCAGTTGAAGTTTAACAAAAGGAATTTAAATAAAAGAATTTTAAAAACGAATCTACTGTTGGAATAGCATACCCAAAAAGTTTGGCGACTGCAGTTCGAACAAGGGCCCATTAGCGGCTGAGCGGTCAAATTGCTGAACCCGTCCAACTTTCGAATCCCGGCAAACGCACGGGTGTTTTCATGATCGTGCAGTATCTTGTGAATGCATACGTAAGTAAAGCAGGAGCTTTATTCACGCATGGTGAGTGGCTGCAGCCCACTCAGCTGGCGGGCTTGTTCACTAGTCAAATGAAGAAATTCTGAATACAATTTCAAGATATTGCAATACAGATGCACACACTTTAACTGTTAGGCATCAAAATATTGCTCATTAAATGTGACTAAGTAAACTGGTACTTCTCCATTATGTACCATTTTGAAGGTACTACTGTAATAATGCATGTTTTCTTGCTTAGACACACATACACAAACATACATAGTGTCCAGATAGTGCTGTCATTGGGTCTTGCCATGTGATTGGCTTTTCTTTCATAGAGGCCAAAAAAGTCCTGAAATTTAAATTCAACTTCTGATCCATTTTCAGATTTTTCAAGTAAAAATATGCCTTTTAGAATTTATGAAAATTATTTTCTTCTATGTAATGTTTAATTATGGGGGGGGGGGAATACAAAAGTTCTTTTTACAATTATTAATGAGTATGCATTCAATGAATATATTTCAAATAATAAATACTATAAAAATGAATCAAACCTATATTACAAGATTTACACGTACAAAAGAGTAAATGAAATTAAAATGTACCCATTCTTTTCCATAATGACATATGCTTGTTGCCAATGTGTTCTAAACACCTCCAGGCAAGCACCCTCTGGTAACTTCGGAGGCAATGTAAATGAATATTTCCTCCGCAGACTAGACCGCAGAGGACTGTCTCTTTTAAACATCCAGCTCATACTTTCTTTTTGCTTGAATATTCACATACAGAAAGCAATAATTTTTCTTTTATGAATCATGGCATTTACTGAAATGTGCTACCTACGAAAGAAAGTAAATTTAATTGCATTTTCTCCTATAAAATTACTATGAGTATTTTATCAAGCATATGCAATAAAAAATGTTTAAAATATTTCTACAGTCACACACCAATACTTGAGGAAAACTAACCTTAAAGCAACGGGAAATGATAAGCAATATGCTTCAACCAAACAATACTGTATTTCATAAAAATATTTTTGGAGAAAAGCTTCAGATACTAGAAATCATTTGAACAAAAATCAATCTGCAAAAGGGTGAAAATGCGCTTTAGCCCACTGCTTGGCGATGTTTTGAAAATCGCCAATTCGGCACGTTTCTGCGAAACGTCTTTGCAATTGCAACCTTCCCGACACGCTTCGCGAAAACCTATTGTAAACAAAACATAGACTTCTAAAGCATAAATTAGTATGGAAACTGTTGCCACAAAAAGATAATAAAATAATATGCAAAACGAACATTATGATCATTAAAATATTTGTCAGTTAGGTTTAAATTAATTATTTACATTTTATGTTGTAATACTTACACATTTTATGCCGTTACATAACCTTCCCGACACGCTCCGCGAAAACTTAACCAAAATGGCATCGAAGAAAGAGTACAAACGATACCATGTACACACCGTTCCGTTTTAACTTTAAAAAAAATCTGCGAATTGCACAATGTACGCCACGTACACAAATGAACAAAATAAGCTAAAATAACGAAAATAAATTACAAGAAAATGCCATGTGCACAGCGTTCCTTTTAAACTTAAAAAAACTTCAGCGAATTGCCCAATGTAGGCAATGTGCACAAATGAACAAAATAAGTTAAAATAACGAAAATACAATTACAAGAAAATGCCATGTGCACAGCGTTCCTTTTAAACTTTAAAAAAAAAAAACTTCAGCGAATTGCACAATGTAGGCAACGTACAAACAGTCAGCCATGTTGGCGGATATACAGAGTTACCCATGTTGGCACGTTTATTGCTCATCCAAAAACAACCGCCGCCAAGCAGTGGGCTAAAGCGCATTCCAACCTGCAAAAGTAACTACTGTCTGTCTTAAAATTATTCATTTAATTTTTTTGAAATTAAAGAAAAGGCGACAGAGAGGAATAACTAAAAAAAACGGATTTGACATGAGTTTATTCTGAAGTGAATAAAACAGATAATAAATATCCAAATATGGTGTACCAATTTCTTAAACAATAATCAGTTTTAGAAATAAATATATGGAAAACAGAAACTAAAAAATACATGAAGAAAGAGAAATAAAATGATCACATCAACTTTCAAAGCATGCTTGAGTTAGCTTTTTGAAAAGCAACTTTACCCCAGGATGGAACAACTGACTTCATAAATTGATTTCCATTGTTTCTCTCATGCTAAACAGGTTTCTATCTTATGCAGTTTCTGCTATAAGTTTACTGTACTATCTGTATGAAAATAAAGAGACACAGTCATATATTATTTTATTATAAAAATATTACAATATTAAACAAGCACATATTTTATATTCTAAATAAATAATAATGGGCTTATCTTCCTTATCTGTCTTAATTTGCACTTGTTTTGTTTTACACGGGTAGCAAAATATGCAACAGCTACCTGCATAAAAGGAAAGCGTGCTTTTGCAGAAAACTTTCCAAATGAAACTGGCTCGCATATCATTACACATACGAAACAAATTTTAGTTTGTTTGTCATATTCCTGAAGCAAAGCTTTTGTAGATACCAAAAATTATGATAACTTGCCCATAAATATCTGTCTGTATTTATATCCTTAACTTTCAGCATGTTCTTTTAAACATTCAGCACTGTATTTCCTGTAACTAAACATTTATTTTTCACATATCCTTTGGATTTATTGAAAAGCGAATGAAAACAATGTATTTAATAATAGCAACATTCTAACTGCTCTGAAACCATATTGGAGGTAATAAGTAGGCAATAACCAGTAAAAATTTAAAGGAAAAAAAAAAACATGACAGCCAGACTGCAGCAGCTGAAATAAATGGCACTCACACTATCATCAAAGGTATCTCTTGCTGCCTTCTGAAGCTCTCAGTCCATGATATGATACAAGAATACTCTTCTATTATCAATACCAGATTCAGAAATATACGTGGAATGGAAATATGTGTTCATGTATGTGTGTAGGTATGTATGTGCATACATATGCACACACACATACGAATACACATACATTTTTGAACTCGGTCCCAATAACAGAAGAATACTGATACAAGTACTAGAATTTTTATTTAAACTCATAGATTAAATATTCTTAGATAATTGTTCATAAATTTCCTATACTCAAGGCAGTAAATTGTTGACTGAAAACTTCTTTACATTTGGTATAGAACAATATCTCACATAACCTAACTTTGCGTCCAGTTTCACTAGGATACTTTGATAATTTAAAAACAAACTAAATTTTAATTCAGCAAAATAAAAACAACTTCTGAAAAATTAGTATACAAAATGATTTTTAATGCAGTAAACCCTTGCTGAATGCAAATATGTAGAACGTGATTTCGTATATATGCATTATCTTAATTTTTTTCCATTTAATTTGCCCAATACTGGAATTTGATTCATACATGGTTCAATGTTTGTTTATCAACATTAAATGCTTGCTGGCATTAGCTTTAGCCTGAAGCTATCAAACATTTAAAAATATTTTCATTCCAAAATGAAGCCAAAGAAATCATACAAACTGCAAAAGCAACCAACAGTAAATGATTTTCAAATATGGAAGAAGGAGAAGTCAAAGAATTAATCGAAAATGATGATAAAAGAAATTATAAATGAAGACCTGAATGAATTATACCATAAGCATAATTCCTACTTCACTGATAGTGAAAGTAGGAATTATGAAGATAACAAAATGCCTTAGAAGATAAATAAATTGTTAAAAAGGATACAACAACCTATTTTCGCTTAAAAAAACATCGGAGAATTGCACAAACTACTCATTGCACATTGTCTTGATTTTGTCCATGTGCACATCGATTTATCTTCACTTAAAAAAATCAAGAAGCTAAAACCAAGTTAAAACTCTCTTGGTAACCAGAAATGGGGTTTCATAACGAAAATTGAATAAAATTTTTCGCCAATCGAAAGGGCACTGAATTCTACACTAGAGCCGAAATATTTGTTTCACTTTTTCCCTTTAATTTACAATAGCATTTAGGCTTGTTATAATTACATACTTTCCTAATCTGAATTATACCCAACACTTTTTTTTCCACAGGAAAATTTACATACAACTAAATTTTGCTTCCATTCAAAAGAACAGCTTCCATAACTCTAATATTAATTAAATAATTCTTACATACGCATATAAAAAGTGTTTAAGTACATGCCGATTTATATTATTTGTATTTTAATGTTATACCAGATGTCTCAAAAATGTAAATATTAGTAACATAGACTTAATTTGTAATGTTTTTCGTACAAAATTTCTCGTTCCTCCTAAAATGCTTCTTATAACCATTTATGACAATAGAACAATACTTATGAGCTGTAAAGATTGCCAAACAAGTATTTTTTATCAGTTGCCAGTGGGTTGACTTTACATATTACAGTAAATAACCAGACATTTTTAATTATTTTTTCAACTTTTGAATCTTACTGGACATAAATCTGAGGATATTTTTTTTAAACAACTTTTCCCCAAATTTTAAAATCATACTGATGCTTAAATTCAACATACTGTTATAACTACTGCAGAAATTACATGATATGTAGGTAACTAATTACAACTCAATATCAAGCCTATTTGGGCTTCTTGACAGATGTTTTATTCATAACTACCTAATTTTCTTATGCTACACTCTAATTCGTCTTACACAATGCAGGATTTTGAAGTTAATTTCAAATTTACATTTAAAGCAATAATATCTCTGATATATTTCAGCTAAAATACTTTGATAAGTTTTGGATTGTTAATAACTGTGATTTACCATTCAATTATGATTTCGGAGTGAACTGGCTATAAGCAGATAACTCACATTCAGGCAAGAGTACCGATTTATTTTGCCTCTGATTTGAACTTTTTAATAAATAACAATAACAACGACATATTAAAGAACATATAAACTGTAACATAATTAAAGATTGAACTAGCATCGGTTTCATACAAAACATCGCATAGAAGTTTATTTAAAAAACTCCTGACAATGTTGCGTAAATATTTATCCTTCAAAAAGTTATTCAAAACGAAATTTTAATTATCGGCATATTATTTACGAACTCTAATACACATCTTAATTTAAAAAACAACAAAAAATTGTAAATTAAAATTATAAAATAATTAAAATTAAGGTTTTCTACATTTAAAAAAGAAAAAAACAGCGTATTTACAGAATGTTATGTTTTCCGAAATAGTAAACAGTAACTAGTATGTATGATTTTTTTTGCAATTCGATTCGAGTATGGCGCAAACTCTTAATAATAGGCTTTTGTATAACCTATTGTAATTATTCAAAATGAATATTATGTTTTTATTGATATTCATTACAATTTCTGTATCAATAACCTGCATTAATATTTCAAAATATTACCAAATAATGCAAAATAAATAAAAACACCTACTTCGGTCAGCCCTATTATTGCCTCCATAAGTAAACTTACTCTGGACCTCAACTATTTAAATCAGATATTTCGGTGTTTATTTTTCAGTTTGATGAAATTTAACTTTTAATAAGTAATCATTATAGTCCCCTTGGTATAGTTGAAATTATTATGGAATAACATGAAACTGATTTAAATTCTTGTTTTTTTGAATTATTGCCATTAATGATTACAGTAAATTGATGACGAGAGTACAAGATGGTGTCGTTTGTGTCTGAATTTGCATTCTGATCATCTGTGTAATGCAGAAGTAAAATATTGGACATCTCTTATTAACAGAATGTTAATATCTTAAGAATGTTTTAAATAGGTGTACATTATACTTTGGAACGTAATATATTTCTCTTCGAAGGAGCAAAAGTGTATTTGCTTCATAATTAAATTTGAAATAGTTTCCTTTCTGAACAGATCTGAATTTAGACTTTTAATGCATGTGAAAAATGCTTTGTTCACACCATCAAGTTATGGACATCGGAAAATCGAAGCATTTATTTAACGCTGATATTGTGCGGGTATGCTTATAATTACCTGTATAACTGTTTGTTTCATTTTTTATGATTTAAATGACCTGTATGTAAGTTACTGAATTGTGTTTTGGTATTATGCATTTAAGAATAAAACTAAGTTTTTTTTTTTTTCTTTTATGTTTTTAAATCACAGGTCAGTTTTTGATAGTTATATCTGATTTCTTGAACCGTATCTCTAATTTCCTGTAAATAGCTGCATAAAATGAGTAGATACTTAACAAAGTGTGACCGTGCTCACAATGTTTACCTTCTGTTCAACGCTTTCAATGTTTTGCCTACAGAGTTCATTTTGCGTATTTAAACCAAACTAGTTTATGTATGTATTTCTTCTATTAAAAAAGTTTAATTTTTTTCTATAGCATATCTACTTTATACATTTGAAATCATATTTATATTTCCCCATTTATATCTAATGTATCGCGTGTACATTTATAGTAATTCAGTTCTGTAAATATTTATGCTAGCGAAGTAGTTTATTGTTTATTTTTATTATTTAGAGTTAAATTTGTTCCATTTTTTTATCATTACATCGATATCAGAAAATTTATAAATGCGAAGAGCTATTTAAATATCAAACTGTGTAGGAAGAACATTTTTTTGAATATTTTACTGATAAAAAAATTTGCTGCTTTTATTAAGATATAATGTGCATTTAATTGGTATTTAAAGGTATACTGGAATCTTTACTGACCTAGGATCAAAGTCCTTAAATGATTTCAACATGACTTACACGAATGTTCTCCAATTGTAGTTTAAGAACTCAAGGATTGTATGCTGACTAATTATGCTTTTCCTTATTCATACTTCAGAGTGGTAAAATAAAATGAGTGATCAGACATGAATGAGTGAGGATATATAGTTGCTTGAAAAAAAGAAATTTTGTGTTAGAAAATTTATATCTAATATATCTGATTGAATGATCTGAAATATCTGATTTGATTTCAGATCATTGGTTTCGAAAAAATCATAAATTTAACTTCTGTCATTACACCACTATACTTTAACTTTTGTGTCTTGCATTTGGTATTTGGGGTTATACATTTTATTTTTGGTATTTTGGCATATCATTTGTCCAAAATTTTGATTAATTTCTAATGAGCATGCAATATATTTATTTCCTTTCTTTCCTTTTTTAAATTGAGGTTATATTTTTATATGTATTCTTGTCTGTTATTCATAAATTTCAATTCTTCACCTGAATGTGCAGGGTTAGCACTCACCTGAAAAGTCTGGGAAAATATAAATTTAAAGTGAAAAATTAGAATGGTGTATAAAAAGTTAAGGAAGTAAAAATGATGTACAGATCAATCCTGTGGAGTAATTAAAACTTTGTTGTAAATTGTAACTATAAATTAATTTAGTTCAGCTTAAAAAGAAAACAGATGAGTTTTTGTAATGTTCTAGTTTTCTTACAGAAAGCATTTAATCTATTTCATATCTAATAGAATTTTATCAACCCTTAGCTCTCTTCTCCTTCTATTTGTATGCTATTCTTCACCTTTTTGTGTAGAAATGTAATTTTCAAGTGTCTCTGTGCAGACACATAATTAACCTTCAGAAATAAGTAACAACAACCATATTCACCATGGTGAATGGTTGAACATTTTAAAAAATAAAATATATTAATAAATATTCTTTTTTAACTCAGTGTGATTTTTGACAGCCTAATTTTATTTTGAAATGTCGAATTTCTTTTGTGGACTGAATAGTTTTTTATTGATTTGATATTTCTTTTTAAAAATGCTACTTTCTTTTTAAAATTTTTTAGATGTTACTTTCTTTCATTTCCTTGATAATTAATGAGGTAACTACATTTCCATAATTAATGTTTTTAATTATTTCATTGTAATTTGTAATAAATAATTAAAGTTATTCGAGTTCATGTATAATTTGATAACCTGTTCATTATGATCAATGCAGAAAAATTTTTCCGTTTGATCATAGGAAGTCAGGGATGTTAAAAGTTGAATTTGAATGAGAACCGGGATGTAGCATAAAAATAATTGAATTATTGAACCACCTCCATTTCTTGCATACTGCTTTTAGAGATTTTAGCTAATATATTTCATCTATTTAATAAGCTAAAACCTTCAGCAATATGAGTATATTTTTCTTGTGAAATTTCTTTTAAAAAATACAATTCAAAATATCCAGTTATTTAGAATTTACTTCAAGAACTATTTGATAAAATCATTTACATATTATCCTATCAATCATGGAAGGTAATGAAAATCCCGACAAAATTGCGTCAATAGTTCTTGTGGAATTTTTATTCTCACTTCTAGCTACAACTCTTACAACAAAGTATTCAGCCCACTTTATTTGTGCTCCTTGTAAAAAGACTTTTATGTCTTCTTTTATTTAATTAGGTCCTTTGATTTTACCCGAAGCTGCATTTAGAGTGCTATGAGTCTGAGCAGGTGATCATTGCAGTCTATTACTGTGTTGTTGGCAGTATCCAACTATCCATTTCCCCATCCAGCAGATATTAGTTCTTTTAGTAAATGAACAGGAGCGCAGTCACAGATGTGATTTGATACCCCCTTGAATTCATTTTTTTTTTTTTCAAAATGCAGTGAAAAAAATACAGTAACAGTTAATTTATATCCTTAGTCATGAAAACAAAAAGGGGCTTATCAAGAATATGTTGGTGTTACATCAAACAAAAATGCAAATATTATGCCACTTTTATACATAATCGGCTGTAAATTATGCTGCTGCATGACAGGTTCGTGGTTGGTGAGGTAATATCTTAAGTACCATAAAATCTATTGTAAATTGGATTTTTTTATATGGGAAGCATATGTTACCAATAACATGTTTTATGTACAGAATTCAATAATTCCATTCTTTATAGTACTCTCTTTTTGAATTGTGTATGAAATTAGATTGAGACAGAGAAGAATTAGTAAATATAGATTTGTTAATTAAAAACTTAAATTTTTTTTAATGTTGTTATAATTTGTTTATGCAGATACAATGTATTGTGTACAAGTGTTTGGTAATTTCAGAACCACCTTCAGATTAGTCCCATTAGTAGCGCCGCCTTTAAAATTACTAAATTTATTTCAGTTTGTTACGGAATTTATTATCACAAATCATTTTATTTTGGAAGCTAAAATTATAAGTCGTTATAAAATATATTTTGTGTATTAACACATTTAAAACATTATGTAGTTTTCCATAACTAAGCATATCAAAAAATGACACGTGTATGATAGTAATTAAAGTGCATAATATTTTCAGTACAGTGCATCCATTAAAATCTAAGTGGGACGTAACTGTCTTCAGGAAATCTAACCTCAAAACAACAATCACATGTAACCTTTTTAATACCAAAAATAATATTTCTTATGACTCATTTCTGACTTTTATTTTTATAGTGCCAACAGGTTGTGTTTCTTCTAGATAAAACTTGAAGAAACTAACCATAATGCATAAGACTGTTAAAGGAAATAAATTTCCCAACAACAGCATAATTTATGTGAAAATATTTTTTATTATTTCAGAAATAAATCAACAAAAATAATAGTTTTCATCAAAGAATCCAATGAAAAGTGTGATAGAATTCTTATTGATTAATAAAGGAATAATGATCTTTTGCTCTTTGTGATATTTCATCAAACAGTGCACCCTTTCCAAAAAACTTATTTTACTGATGCCTTATGCAGTAGATTCTGTTGATGTTAAAAATACATCATTTACAAAATCTTGTTTTAGTGTTGTGGGATTTACAGTATAGTAGTTAAATATGGTATGGTAAAAAGCAGGGCTGTGGAGTTGGAGTCAGAACTGGAGTCGCTAAAACACATCGACTTTTGACTTCAGTTTTTGTTGGACAGTTTGAATTTAAAATGAAATTAAAGTGAATTGAAGAAAAAAAAATTAATGAGAAACAAAATTATTATTTTTATTTATGAACTATATATATTAATAAATAGTTATTTTCTATTTTATTGACATATTAATAAATGAATATAAGGGAGGAGGATGGATGTGATATTTGCCAGTATTGATTAAACTGATTCATTTAGTTACTCCATTTAGTTACAAATCTCATTGGTAAATTTAGGTAAGCAGCAAGAACTTCCAAAATTGATGCTGTTCTTAGGAAGTGAGCAGGAAAAGGAGCATTTATTGATCAAGCAGCGTGATGGGGAAGTACATTATTTGATGAAATAGATGTTGCTAGCATTAAGAACTTTTTTAGAAGATGTAGATAACCTTAATTTTTCACTAACAGAAAGATTGTGGAATGACCTTGTAGAATTGGAAACTCTTTTTTCTACTCTGTATATAGTCACAAAAAAGCTACAATCTGAAGGATTAACAGGAGGTGAGAATGGAAGAGTGTGAAGTTTTTCTTCATGAAATGGAGGACTTTTTACAAAAGGAATCATTTCCTCAATGAAGAAAAGCAAAACTAGTTTGCTAGACAGTGAGATTTTGCTGGGTTCAATATATGTAGATCCAAAACAGCGAATTTTGTTGAATAACGAACAAATTAAAAAGGCAAAGAAAGCTATTTATGGACTTTCACTAAGAATGAAATTATTCTCAGAACAACTGGACTGTTCAAATCAGGATAGTCAGATTGCAGACATTGCAACAGAGTCTCTGTCATCCTCTTCCATTAATGAATTAGATTTTGAGAAATATTTGGATAATATTGAAAAGGCTAAGGGAAAGCAAATGAAATTAAAAAAACCTAGAGCCTTTAGATATAAAAATGAAAAAATGCATACAACATTTCTACAGAGCCTTTGAAGAAGTAGAGAAATATGATTACTCTTGCAAGACACCTCTTTTAGAACTCATAAAAATCTATCCTGAAAAGTTAAAAGAAGTAGCCCTAGCAGTAACAGCTCTTCCTCCTACTCAAGTTAATATGGAAAGACTCTTTCTCAGCCCTGAAGTTTTTCAAATTGGATCTACGGTCCTCTAACAAAGATCTTGCTGAAGCTGTACTGTTTCTTGGAAATTTTTGTCAGTTTTTCTTCCAGTTTTTCCATTTCATAATAAATGCTAATTAATATAAATAATTTATCATGTCATCATTTTTTTTTCTGTAGCATCTATTACTTCTTTTATATTAAAAAAAATAAGCTGTAACACATGTGTATATGTTTACATATATATGAGGGAGTTGGAGTCTTTAAAATTCTAGGAGTCGGTCTTTTTTTTTTTACCGACTCCACAGCCCTGGTAAAAACAAATGTACTATTTGTGAATTTCTCATGAATTTCTGAATTGCATAATGTAGCTAAGATTAAAAGTTAATCATAGCAAATTCGATCTTTTGAATTAGACAAAATAGGCTATTGCATGCAAAAAAAAAAAAAAAAGTGTTCTCTTTTTATGTACTGTTTTTACTGTCATGTAAATCAAATTTATAATTTAGAGCATAATAAAACTTGCATAAAGATATCATGCACCTTTTTTTTTTTTTTTTTCCTTCTTATTTTAGGAATTTTGGTGATGAGGTTGTGTGCAGTGTCAAGTTTGTGCAATTCTTTGGGTTTTTTTAATGTAAACAAGTTGTTATGTACATGATAAGAAAAACAACAATGCAAAAAATTGAGAATTGTGCATGTTTTTGCGTGGAAAAGAAGAATATAAAAAAATCGGGCAGCACTAATTGCATTGGTGAAATAAATGTAAAGGCAACTACACAAGCATTTCTTTCTTAAGTCACCAATGATTTCATGACTTTTGATAAGGGTGCAGATAATCTGAAAGTGCCTACAGATTTACTGAAGTTTTGATAACATTTTTATGGGTTTGGATGAATTATTTCATATTTATCATGTGTAATATGAACTATAGATCTATTCTGTATGACTATTAATTATATAATGCAGTATGATTCAAAACTTTTAAGAATTAGTTTATTGCCTAAGCAGGGAATAGAATTAGCTATTAAATAATGATAAATTTCTTTTAAAATATTATAATTCAATTTTGATTACAGATCAATGAACTAAAAATATTTTAGAATTTTAATCAATAGAGATCAATAGGGTTCTGCCCTATTGGTGCAAATTGGTTGAATCTCACTATTGGATATGTGTAGTGGGGATTTATTGAAACTGCTGCTGCACACTGCACTTCTTGGTATAAATCATTCAAGTACTGAGTACTGATATAAAGCATCTCAAATTGGTGATATTTTAACTAAGTTGAATATTTATGGGATAATTTATAAATTAGGGAAAGCTGTGATTCATTCTTATATTATGCTGTAATTTAAAGTAATTCAGTTGCTGGCTTTTTAAACAGAAAAGAATGTATTGGAAGCAAACCTGAATAGACTGGATTTCATATATTAAATTTTGGCACTCAGGTTGAGAATTATTTAATGCATAAATGCTTTTGGTAGACGAAAAGTAAATATCCAAACTGTGTGGGTTGTTTGGTAAGTAGACTTTATTCATTGTAATCCTAGGAATGATATTTATTTCATCTATTCTTTATGGTTGTTGAAATAATGATCCCACAAATACACTAATCTGCCAGTACTTTTCTGTAGAACTCATCATGGTGATTCTGAAGCCATGGAGTTGAATGCATTTTGTAAGTACTTCTGGATTCAGTGCAAAGTATAGTACAATGTCCAATATCTGGAATGACCTAAAATCCAGACCTCCAAAGCCACCAACCACTTTTTTGGGGGGGGGGGGTCGTTGGAATTCAGGGTAGACAATTTTCTTTGGAATTTAGAGAGTCAACAAAATTTTAAGGGATGATAAAATTTTTAGAATTTAGGGAAAGGACTGGGACCTAAAGCTTAGGGATGGCAAAAATTTAGAGCTTAGGGAGGTGCTTGTTAGCAGAATTTAGAACACATAGAAACAGCATAAGGCAGTAAGACATCTAGCGCCGGACTTCGATGAGCCTTAAGTATATGTGGGAATTTATTTATTTGGGACTCAAATAAGCCTTAATCATGAACAAGAATTAGACATAAGTATAATAAATAACTAAATTAATACAATTCAGGCTTAATTGTCTCAGTGCACAATAAAAGCAAGACAAAATTTAGCGACATACTTGTCTTTTCATCACCAAGCTCAAGATTAATTGGTTTATGCAATTATGGTAAAGTCTCAAGGACTGTCTGCCTAAGGGAAGGGAGGCCTTTTTAAGAAAAACTGTTTCATGTACGTGTTACATTTGGAAAAAACCATGAAACACTCATGCAGCCACCTCTTTCACCACCAATCTCACGATATCTGCAGTGAAGCTGTTGAACTATTTGAAGATGAATTTATTGAACTCGCTAATAGAAAAAAGTTATCTCAACAAATTTAGAATGCTGATCAAACTGTCTTTTCTGGAAAGATGTAGCCGAAATTCCTTGGCAAACTTTACAGAAAAGGCTCCAACTGGTTTCAAAGATTCCAAAGCCAGACTAACAATTTTAGCATGCGCAAATGCTGCAGAAAGGCATAAGTGTAAATTTTTCGTAATCAGAAAATATACATGCCTCGAGCATTTAAAGGAGTAAAGATTTTTCCCGTTAAATGTCGTGCAAATAAATCAGCATGGATGACCCAAGCATTAATGAATGATTGGTTTGAAAATCATTTCATACCCAAGGCTGGGCAACCCTTGGGCAACATTTGAATTTGGTTGGCTTACCTGATGATGCAAAAATTATCCTAATTATAGACAATGGTACGATTCATACTTCGCTTTTTTGAAAGATAATGTATCCATATTATTCTTTTCTCCAAATTGTGCATTCATCATTCAGCCTATTGATATCGGAATAGTGCATACGCTGAAATGCAAATATAAAGTAGGATTTTTTAAATCCATGTTAAATTTAGCATTTTTCAAGTCCAGGTTAAATTCCTTGAATAATGGCAAGATTGTTCAAGAATTTAAAAAATATTTTAGCATAAAATCTGCTGTGTGCAAGATCAGGGAGGATGTCTATAAATTCTTTAAAAAATGCTTGACATAATTTATGGCCAGTTACCATATTTCATGGTGAGGCTGGTGAACACGATAGCTGCAAATTTGAAGGTTTTCGGATATCACAAACCAAAGCTGAAATTTTCCAAGTAATGGATTTTGTAAACAAATCAAGAGAAGAGGTAATAAATAAAGATGATATAACCTGAGTTTTTCATTGTAATGACAATGCGCCAATCATCAATCAATCAATGGACAGCGAAATCTGTAGTATGGTTCTAGATCCGGAAAACACTGCTACCCATAGTTAAGAAAGTGATAGAGAGGTTATTGAAAATGAAAAAAATTTTATTGCCAAGTTAGTTGAAATTCTCGATACAGCAATTACAAGACTCGAACAATTTAACTTTGTAACTGAATAAGAAATTAGATCTATCTATAGAATTAAGGAGAAAGTATTAGCACAAAAAACAAAGCAACTTAAACAACTTACATTGAAAGAAATGTCCACAAGATAAATTAGATCATAAACGTTCATTATTTCATAAATCATGATTTCATGTTTTTAATTTTATAATTCTGCATACCATCTTAGGAGATTTAAACTGATGATCTAATATCCAGAAAACTCCCAAATCCAGAATCGCCGAAGTCCTGATGAGTCTGGATCTTGGACTTTATACTGTACTTCACCTTTACAGTCTGAAAATTATAGGATGATAAGTTGGGACTGTCAAAAAGATTGTGTAGTGCAAGGATGTCAAACTCGTGGCCCACAACAACTATTTTTGCGGCCCGGCCAATATATCAGCAAATAATAATATATAATAATAAAATAACATATCGACGAAAAAAAATGAAATGTTTACTGCTAAGTAATTAACGATAATTTATTCAGTGTTGTTAGATTACTCACAGCGAGCTGACGTGTGAGTAGCTTGCGTTCAGCTACCTTCCGCTTTTGTGGGACACATGCACTGAAAACTTGTACGCATCCCCCGATAACCGAATGTGGCCAAACTTATGGTCTCAGTTTTCCAATCATAGTTTTGTACAATATATTGGTGCATGCATGTGCATGCACTTTGCTTTATTATTAATTATTACTTAATTCATATTGTTACGGATTTCATAGTTATTTATTTAGTTAGTTTTTTTTATTTAGAATTGTAATTAGATTTGCTTCATGTTGCCTTAGCAACGCAGACGATTTTTGAAAAGACAGCTGCATTGGAAGGTTAAAAATAGAACAGAACGTGCATTTAATACCTAATAAATAAATCTCTCGTAATTGTTGTTGCCATCCACAAAAATCCAGATATTTATAGATGTTTCCAGTATATTCGAGAAATTAATTATAAAGCTTATAAAAGCCGAGAACAAACAACTCGTATCAGTAGTAGCTGTAGTTCTAGCGAACTGTTTGTTTACTTAATGCTGTGATTGATTTGTAGCGATTTCGCTGTGAGATAGAATTAGTTTCTCTGTTTTGAATTGATTTTTGCTAAACGTTTGACATTTTGTGATA